>CM032449.1:133104485-133144485 GCA_019049505.1 Pachyrhynchus sulphureomaculatus
TTATATCTATAAATATATATAAAACGCAACGTCTGTCTGTCTGTATGTCCGTTAGTGCGCTTATCCCTCGAGAACCACTTATACAAACATACGTGATTTTTTAAATTTCATACATATGTTCTACTGACACAGGTATATAGATATATATTTTAATTACACATCTATGAGATCTTATCCGATTTACGTGCTTTTTTTTAAACATACATATGTTCTCTGGCCAGGTTATCTATCTATAATATATATAAAATGCAACGTCTCTCTGTCTGTTTATCTGTGTCTCTGTCCGTTAGTGCATTACGTGCTACTTTTTTCTAAACACACATATGTTTCTCTGGCCAAGTTATAGGATATTATTTTATTGCGTTAGGTTACATAAAGAATAAGCAGTGGCGATAATAGTGAATCAAGTCGGACAAAAGGTTACCGTTAGCGCGATCTCTTGCAATACACTGCCTAAACCATTAAATATGGAACAATATCATGTTGCAAAAAATATAATGTATATAAAATGCAAACGTCTCTCTGTCTGTGTCTGTCCCTTAGTGCGCTTATCACTTGAGAAACACTTATTAGATTTTACGTGTTTTTATATAAATTTATACATATGTTCTATATAATTCGATATAACCTAGATAACGGGAGATAAGATGAGATAATGGGAGATAAGTATAAATAATTGGAGATAAGGAGAATAATGGGAGATAAGCGGTGATAAGTCTAGATAATGGGAGGTATTGTGAGATAATGGAAGATAAAGAGAAAATAACGGGAGATAAGAAGAAATACTGCGAGATAAGTCGAGATAAGCCTAGATAAATGGGAGATAAAGTGAGATAATGGGAGATAAGGAGAAATAATGGAGATGAGCAGAGATAAGTCCTAGATAATGGAAATTATGGAGAGATAATGGGAGATAAGGAAAAATAATGGGAGGATAAGGGAAAATAATGGCAGATATTTTTATTACGTTAGGTAACATAAGGAATAAGCAGTGACGATAGTAGTGAATCAAGTCCACGCGAGCGGAGCCGCGGGCACGGCTAGTATTGTTTATATTTATTGCATTTCTTGTTTAGAGGGATAACGGCAAAAAGACTTGCTTTGCTAATTATTTTCTAAGCAAGTAGATACTAATTGTTCAGATTAAGAAAAGCCTTTTCTAAAATCAGTTTAATCTTTATTTTTGTTTAATTTTAGTTTTGTGTAGTGAAATACTTTAGAACCTATATTTGCTTCTTTTACAGTGAGATAATTTGAGTATCTCAGAAAATAATAAATATACCAGGAAACAAATTTAAAAACTAGGCCACTGTAATATTAGAAAAAAAAAAGTTTTAAAGATCAATAGCTAATTTTACTTCGATCACGGAAGTAGAGCTTTTAGATTTAATAATTAATCTTGATGATCGTAAATTAAAATCCGCTGACTGTCGCATTTAGAGCCCTACATAATCCGATAAGCTTTTTAAATCGCTTATAGCGTTATTTAAAAGATTTCAGGAATTCATAAAATTAACAATATTTTTCCATTAAAATACAAACTTTAAGCTTGTTTAGATATTTTTAAGTACCCAAAGTAAGCAATTATTGTTTTTTTTTCTGATCCATAAGTTAATTATTTACAAAAATAAATTAATAATATTTGTAATTAATTTTTCAAATATAAAAATTATTTTTAGAAGTAGGTTATAATACTGACTTACATTTTTATATACGATATGTCGATTATACCGTAAAGTTCATCGTCCATAAAAAAAAATCTAAATTAAATTTGATAAAAATCTCCTTGCTTTAAGTTCTCAGTAAAAAAGTAACACTTTAATATTTTTTTTCCTTTTCGAGAAATAATATAAATTTTGTTAATAAAAATAATTAAAAAATATAAATTTATTTTAACCAATGGTTAGTCAGGTATCAAGAAAAAATAGTGTGGAGTAATATACCAAGCACTTTGATTGGAAATACATTGAATTCTAAGCTACAGTTATACACAAGACTTTGACTTTCTCGCGCTAAAAACAAGTTAATCCAAGCATTACAACTCGTTGTTTTACATAATAAGATCCTTATGGCGAGATATTAAAAAAGAAAATTAATAAAGTTGGGAAAAAAAATTAAAAATATTTGAATTTTGGATACCTCAACTCCAAAAATCCTGAAAAAGGGACGTGTATCACGATATGTGCGCCACACACCCTCAACTCCCCCCCTTATCCCTTTATTATAAATAATTGTTCTAAAAAAATTTAGCCAATATAAAGCAACACCAAAAACCAGAGAAAATTTTCACAAAACAACTATTGAAATAAAACAATATTTAAGGATCCCTATCTCCTTTACCTTCTCCTCCTCCCTGCTAAAATTGGAAATAATGAAAAAACCATACAATTTCCAGATTCGTTGAATCCTCGAATTGTGGAAAGAACATATGGACATGATATATAACGACATCCTTCACCCTTTTAACCTCCTTTCATGTTTACTACTAACAGATACTGACACGGTTACTCCCTAAATCACGATTTGTTAAGTTAGACATGTCGATTTAGCTTTGTATTTTCGTTTTACCTAGTTAACACGTAAGGCCTGCAAAGTTTTTGGTGTCACACATTAAAAAAAATCCATATGATTTTTTTAGAAAATACCAACCTTCAAACGATACGTGTCAAAATTTCATGACATTTCGACGATTAGTTTACAAGTTTACAGTGGTTTTAGTGATGCTACTTTTGATATTTCAAAGACAATGGCCCAAAAGATCGAATTTTCGTGTGTTGAGTAAACATTGTTTTTTGGTGGAAAAAATACCGTTCAAGCAAAGTAATGGGACTTGATAATGTTACGGGGGACTCTACCCCCCCTGGAAAATCACTCATCATTACTGGTATGCTGGATTTAAACGCGGTCGTATAGACCACAAATGATGCTCAACGCTCTGGATGCCCAAATGAGTCGTGGGTTACACCGGAAAACATCAAAAAAAATCCACAAAAATGGTTTGGACGACCGTAAAGTGAAATTGCGTGAGATAGCTGACAACCCTAAGATTTGAAAAGAACGTGTTGGTCTATTTTCCATGAGCATTTGGGCATGAGAAAAGCTCTGTTCGAAATGGGTACACTCGTTTAGCTCACAGTGGACCAACAACATTAACGTGTTTGATGAATCTGAGCCCTGTTTTGGACCTGTTTAAAGCGCAATAAAAAGGATTTTTTCATGCGATATGTATACATTGGATGAAAATGGATCCACCACTACACACCCGAATCAAATCGACAGCAGCCGATGAAAGCCGCCCGAAGCGACCAAAGACGCAGCAGTCGGCTAGGAAGGTTTTGGCCTCTGAGAAGGGAAAAACCATCAATAGAGAATATTATATAAAGTTATTGGTGGCTTGAAGGCAGAAATCGCAAAGAACCGGTCCAAATGAACAAGAAAAAAGTGCTCTTTCATCAAGACAATGCACCGTGTCACAAGTCAATGGTTACGATGGCAAGATTGCATGAATTGAAATTCGAGTGCTTACTCGTCCACCGTATTCTCCAAATTTATTCCCCAGCAACAATTATCTATTCGCAGACCTCAAAAAAATGCTCGCGGCAAACCGATTTAGCTCCAATGAAGCCGAACTAAGGCCTATTTGAAGGCAAAGACAAATCCTTCTACAAGAAAGGTATAGAATTGTTAAAAAAGCGCTGGATTGATTGTATCGCTCTTGAAAGAGATTATATTGATGAATAAAATCGAATTTTGCAAAAAAAAATGTGTTTTTAGTAGCTAGACCAAGAATTTTTCAGCCTACGTGTTATATTGGTTAGATATTGGTAACGTATCAAAAAAAAAAAATTGTTTCGCATGTATTTAAATGAATGAACTGGTTACGTAAAGTAACTCCTGTGGCATCGGAATGATGACCTAGCTGGCGGAGAAAATCAGAGCAAGTGCAAATCGAACTTGTGCAGTTAGTGATCCGTACGTTGATTGTTTTAAAATAAAAATTTTTGTTACGGAGGTACTCATTTGAGGTGTTTTGTAAAGTGCCTAATCAGGCACTTCACAAAAACACCCCAATTGAGTTTTCAACAAAGCTTTTTTCCGATCTTTACTGAAAACGGATGATCTTGAAATTTTGGTTTTTTTTTATATTCCAGGTAGATTATTAAAGGTGATAATTTTCGTTCAAAAACCTACACCCTGTGGAGAATATTACCAGAATTTTTCAAAATTTTTTTGATCAGTACTTTTCGAGATAAGGGGAGGAGGGCAAGGATTTTTAAACTTTTTAAAAATAATACAAGATAAGTGTGCGTAAGTATTACAATATATATTATATATATATATTATATATATATATATATATATATATATATATATATATATATATATATATTTGAACTCGTCTTTTTACAAACTTTCATTGACACCTCACTCAATGACATGGTATTTTTTTTTTCACTGCCGATTTCACTCTCCAGAACTAACCCCTTAAGTCAATATTTAACTTTTAAAAGTACACGGTTCTGATGAGGCTATCAATTCCTATATTTGTGCCAAGTTTCAACTTTCTATGTTAAATAGTTTCGGAGAAAATCGGGTGTGACAGACGGACAGTGATCTTATAGGTGTTCCGTACGGAACCCTGAAAAAAGTCTGTAAAGTGATTAACCCAATACAACCCTTACAAGCACGTTGTTCTTAATCCCAGAACTATAAGTCAATATTTCATATCATGGTGACTTTATGGCACAAATTAAGAAAAAGAAAGGTTGGGCAGAGAAAAGGACTTCGCAGACCTTACGAGTAGTGTTGGATATAATTTCGCTACTGCTGTTAATATAGAAATTAATGAAAATTAACACAATTTTCAGATTTCTTGATTCCAAGAACCATAAAAAGAGCATATAAATACAATATGCAAGAAGCAACCTTTCTAACTCTCTTCATCCACCTGTTTAACCATCCTTTCATAATTGTAAATAAATAAAAATAATTAAAAAAAATAATACAATTTTCAGATTTCTCGGTTCCAAGGGCCCTGAAAAGAACGTGTAATACACACTAACTCCTCTAGCTTCCTTCCCCATACCTTCAAATCACATTTGTTTTTCATTACCTAAAGTAATACTTAAAAAAACCCATATTGAAACACAACAAAATTTATTCACCTCCATTTCTTTCACCCCTTCCCCTTGAACGATATTACTCATTCTACTTCAAGTATTATATGTCCACTAAATTTGAAATTGATTTCGTTCAAGGATTACCTTGCCAACAGACAAACAAACCGACAGACAAACGGATGGTTGGTTGGTTAGTTGTAGAAGAGATAGGCGATTGTGCTTATTTATACACTGCAGCCTCTTAGCTTATTGTGCCTCCTCCCTTGGTTACATGAACGTCCTCCCTTCAAGAAGGTTTATTAGCGTCCTTCCAAATCCTTCATGTGGTAACTTAGCGCCACGATATAAATCTCGAGCAGTTTATGTATATTCCTAGTTAAAGCCTCACAACCATATAGGATAAGCATAGAGATGTTTTCCTCTCCACATAATCTGCATATTATGAGACCATTGTGGATACCCATTTTTTGTAAATGTTTCCTCAGGTGGCAGTGGCCGGTGATCAGTTCCACCACTAGTTTGGTATTGGCCCTCGCATGTCTTTGGCCAGATAGTGCGAGTGAACGATCTGGATTTTGCTGATGTGACCATTTGTTGATTATCGTTTTGATATACCAAACGTTTAGTTCTGGATGGTTTGTAGCTCCAAATTTCGTAGCTCTAAATTTTGCTCATTCATCTGCTTTTTCGTTACCTTTTACCCTAAATGTCCTGTAACCCACAGTAGTTCAAACCTGTTGTTCCTTGAGGATAATTCTAACAGGTCACATTAACACTCCATCGTGATATTGGAGTTGACTTGATAAGCATCTAAGACCTTTAGACTCGCTTAACTGTCTAAGCGCATATAAATTACTTAGTTGTGATAGTCTCGTCTAATATTCTCATGAGCACGTGCTTGTATTGCGTGAATTGCTGCATGGAAATACTGTTGCACAGGTCCCTAGTCGGATACTAAAGCTCCACTTGGATATTTCTACATTTATGTTAACGAGTGCTCCGCTCGAAGCTTTTAATCCGTAACAGATCAGACCCACTTCCTTCGGCGAAGTCTCCATCTCCATCTATTGATTTAGATGGCGTCCAATTCTATATGGTTTTTCGAAATTATACTACGGTCGTAAATGGGGGATTATGTTTTTCGTAATCTGAAAATCCTAAAATGTAACAAAATCAAATAATCTCGGATGTGATTTTTTTCCCAAATATAATGCTTCCATGTAGCAATGGAGGTAAAGGTTAGTAGTCATTAAACCATATTGTTGTTACAGATAATTTTTTATAACGTTTTGAAAAATAACAGAAATGCCATAAAAATCAAAAAAAAAATTATAGGAAAGGGCAGTCCCCACAGGTCTGCGAACCTACAAAAGAAAATAATTTATAAAGATATTATTGTGAAAAACAGATCTGATGATCCTTTAAAGAAAACTAGCCTGATCTGAACAAATCTTTTAACAAAGAAGAAATTGTTATATCGAACCGGTGGCATATTTTCTAAATAATCTAGAAATTGTATACTCTATACCTTATTTTGATCATAATACCAATTACAGGAGAATTTACAAGAAATATTCTATGACGAACTAGAACATGATTTAAGGACTGAAAAAAATGGAATATGTCTTGGGGAAATCTATATTATAATAGAAAAGATAAAGGGAACAGACTGAGTAGAGTAGGGTTGCAAGATGCAAAAATACCGACTGAATGATCATCGGCTTAAAAAAGAAGATACCGCTAACATTGAGAATTCCCGCCATTTGTATAATATTTCTATAAAACTCTATAACAAGATCTTCACAAACTATCACTCAAGATAACTTCACTTTCATCACTGACTAGAACAAGCAGATTTACCAACGATTTAGTACCATTATACAAACTAACAACAAAAAAACCAAGAAATACATCAACATTTATCTAGCATTTATATCCTTCCATAAAACATTAAATTCAGTTCAAACATGGTCTTTCTCAACCAAAATGATTACAGCCAAAATTGATTAAAGGTGTTTATAAATAAATATATATACATAGACACCTAACATTGCATATGTTACAATGGAATGAAGTCTTTCACGGTCTAGGTTAAATGAGAAAAAGTGGTTCTTGGGATTAGACCGTGTCAAATTGAAGTGGCTTTTCAACGTTTTGCATACGATTATACGAGGTATCTTCAGGAATCTTTATTCTTTGAGATTAGAATCCTAAATGAGCTAAAGGATACTTTACCGGTATTCACCGAACCGTGATGATCGTTTTTCCGCGTATGACGTCGTCCGTAACGCAAATCGCTATTATTGTTATTAGAGTGTTTGTAAATTTCGACTGATTCCCTAAACTTCCATGTTATTTTCAAGGAAAATGAATGATATATTAAAAAGACGCAAATTGTACACTCAGCTGTAGCTGAACATCAACACTGCATAGTCATACCATCAAAGTAAGAGAATCCAAGTTCTTCCTCCTGTTTCTAATTTCTTTAAACGATAGTTTAAGAACTCAATCGAAATTTACAAACACCCTAACGACATTAATAGAGACTCGCATTATGGTCTGCATCACACGAAGAAAATGATCATTACACTGCAATGGTAGACGAAACGTCGACACGTTACTCCAATTTGGCACGCTATAATTCCAAGAACCAGGATTTCTCAATGCATATTAAGATCGATGAATAAACAACAATGAATAAGATAAAACAGCAATTTTATCAAGGAGATACCACATCACCAAAATTTATTCATCTTGGCGGTAAAGTAAGTCTTCAAAAGAAGCAATGGCAACAAAAAGATATTAACATCGATCGCTTATTTCCTCATTCACTTTAAACGCTCGAATATCGGCCATTCATGCAAATATCTGCAGACAACGGGAAGTCGTTCAACTTCAAAAGACCTGCAAGAAATTCTATCTTGGGTAACAAATAGAATTTAATGTACTAGAATTCTTTACACTCTAAAACAACTATTAGTTCTGTACAAAGCTCAAATTCGACCAACGATGGAATTGTTGGATTCTATTCAGAAGAGAGCTGTTCGCCTGATTGGGGACTCAGAACTCACCAGAACCTTTGATACCTTGGAACATCGATGAACGGTTGTTGACTTGAGTCTATTCTACAAGTATTTTTCTTGGAAAGTGTTCGATGGATTTAACCCGGTTAATTCCTCCCAGAGCGGTGCATGCTATTATTTCGTCTCGCGCTAATTCACTCCATCTGTATGAGGTTTATCTTGCTACTAGTGGTACACTTTTCAAGCCGTCTTTTATATGGAGAACATCATCCCTTTGGAATGATTTGCTCAGGTCCGTGGTTCTCACCGAGTTGAACTTATAGAGATTCAAGACCAACGTGAATTGTTTTTTCCGCACACGTATCGCTCCTGTACCGCTTTAGAGATTTCCCTATAGGACATGTGCTACGCTCATAAAGGAAGATACTTTTGACACGTTATTAAATTAAGCGCAACCATAAGACGGAAATAACTGAGTTAGTTTACCTGGACTACGTTTGGTAATTTATAATATATTTTCGTAAGCCCATATATCTCAATAAATTTTAAGTACAAAATCTATGATACGTGCACTTTATCAGCTACTACACACGACCCTGAGATAATGACGATCACAAAGCATAGCACAGATCGATTATTAATAGCACAAAATGCCGTGGGATGCGCAATACTTGGAATTTCCTTGAGATGTAGGATTCGCAATTAGAAAATAATAAGAAAGTATAGAGGCGGACGGCATAATTGAACGTACAGCCGTGACGAAATGAAGATAAATGTTATAAACACAAAACGACGGTAGACGGGTCATAAGAGTGATAAAATTGCACGTCGAAGTAACAAGACAATGGAGAAGGTAGAAGTTGGACAGACAATATATTTGCAATCCGTCTGTACAATTAGAGTTTAAATAGCGCGAGACGAGCAAGAATGACAAACTCAGGAAGACGTGTCGGTTCAGACATATGCTGAATAAAGAAAAGAAAATGTTACTGTAAAGATTAGTCTCTCAATTACTCAATGAACCATTAGTATTTTTGCTCAAATAACTCTTAATTTAATATCTTATTTCTCATATTTACGTAATTTAAGGAAATATCTTTCAAACCATAAGGAATGAAAAGAATTCGTTATTTCTGTGTAGTAATAAATAGAAGTATAAATGCTCAGGTATACTCTGTTAATATGTATGTGAGGAAAAGCGAGAAGTGTATTTGTTTTATATTTTTTTATGTGGATAAAGAATATGGACTTGGCTATGAGTCTGCCAGTAGATTTGGAGATAAGACAATGCTTTATCGTTGCTCTAGATTTGTTAAACGGTTTGTCTAAAGTAAGAAAAACTGAAAATATATGAACATTTTAATACCTTGTATGACATCACACTATCACTATAAGCCTCATTCTATCCAATGTTAGATGTAGGCCTTTCCCCTAAATTTCCATCTCAATCTATTTGCAGCTGTTGTCATCCATCCAATTCCCGGAACCCGATGTATCTCATCCCGCCATCTTGTTTTGGGACGTCCTCCGCTCCTTTTCTTTTCTCGTGGTCTCCATATCCTTTAATTTCGTTTGTCCACATATTCACTTGTTTTTTTTTTCTATCTTTAAGTTATCCCGATCATCTGTCTTTCGTGTGCTCTCTGGGTCCGAGCGAGTTTTTGCATATCAGCTTTATTCGGTGTCCAAGTTTCAACGCCGAATTCACACCATCCAAGCCTGATTCTTCTTGAAATTTCATCCTAGACACTGTCTCTCATCATAGTAATTTTTTGCCCCAAATATACATAATCCTTAACAATCTCGAGAGCTGTTCCTTCTAAATTTATAACTATGGTATTATTAGTGTTGGTTAATATTATTGTCTTACTTTTATTCATCTTAAGACCAATTGTCTTTGAGTGGTAATTTAACTCATATATCATTTCTTATAACTCATGTGGATTACTGCTGATGACTACAATATCATCTGCGAACCTTAAATAACTCAGATACCCACCGTCTATTAGGCCCTTCTTTGTCCAATCTAGTTGGCGGAATACGTCTTCTAGAGCTGTAATAAATAACTTAGGAGAGATTGTATCTCCCTATCTTACACCTCTTCCTATACGTTCTGTCCTAGGTTTTATGTAAATATTTGCGTTTCCATATATATCTTTGAGTAGGGTAGTGTATCTAGCATCAATTCTACAGTTGTTGAACAACTGTAGAATTGATTGCATGATATGTGTATAATAAATATGGTATAAAATTCGTATATCTCATCCATAAGGGCTACCACCGACTTGGAAAATCATGTGAATTTATTGACAAAATATTTACCTTCTCAAAATGGAAATCCAAAATGTTCGATAATTCAATTTATCATTTTTTACGAGAAATCGTGACTCTTGGGATTAGATCATGTCAAATTGGAGTCACTTTTCGACGTTTCGACCAAACTTACACGAGACATCTTCAGAGATCTTTAGTCTTCGATATTAGGACACTAAATGGGTTCGAAAAACAGAAATCAAGTGCTTCACCGAACCATGACCCTTTCTCTATTAATATTATTAGGCGATTATATCCCTAAACTTTCGTTTATAGAAATAAGAAACACAAATGAGAACTTTGGTTTCTCTTATTAGCGGCTATCGATCTTCCAGTTCATCCTACGTACACCGTACTACAGAACAGGATTTTTTTTAGGTACCTCTTGTTTGTAAACGAATTTTGTCTTTTGATGATCTCAAGCAGTGTCCAATTTCCATACAAGTGTTCAAGATGATGCGAATGTTGGATCTTTTAAGTATTTTGGCTATTTTGTCTGAAGTATCACGTATGTAAGGTAAAACTGCACTCTACTGGTGGATTCTGCTACTGTCTTGTGTGGTAGCCGAGTTTTTAGAGCCCTTAAGCGAAGGTTTAATATCGTCAGTGTTTGTAACTTTTTTTTTTAATTCTAAGTAATATTACACATGAAGGATACTTTACGTAGATACGATAACTTGTAGTTACTTAAAATACATGGATTTCCGAGTTATTTTTTAATATACGTGATATTGCATAAAAATGGGACGCTCAATGCTCAATTTAAGCCGAGAAATGAAGTTTTCTGACTTCCAGCCACATCCCATCAGTGAACTAGTACTTCCTGTTAAATAGAAAAGTATTAATTTCTGTAGAGTAGAAAGAAACTAAAATTAAAAATGTACCATTTTGGAAGCTTTTTAAAATATGAAGGTTTAAGTTATTCTCTAGTATGTAAAAGTCAAATGCAGTATTTAGTTCATATGTCTTACCTACTTCAATAACTTACTGAAATGTCGTGCCGTTAAGACTCCTTCTCGCCGATCTCTTTTGCGTTAGTGGAGAGGGGTAGTCTAGGAAAGGAAAGATAGAGCATAAATACAAAATAATGCTATGTGAATTAAACGATATGGTGATGCCAAAGGCATACGTAAACGTACCTTCTCTCGGCCGAATTAAATTCGATTTTATACAATTTTAGGGTATTTAATTACCAAAGCTTTTTTTTTAAATTATATAAAATTTATTGAGCTATATGAATTTAGTAGATATAACCAGGTAACTTCACCATGAAATTCTTCTTCACTCTCCGCACTTTAACCATTAGTTGCCCATTCTTTACAGAATTTCTTGATTGAATTCTCAAGAGGTTTTTTGTAAAAAAAAAAAAAAAATATACCGAATCGTTGAGCAGAAATACTAAAAAATAAAAGCAGTTGTATAATAGATTAATTTTTAGTGATATTTATATATACATAATACGTAGGCTGAAAAGTTTTTGGTCTGACACATAGATGTCGCCCTTTTCAAAAAATCCGTATGATTTTTAGGAATTACCAACCTTCAAATGATAAATGTGTCAAAGTTTTATGACGTTTCGACGATTAGTTTACAAGTTACAGTGGCTTTAGTTCCGCTACTTTTGATATTTTCAAAACAATAGCAAAAATCGAATTTCTTGTGTTGATTAAACACTGTTTTTTGATGGGAAAAAATACCGTTCAAGCAAGGTAAGTGTTTTGGAGACTCTGCCCCTGAAAAATCGGTCATCATTTACTGGTATGCTTATGCTGAATTTAAACGCGATCGTACAGATACAAATGATGTTGAACGCTCTGGATGCCCAAATGAGGTGGTTACACCGGAAAGCATAAAAAAATCTTCAAAATTGTTTTGAATGACCGTAAACTGAAATTGCATGAGATAGCTAACACCCTAAAAAGATCAAAAGAACGTGTTGGTCATATTTTGCATGAACATTTGGGCATGAGAAAGCTCTGTTAAAAATGGGTACCGCGTGTACTCACAGTGGACCAAAAACAACAACCTGTTAATGATTCTGAGCGCTGTTTGGACTTTTTTAAGCGCAACAGAAAGGATTTTTTTCATGCGATATGTGACAATGGATGAAACATGGATCCACCAATACATACTGGAATCAAATCGGCAGTCAGCTGAGTAGACAGCAGACGGTGAAAACCGCCCGAAGCGACCAAAGACACAACAGTCGGCTGGGAAGGTCTTGACGTCTGTATTTTGTAATGCGCATGGAATAATTTTTATCGACTATGCTGAGAAGGGAAAAAACCATCAATAGCGAATATTACAAAAAGTTATTGGTGCGTTTGAAGGCAAAAATCGCAAAGAAACGGTCCCAAATGAACAAGAAAAAAGTGCTCTTTCATCAAGACAATGCACCCTGTCACAATGGTTACGATGGCAAAATTGCATGAATTGAAGTTCGAATTACTTCCTCATCCACCGCATTCTCCAGATTTGACCCCCATCGACTATTATCTATTCGCAGACCTCAAAAAAATGCTCGTGGGATTTGGCTCCAATGAAGAAGTTATCGCCGAAATTGAGGCCTATTTTAAAGGCAAATACAAATTCTTCTACAAGAAAGGTTTAGAAATGTTTAGAAAAGTGTTGGACTGATTATATAGCTCTTGAAGGAATCTATGTTGATGAATAAAGTCGAATTTTGGAAAAAAAAAAATGTTTTTAAGTAGCTAGACCAAAAACTTTTCAGCCTACGTATATATATATATATATATATATATATATATATATATATATATATATATATATATATATATATATATAAATATATTACATGTCGACATATCGATGACCAATTTTTTTCACAGAGAAAAAACAAATAACAAAAGCCTTGTTTTTAAAAGTGGCCTCTCCTTTGCTATTCAACATTAATTACTACGTTTTCGATAAAGAAATTGTTCAAATTTTAATATAATTTCATTATTGTTACAACTGCATAGTGTAAATACATTCATAATGTATTTTTTTGTTAGTAACTGCTATGACCGAGGATGAGGACTACTACTCGACCGAACACAAGCTCGGACTAAACTCTATAAAATTAACAATGTAAACGCTATCCTCAGAAAATCAGTATTATAACGTTCACTATTTCTTGCTAAGTTTATAAAATGTTAATTAAGGTGAATCTTCTGAGCTCAAGAAAATAGTGAACCGTTTTACAAAAACTATTTTTGCTGTCATAACATTATACATACACATAATACCGTACAGTATTAACATAAAAGGTATGAATTAAAGTTAGTATTGCTTTCAAAACAAATAATTTATTGACTAAACAATAAATAACCAAAAAACTAAAAAAGAACAAAAACAGAGAGTTTATCAATTAAACTGCGCATCATCCAACAAAATTTATATTGGACAAACGGGAAAATCATTTCAAAAAAGAGTTAAAGAACATTGTAAAAGTTGTACTATTGCTAAAATTGACTAAAATTATGTAAAACATTTAAACATGCAAATCGTGAGTTTGATCCAAATTTTAAAATACTACATTTAGAAAACAAGGGCCATGAGCTTAACTACTCGGAATTTCTGGAGATAAATAAACGTAAAAACTAGAACATTCTTCTCAATAATCAATAATCTATAATTCCGCTTTATTAAATCTTTATCACCCTTTGTTACTGATAGTCGATTGTTAGTTGACAGCTTCCTATAATTACAACTTCTAAAATCGTATTTGCAATATATAATACATAATATTGAGTTCCATGTCAGAATCTTGAATCTGAAGAAGGCAGAGTGCTGTCGAAACTATCACCGCATTAATTAATATATTGTGGGAATTCTAACAAAAAACTCTGTTTCGTTGCTATTGATTAAAATGGATGTCCATCAACAATCATACATGAAACAATTTGTTAACTACATATATATATATATATATATATATATATATATATATATATATATATATATATATATATATATATATATATGTTAACAAATACGATATATATGGGTCATTTTTCGTCAACCGGACCCCCTCGTGGGTCCATAAATTGGCGCAATTTATGAGGACACAATATGGTCCAAATTAAAGATTATATGTAGTTTTGAATTTTGAGTGGCATATTAAGAAATTGTGCTGATTTAGATTCAATACCGATCCAAAAATGTAATTTCCTAATATAACCAAAAGTTTTCTTGATAATCTTATTCTACCCCAAAAAACCTATAATTTTGTAGGAAAAGTTTTTTTTATGGCTTCAATCTTCGGAGATATTTATCACAGCGTATTTGCCATATTTTAGTTATTCAACAATTTTTTATGGAAGAATAAAACTTTTAGAAAAATTATATAAGGGACAAAAAATACTTGCTTGTATTCGTAAAACCATTTGCAGGTGCATGTAGGTCAAAACAACGAATTGTTAAAAACTGCTTCAAAAAATTCTTCAAAATATAGCAAAAACACTGTGATAAAATATCTTCGAAAATTGAGGCCATAAAAAAAAACTTTTTCCACAAAAATTATAGGATTTTGGGTTAGAATAAGATTATCATAGAAAACTTTTGGTTATATTAAAAAATTACATTTATACTTTAGTTTTTCTGAGATTTTTTGAAATCTATTTTCAGATTTGGATCGGTATTGAGCCCAAATCAGCACAATTTCTTAATATGCCACTAAATATTCAAAACTACATATCATAAGCTTTAATTTTGACCAGATTGCGTCTTCATAAATGGTCAAAAAAGTCCCCTTCGAGAACTTGATGCACCGTTTCATACGGTCAATAAGCATATTAAATGAGTTTTTAGCTTTTCATGATCCTGGTCGATACTTTTTGGACATCCTAAATGTCAACATAACAAGTTCCTCTCATCGACAAATGTAATTTGGGAAATAGATAGAAGTCGCATGAAGCTAAATAAGGTGAATACGGTGAATGGTTGATGGTTAAAATGCGATTTTTGATAAAAAAAAAAGTCAATAATAAGCGTCAAACGATGAGATGGTGCATTATCGTGTAACAAACGCCACTAACGGCCACTTTCACGATATTGTGGCAGCACATGATGAATACGTGACAATAAACGTTTCATAACACTTAGATAATACACAGCATTAACCGTTTGACCAAATGGAATGATTGCATTGTGCACACGGTGCGCAAATCTTTCTAAGCCACAAATGCTCAGGAAAATTTCGATGTTTTCTTCGTTTATCATGAATTTTGGTTTGACCACTTTAGGCGCTCAGCTACTATTCATCAGATTGTCATGAAAATTAGATATAATGTCAGTGAAAGATGTATCTTTTCATTATTGTCTATATATATATATATATATATATATATATATATATATATATATATATATATATATATATATATATATATATATATATGTATATAGAAGTAATGAAGTAATTTTTACCTGCACTCGTTTTGCGTTAGTTCTGTTTTTGGCTACAATGTCTCTCCAACGTTTGATAAACAAAACGTCCGCGGCGGTTGCATTTTCTTGTTGTTCTACATAAGTTAACGCTTTTTTTAGGGCCTCTAATCCTTCTGAATGTGACATTTTTACTGGAATATTCTCAGTGGCTTCTACTATTTTATTAGCATTTTTACATTTACTTTTAATTAATTCTTGGTCAGTCATTTCATCTTCCACACTGTTTAACCATTCACAAACATCGGTTTCCGTAACACTTTCACATCCTGATATTCTTATAATAATTTGATGTAAACTTTCATTATCTTCTGTTGTGGAATCAATTTTGACCAAGATTTTTCCAGAGTACTACTCTTTACTTGATTCCAGGCTGAAGCTATCCAATATATAACATTTTTGAAATTTATCTTTTTTTACACAATCAGTAAGATTACCACCTTCATCTACTTCTTCTAAAATATGCTCCAATAACAAACGCCTGTAATTGCGTTTTAAATTTTCCAGTACACCCTGATCTATAGGCTGAATGAGAGAAGTTACAGCAGGAGGCAAAAAACATTGCTTTTATCTCCCCACTTTCAAGTTGCTCCGCACTTGGGTGAGTGGGGGCGTTATCTAGTAACAGAACACATTTTCTAGGATATCCATATTCTTTTAAAAAAAGTTCCACTTTGGGAACAAAATCTCCAAAAAACCATTCTATAAATAGAGTCACGTTCTTAAAAGTTTGTGGATTTGCTGACTTAGCAATACATAATAATGTGAGTTTGTGTCTTCCAGAAGCATTACTGCATCCAAGAACAGTAATACGTTCTTTGCTACGTTTGTAACCAGGTGCTCCAGCTTCCGTTTTTGAAGCTAAGGTATTTGAGGGCAACATTTTGTAGTTCAAGCTTGTTTTATCACAATTATAGATTTGGTCTGGTTGTAAACCATGTTCTTTCATAAGTTGCTCAGAATTCTCTGCAAATTTTTTTGCAGCAGATTCATCAACCGACAATCTGTCTCCACAAACTTTCAGTTGACGTACACCATGTCTTTTTTCCACCTGTCTAGCCATCCATCACTTGCAGAAAAATTTACAGGCGCTTCAATAACCGGCAACTCTTCGCCTAAACTCACTCCCTTATGTTTTAAAATTGTTCCTGAAGTTGGTATTCCACGTTCTCGATTCTGTGTAAAAACCATATCCACTTTTTGGTAATCACCGCTTTTCATACTTTTTCGTGCCTGTGTGGGCGATGACAAAACACTACACCATTTTGCAAGTTTTTCGCGATTTTTTCTCCACTCTGAAACAGTACTCACGGCTACACCTAAATCCTTCGCTATATTTTTAAGAAGTTCACCATTATCTAAACGTTGAATTGCTTCAAGTTTCTCTTTTAAGGTAATAACAACACCTTTAGGCTTATTATTATGACACCCCATTATGTAAAATATCTATTAAAACTAAACTATTACCTTTGTGATAATAATAGAGGTAATGAGTAACTTATAGCAATCGTCGACTAAGCAAAATATAGACAGCGGTGAAATTCTAGAAGTCGGGGAGTCCCCGACGCGTTAAGGAAACCACTCATCGTCTGTTTCGAATAATGGGGATTTTTTCGTTTAATGGGAATACAATTTGCTTTTTAACAGTTTGTTTCTGATAAGCTGGATTTCAGATAATCGCAATTCGGATAATCGGGATTGTACTGTATATATATATACATATATATATATATATATATATATATATATATATATATATATATATATATATATATATATATATATATATATACATGTATATATATATATATATATATATATATATATATATATATATATATATATATATATGTATGTATATATATATATATATATATATATATATATATATATATATATACATGTATATATATATATATATATATATATATATATATATATATATACATGTATATATATATATATATATATATATATATATATATATATATATATGTATATATTTATATTTAGCGGTGCTACCAGCTAAAAACCTTCTATTAGATGTAAATAGAGATCTCTGAAATTTTGATCCAAAAATATGGGTGCTAAAGTCGATTTTATTATTAACATCAAGGTATTGTATATTTTACAGGATAAAAACATAATGGTACGTTGAAAACATTACTTTTTTGAGGATGCAATTACATAGATATGTAGAACTGAAAATTATGTACAAACTTAGACCACATGCGATCACGGGTAGACCAAGTAAACCCAAGTTATGAGCAATTAAAAGACGTTTAAAATGTACAAGGAGGCCAAATTTCAAACTTAATGGTTACTTTACGTTACACGCCTTATTTTTTTCAGGTATAAATTACATAGATATTTTAGACTGACAATTATGAGCAAATTTAGACCACATATAACTATGGATTACTAAGTAAAATCAAGTTATGGGCAATTAAAAGACGTATAAAATTCAAAAATAAGCCAAATTTTGTATTTAATAGTTACTTTTTGTTGAGCATCTTATTTTTTTACGTATAAATTGCATAAATATTCAGGACTAATAATTTTAAACAATCTTGTCCATGCTCGACCACGAAATCTTTAGTTATAGCAGTTAGAGCAGTTTAAAGACGTATGAAATGCACAAATAGGTCAAATTTTATATTAATGGTTACTTTACGTTGCGCACTTTATAAAATAAATATATATAATATTATATAGATATCCCGGACTAACAAGTCCGAACATTCTTAGACCCCGTGCAACCATGGGCGACTTAGAGACTAAACACGTATAAAACGCACAAATGTGTCAAATTTCGTATTTATTGGTTACTTTATGTTGCGCATCTTATTTTTTAGTGTTCTGTACGGAACACTTATAAGATCACTTCGGTGTCTGTTCGTCTGTCTGTCTGTCTGTCACACCCCGATTTTCTCCGAAACTATTTGACATAGAAAGTTGAAATTTGGTACTAATATAGGAATTGATGGCCTCATCAGAGCCGTGTAGTTTTGAAAGTTAAATTTTGACTTAAGGGGTTAGTTTTGCGGGGTGAAATCGGAAGTGAAAAAAAAAATTTTTTACTGTCATCGAGTGGGGTATCAAATGAAAGCTTGTAAAAACACGAGTAAAAAATATATATACAATGTAATACTTACGCACACTTTTCTTTGCATTATGTTTAAAAAATCGCAAAAAATTGCTGTGCTGATCAAAAAATTTTGAAAAAATTCTGGAATATTCTCTATGGGGTGTAGACTGAACGAAAATTATCACGAGTGCATTACCTTTAATAATTTATCTATTATATAATAAAAAAACGAAAATTTCAAGGTCATCAGTTTTCGGTAAAGATTGGAAACAAACTTTGTTGAAAACTCATTTGAAGGGTGTTTTGTGAAGTCACTGATCATTTTATACCTCCGCAACAAAATTTTTTATTTTTTAAAAGCAATCAACGTACGGAACACTAATTGCGCAAGTTCAACTTACACTTGACCGGTTATTTTATGTATAAATTGCATACATATTCATACATATTTTCCTGTCTGCTATTTTAATAACCTATATAAATATAATATAAATAAATAAATATAAATAGTAGCCTATTTTTGAATTTTAATTGATCATAATAACTTGACTTTACTTGGTCGCTCATGGCTGCACGTGGTCTAACTTTGTTCATAATTGTCAGTCCTGGATATCTATGTACTTGAAAAAAATAAGATGGGCAACAAAAAGTAACCATTAAATACGAAATTTAGCCTATTTGCGCATTTTAAACGTCTTTTAATTGCTCATAACTTGAGTTGACTTGGCCGTCCAGAGGTGCACGTGGCCTAAGATTATACAGGCCAACAATGAAAAAACTTTTTAATAATTTTACCTGATTCCTATGGTTTTTGGTGTGCTGAGTCCGAAAATAATAATAAAAAAGTCGGATCACATTTTTTTTTTATTCAAATTTTTAATATTCAAAATGTGAAAAGTTAATTTTTTATCATTCGAATGTTATTAGGTTAGTAATAAAATCAGAATTTTATAAGGTTGGCAGTAAAATCAAATGTTATTAGGTTAGCAGTTCCGATAAATGTCACAGCTGTTTGTTTTCTTCCAGTTAATATAACCTCGCATTGCAGTGTTTAACCCATGTACTTTAATTCACACTTAAAGTATGGCTAATCGTAGTTGTAAAAAACTCTCCCAACACTTTTTGTTATATACGTGGTGATTTTGTAGTTAAAGAACATCAAAGAAACATTAATGACTTTGTAAAAAAAGTATACTTTGCATATTTTGGTGTAGAAATCGATAATCAAGAAAAATGTTGGGCTTCTCACAAAGTATGTTAAGTTTGTGTCGAGGATCTTAGGAAATGGTATAAGAAAGAAAAGAAAGCTTTTAGATTTGCAGTATCCATGGTATGGAGAGAGCAAGAAAATCATTCAAATGATTGTTATTTTCTGTTTCTGGATATAACTCCAAAAATAAGAAAGTAATTGTCTATCCTAACTTTACTTCACCTAATCCGCCGGTAGGACATGGACCGGAACTTCCTGTCCCTGAGCCACCTCAGTCTTTTGATGACGTTTTACAGTCCAGTCCCGAATTTAATGAAAGTCGACCAGATGATGATGATGAGTTTCAATGTTCTCTAGAAACTTTCAAACCACAGTTGTTTACACAAGCTGAGTTAAATGATTTAGTGAGAGATTTGGGTTTGACTAAGGGAAAAGCGGAATTGCTTGGTTCTAGGCTGAAAGAAAAACATTTATTGGAATTTGGAACATCTATTTACCATTATAGAACAAGAGATCAACAGTTTGCTCAGTTTTTCAAGCAGGAAGAGTATTTGGTTTACTGCCATGGTATTGGTAGTCTAATGAACGAATTTGGCAGTGAGTACAAGAAGGAAGATTAAAGGCTTTTTATAGACTCATCAAAAACTAGTTCAAAAGGTGTTTTGTTACACAACGGAAATACTTATGCTTCACTGCCTGGTGCTCATTCAGTCCATATGAAGGAAACTTACAAAAATCTTAACATGGTTTTACAGAAAATTAACTATCCAGCTCACGATTGCATGCTATGTGGAGATCTAAAAATTGTCTCTATGATCCTTGGTCAACAAAAGGGATTTACAAAGTTTCCATGTTTTATATGTGAGTGGGACAGCAGAGTAAGGGATCAACATTGGTCCAAAAAATAATGGTCCATAAGAAAAACTTTAACAGCTGGCGAGAAGAACATTTTGCATAAAACTTTACTAGACCCAAAAAAGATTCTTCTACCACCACTACACATCAAGTTAGGCTTAATGAAACAATTTGTGAAAGCCTTGCCTAAAGATGGTGAATGTTTTAAATATTTGTGTAAAAGATTTCCTCATTTATCAGAAGCCAAACTGAAAGAAGGGGTTTTCGTTGAGCCTGATATTCGTAAAATGATGTTCGATTCCCACTTTGAAGCAAGGATGATTACAAAGGAAAAGGAGGCTTGGATATCATTTAAAGAAGTTGTGACTAAGTTTTTAGGCAATCTGAAAGACCCGAACTATGAACTTATCGTAGCTAATATGATAGACAAGTTCAAAAATTTGGGTTGTCTGATGAGCCACTTCTTGCACAACCATCTTGACTTTTTTCCTAAAAACTTAGGCGATGTGAGTGAAGAGCGGGGGGAGCAGCTCCATCAGGACATAAAGGAAATGTACCAGGGACGTTGGAATATCAACATAATGGATGATTACTGTTGGTTACTTCATAGAGAACAACAAAATGCATCACATCGGAGAAAAAAGCTATACAAGAAACTTCACAGAGAAAAGGGAAAGGAAATACAAAAAAATAAGCACCTAAAATATTCGCATTGTAGTGAAATATATTATCGTGAGTAAAAATTGTAGCCTAATCAAATAAAAGTACGGTTTAAATTTTTATTTATTATGTATCAAATTTTCCCTATTTCGAAATTTAATCGATGTCATATTGTGAGAGAACTGTGGGTGATACAAAAAAAAACTGATACCATATACGGTTTCAGCACCCAACAATACATAACACTTAGATGTATGGGTTTAAAAAGTTTTAAGAAACATTTCTTTTGTTGGCCTGTGTTATTTGAAATTGTCAGTCATGCAATTTTTTCCTCAAAAGAATAATGTGTGTAAGAAGTTTGAAATTTGGCTTATTTGTCCATTTTAAACGTCTTTTAGTTACTGATAACTTGGGTTTACTTGGTCGCACGTGATCTAAATTTGTACGTAATTATTAGTTCTGCATATCTAGGCAATTGAATCCTCAAATAAGTAAATTTTTGAATTATATAAAAACAACACTATGTTTTAATTTCCAGTATATTTAAAGTCACTTGACAATTATTTCACCATACAATGGCTTCTTCAGAAGTAAATAAGAAAGAAAAATATTTGTTGGTTAAATAGTGCTTAAAACTATTCTTAATTACCTAAGATTATGCTAATCATTTTATTATATTATTTACAGACAGAATTATTTTAAGAATGCAAATCTGTGGTACTATTTCCGAGAACTAGTAAAGATTAAGTAAGGGCGAATGGTTTAAGTCTACCTGTTCGTTTAATAATTGATTGGAGTTTTTCCGTTTGTTAATTTCAAGACATTCAAGCAAATTTAATTTTTTAGATTTATTTTCTACATGTAGGATTTCTAACGTATCATCAAAATTATGAGATTCGTTTATTATATGAGTTGCGTAATGTGAATTATTCTTATTTTTTAAATAACTATGTTTATGTTCTTTAATGCGAGTTTCAAAAGACCTACCAGTTTAAAGGATTTTTTATTCAAGGTATTATCTCTCTAATTTACCCCACAATTAATGACAAAAAAGGAAAATTTAGTACACTCACATACACAGGGAAAATAACTAGAACAATTTCCAAACATTTAATAAAACAGAACAATAAAATAGCATTCAAAACCAGTAATTCCTTAGGAGGAGTATAATTTCGAATAACAAAACCAAATCTAAGAATTCCTTAAAATCAGGAGTTTACTTATTAAATTGTGGATCTTGTACTAAAACCTACGTAGGACAAACTGGTAGATCTTTTGAAACTCGCATTAAAGAACATAAACATAGTTATTTAAAAAATAAGAATAATTCACAATACGCAACTCATATAATAAACGAATCTCATAATTTTGATGATACGTTAAAAATCCTACATGTAGAAAATAAATCTAAAAAATTAAATTTGCTTGAATGTCTTGAAATTAACAAACGGAAAAACTCCAATCAATTATTAAACGAACAGGTAGACTTAAAACCATTCACCCTCACTTAATCTTTATTAGTTCTCGGAAATAGTACCACAGATTTGCATTCTTAAAATAATTCTGTCTGTAAATAATATAATAAAATGATTAGCATAATCTTAGGTAATTAAGGATAGTTTTTAAGCACTATTTAACCACCAAATATTTTTCTTTCTTATTTACTTCTGAAGAAGCCATTGCATGGTGAAACAATTGTCAAGTGACTTTAAATATATTGGAAATTAAAACATAGTGTTATTTTTATATAATTTTATTATGAATTTCCAACAAGTATCGGCTAACACAATCAAAGAAATTTTTGAATGTACAATTATGGTTTTATCCCGTAAAATATACAAATTCACCGATAGTACCAATAAAATCGACTTTAGCACCGTCTAAACCTTAATATTTTTGTACCAGAGATCTCTATTTACACATACCAGAAGGTTTTTAGCTGGGAACACCAACAAGTATAAAGACCTTTATATGTGTATATATATATATATATATATATATATATATATATATATATATATATATATATATATATATATATATATATATATAAATTCAAAAAAAAACTCCAGTAAACACATCAGTGTTTGTCGAATTATTTATTGAATAAAGAAAAACGAAATTAATCCAAAACTAGTGCACTTATTTTGATTGTATCATATTTTTGTTAAGAATTTGCTTTGCAACAATTACATCCATAATAAATTTGTGCTAATATCATTTTATTTTGAAAATTATAAATCATTATTTTTTAATTTCCCTGTATACCATCAAATATTTTAAACTTTTGATGCTTGATTATGGATTTCCATGTGATGCAGAACTTTTTATCAAGAATACATTTTTTTGTAATATAAACTTTTTCTCCATTTGTATAAAACTTTTTGGGACACACTGTATATATATATATATATATATATATATATATATATATATATATATATATGTATATATGTATATATACATATATACATATATACATATATACATATATATATATATATATATATATATATATATATATATATATATAAATAAATATATATATATATATATATATATATATATATATATATATATATATGTATATATATACATATAATATTTCTGCTTTTCGCATTAGTGATTCCAGGTAGCAGAATTGTAGCTGTTATAATATCGTATTCCAGTTTTATATTTACTTAAGTATGAATACGACATAAAGACGAATGTCAAAAAATTAACAAACAATATCTTACGGTACTATAAATTCGGAAATCCAAATATTAAAAGGAAAATTTATGAAACACGAAAGTGAAAAGTAAACATTTATTATCAGAATCCGGCCGACAAAATGAATGCCACAGTCACCACTTCCAGCACAGACTGGGACCACTTCCAACGCCTCCTGGCGACCACGGGCCCCATCCCAAAAATTTCCACAACCCAGGATCTGGATTCGGCAGTCAATAAACTGACTGCTGATATCCAGACAGCCCTTGCCCAGGCCACAACGTCACGAACCCAACCAGTCTCTTCTCAAGGTAGACTACCCCCAGCTATCAAAGAGCAGATCAGGGATAAAAACCGGCTGCTCAGAAGAGCCCTCAGGACGGGAGACCCCCTCCTCAAAAGGCTCGCAAATCAAGCAACGCAGCAGGTGAAAGACTCACTTGCTGAATTCCACAGCAGCAGGTGGGAGTCCAAAGTTAGAATCCCTCACTACCCAGGACTGTTCTCTTTGGAAAATGGCAACAGCCCTTTCCAATGACGAGCCAAGGTCCATGCCAGCCCTCACCCACGCCGGCACCACAGCCTCCACAACCCAGGAGAAGGCTGACCTTCTGGCAGATCTGCTAGAGGAACAGTTTTCTCCTAACACTCCTGCCCATCCCGATCCAGCCCGTGATCTTAGGGTCGCTACAACCATACAGACCCTAAATCTTGCCCAGCCCCTCGCAATACGTACTTCACAACCCCCTCCGCTGTTAATGAGATCATTCGATTTATCTCAATCCGAAAAGCTCCAGGTCATGATAAAATTACAAATAAAGCCCTCAAAAACTCCCCAAGAAACAAATCTCAGAAGCCACCAATATCATTAACAGCATACTGAGACTCAGCTATTTTCCACTCTACTGGAAAAAAGCTGAGGTCATTATGATCAAAAAACCAGGCTCTCCATCCCACGAGGCAAGCAGCTATCGGCCAATCAGCCTACTTCCAGGCCTTGGCAAGATAGCTGAAAAAGTCATCCTCGAAATCGTCAGAGCAAAGTCCACAGCGCTCCGTGTTGTCCCTGACGAACAGTATGGCTTCCAGCCCCTTCATGGCACCATCCATCACACCACGAAACTCGCCCAAACCATTTCCAACAGCTTCAACAAACGTCACAAAGTTGGAGCTGTGTTTCTCGATGTAGCAAAGGCCTTCGACCGAGTCTGGCACGAAGGCCTCATTCTGAAACTGATCCGACACGGCTACCCCCTTTTCATTAACAAACTCATTCAATCCTTCGTCTCTGACAGAACATTCCAAGTTAGAGTCGATAAGGCCATCTCCGAAGTCAAGGCCATTAGAGCCGGAGTCCCTCAAGGCTCCGTCCTCTCCCCCCACCTCTTTAACATTTTCACAGCCAACATTCCAAAAACGGATCAGACTACCCTACTCCTGTATGCTGACGACACAGCCATCATAGCAGAATCCAGCAGCTACAGAATCATCACCAGTAGACTGCAGCGCCACCTGAACGTCCTCGCCCCCTGGTTCGACCGATGGAAGATCCAGCTAAACCCATGTAAGACACAGGCCATCGTCTTCGCCAAAGGCAACGGCACTCCTTATGGACAACTCCAGCTCCAGGGATCCCGCATCCAATGGGCAACCACCATCAAGTACCTGGGAATCCAGTATGACAAACACCTCATCTGGAAAGACCAGGTCTGTGCTGCCTCAAGGAAAGCCAAGCAACTACTGGGCAAGCTGTACCCAATCATCAGCCGGTCCAGTAAGTTGCAACCAAAAATCAAGCTGCTAATTTATAAAACCATCGTGAGGGCAGGACTTACACACGCCTGCCCTACTTGGTCTAAACTCACCAAGACACGCAGAGCTCAACTTCAGGCAGTACAGAACAAGGCCCTGAGGATGATCACGGGAGCCCCATGGTTCGTCCGAAACCGGCAATTGCATAGAGACCTCGGTGTGCCAACAATCAAGGCACACATGAGGTCCACCAACATCAAATTCTTCGCAAAGGCGCTACAACACCCAAACGCCACCATAAGGAGCGCATTCCACGTGCCCGCCAACGCCCGCCATCACTATCCAAGACCTTCTGACCCCATATCCGACGAAGACGATGGCCCTCCCCCACCCCCATGAAGATTGTAACCTAGATTAAGTTTAGAATTAAGTTCTAGATTAGTTTAGAATTAAGCTCTAGTTAAGTTAGATTAGTCAACCAATGTAATTAAAACCCAATGTCCTAGGTTAAGTTAATTAGGATTACTGTATAGAACCTAGGTTAAGTAGTATAGGAATATAAGCTATCATAAATGTAAGTAAGAGGCATAGCCTAACTTAAATTCAATAAAGACAATGACAAATCTTTCTTATTTACTTCTGAAGAAGCCATTGCATGGTGAAACAATTGTCAAGTGACTTTAAATATATTGGAAATTAAAACATAGTGTTGTTTTTTATATAATTTTATTATGAATTTCCAACAAGTATCGGCTAACACAATCAAAGAAATTTTTGAATGTACAATTATGGTTTTATCCCGTAAAATATACAAATTCACCGATAGTACCAATAAAATCGACTTTAGCACCGTCTAAACCTTAATATTTTTGTACCAGAGATCTCTATTTACACATACCAGAAGGTTTTTAGCTGGGAACACCAACAAGTATAAAGACCTTTATATGTGTATATATATATATATATATATATATATATATATATATATAATATATATATATATATATATAAATTCAAAAAAAACTCCAGTAAACACATCAGTGTTTGTCGAATTATTTATTGAATAAAGAAAAACGAAATTAATCCAAAACTAGTGCACTTATTTTGATTGTATCATATTTTTGTTAAGAATTTGCTTTGCAACAATTACATCCATAATAAATTTGTGCTAATATCATTTTATTTTGAAAATTATAAATCATTATTTTTTAATTTCCCTGTATACCATCAAATATTTTAAACTTTTGATGCTTGATTATGGATTTCCATGTGATGCAGAACTTTTTATCAGAATACATTTTTTTGTAATATAAACTTTTTCTCCATTTGTATAAAACTTTTTGGGACACACTGTATATATATATATATATATATATATATATATATATATATATATATATATATATATATATATATGTATATATGTATATATACATATATACATATATAAATATATATACATATATATATATATATATATAATATATATATATATATATATTATATATATATATATATATATAAATATATATATATATATATATATATATATATATATATATATATATATATATATATATATATATATAAATATATATATATATATATATATATATATATATATATATATATATATATATATATATATATATATGTATATATACATATAATATTTCTGCTTTTCGCATTAGTGATTCCAGGTAGCAGAATTGTAGCTGTTATAATATCGTATTCCAGTTTTATATTTACTTAAGTATGAATACGACATAAAGACGAATGTCAAAAAATTAACAAAACAATATCTTACGGTACTATAAATTCGGAAATCCAAATATTAAAAGGAAAATTTATGAAACACGAAAGTGAAAAGTAAACATTTATTATCAGAATCGTCTAAACTGTTAGCAACGTTCTTGATTTTAACGATTTTTGTTGATTTCCAACCTTCATTGTTTATTTTTCTGCTTTCCTTTAGCCTATGTGTCCTTTGCGAATCTAAATTATGATTTTTCTTTCTTTTTTATTTAAATAAATCATTTGACTTGTTTTTAAAAAGTGAAATAATAAAATGCAAATATAATTTATTGCAGAGTCGTCTTATTGTTTTTTAAAATATTTTAGGCATGCAAATATTTTTATAATTGAATCGCTTATAAATTTATAGAAAATTGATCGGTCACACACAATGGAAGTCTTTTAAGCTAAAAATCAATAGAAAACTATTATGTATACAAAAGTTATTATTTCATGTTTGAAAAGCTTTTTTTTTTAAACAAAATTTTCACAAAATTATTAAAATTATTTTCAAATGAAATATGAGCACATGAAGAAAATAAATTGTTTACATCTAAGGAGTATAGATACAAAGATACTATGACACTTCATTTCTATAGCGACATATACCGTTTCGACTGGCGGGGGCTATAAAAATGAATTTAATTTATATTCTGATATATATTTATACCCGGTTATGAAACATTTTCTAAATAATAAAAAATATTAAAATAATAACAGATGTTTTCGGCCATTTCTTCTTTATAGTGAAAGTAGCTAGGATTCTAGGTGGTCGTTTCCTGACTGATAATAGAAACAGCCTTAACATATAGCTGTTATTAATTGCCGCTTGTTATAAATGAACATGTACTTTTTTGTCTAAGGGAAAGTGATGAATAAGTATGCCTTGTCTTATATATTGCATACAGTTTTGAAAATCAATAAACCTAGTGTCAGTCAAGTTTTTACAAGTACAATAAAAAAAGAATTACACAATTCAAACCGCACGCACACGTTAGGCTTCAAGTATTTTAACTGTCAGATTCAAACCGCGCGCTAACTCAGGAATCGGTCTACTAGAGGTTTAAAACTAATATTTGTTATAGATATAAGAACGAAAGTAACCAAAAGCGGTTCTAGATTTGTGCGACCTAAATCACTTTAAAATAACCCGCCGACTAGATTAAACGTTAAAAGTATTTTGCTTTTCTTTTTTATAAGATCCTTCTTATGTTTATAGATAGCAAATTTAGATTATTTGAACCAATATCAGAGCAAAGCAATCAGTCGAAATAAAAAATTACAAAATAAGATATGAATTTACGAGCTATTTTATTCAAAGTTTAGGGCCGTTATTTCCATATTTCTCTACCAAAATGTCAAACATAATTTTTTATTTATTAATATATCGAAGTCATATTGATCACGTAGACGTTTAGAATCATGTAATATTTGAAAATGTATTAGACCTCCCACGAAAAAAAATCATACACACGAATTAGGGTTGTAACAAATTATTTAGTACGCCCTGTATTAATAATAATATTTTTAAACTGTACATCTTACGTGCGCTCCCACACGAGCCCCTCTTTACGCCAGTGAGTAAGCTTTCACTCGGAAAACACCACCATGTCGTAGCGCAACAACCCACTAAGTGATGTGTAATAGTTTTTTCTGTTCTCTGTAATAAACCAGACATTTGATTTTTTCTTAATACCAACTCTGTATGTATTTTCAAATACTTAAAGCTAATTTAGGATACCAAAATTTTTTTTTAGTTATACCGTTATAATACACGTGACGCCCTGTTACATGATATTGCATACGATTATGAGTAACATTCAAAATATAAATAGTGTGTAGTATGACGCTAACAACGCTAGGTTGCTAGTAAAGTTTCGCAGAGTTATGACACTTATGTCACAAGTAAATTGTTACTGTCTATGCTCGCTGAATTGTTTGAACCAGAAGTCAAATATCAGTATCTTATGTACTCTGAAGTACCAAAATGCCTTCACTGTACAATTTTTTTTTTCAGGTAACTAGCACATTCAATCTTTTGCCATATGATACTCCGATTGCCTAATACAGTTTGAAAAGTTTTGAAACGCTAAAAATCAATTTAAAATGGCAAAAATTGGCAAAATAATTTACCTTGTAGTTCCCTAACAAACACACAATTGTAAAATAAGTACTGAATTTATCTTTAACTCATTAAAGAATAAATTCAAGCAATAAAACTTGACATATAAAATCAAAGCTATTAATCATTATACATTAAGCTCAAGAAAAAGTTGAACAGAGAAAGGACTTCAGATTTACAACTGAAGACTGATATTTTCTCTACATACTAATGCACAATGCCCTGTTACTTACTATGGTCAAAACACCGACATCACAGCGTAATATTATACGTAACATTCAAAATATAAATAGTTTGTCCGATAGCGTTAACAACGTTAGGTAACTATTGAAGTTTTGAGTACTTATGACCCTTATAGATCTCATGTAAATTATTATATTCTGTACACGTTGAATTTTTTTAACCAAAGGTCAGAATAACAGGTAGTAGTTTCTTTGTTACTAAATTCTTACTCTATTAAATTTTTGGCTCTATTAACCTCTAAAACCTCTCGCTCGGCTCGTCAAAAAAACTGGAACATACCGTTGAGTTTCTGTCAGACTAAAGTTTCCTGGACTCCACCGACAAAACCCTAGTAATGTATGGATGCCCTAGTACCCCACCCAGAAATCTTCTCTCACTGTTCTTAGTCTTTCTGTTGAACGCTCACAAGAGACATAAAACTAACCAAAGCCAATACTATCAAATAAGAAAAATCTTTAAACTGAATCTCAATATTTTTAAATTTACAACGGCTCAATAAAACAGTTCAGTATTCAGCTCATCGCCCAGAGAGGTTCTACAGATCAGCACTTACCTATAAACAACCAAAATATTGTAGTGCCTGTAATCCTATATTCTACTAGCTCAATCTCGGAATAGATACAAAAAATTTGGAAAAAAGCATCTAGTCAAGTCCGTACCAAAGTTATTTCAACCTACTTTATAATTTAAAGAAAAGAAAATCAGATAAGCTATTAATTTGATGTTTTATTCTAAATTTATGTATACTTAATTGTTTATAAATATACAGCGTCTGTGTACTCATGCAAATATATTCCAATCTCCTTAAATTTTGAGTATAAATTATTTAGTTATAAATATACAATGCCGATACAGCCGATAGATGCTCAAAGTAAGAAGTTTGGCAGTTCCTCTATAACACAAATGAGGTAAATTGTACTAATAGAGAATTACTACATACTCAGAGGTCACCTAGATAAAAGGAATATACGAAATCTGTGATGCCTCGATAATAATCCAGAAAAAGATATGTAAGATAAAATCTAATGTTAAAATTTGATTACAGTAAGAATTTGTAGTGGTGGGGATTACCTAAAATTTTCTCTCTACACAGATGTATGTACTGGAAAATTCTAGTTAGTATACATTATACAATATTTACTCTGCTTAAAAAAGGTTATGCTAATACTTTAATTACAGTAGAAAAGGTTAACGTTTACCAAAAAATAAAATAGGTGAAATTTTTTACTTAAACAAATGTTATTAGAACTTATATTTATAAACACTGGGTTTCCCTTGATCCAAAACTAAAATTTACCTTATTGCGCTCCGTAATGCTTACAGTAAGGAAGATTTTATTATCGGGTTTGACCGCAATATATCAAGAATAACTTTAATGGTAAAATAAATATACAGAGGATCCGAACCACTGAAGATCCCCTGTAACTTATTGACTTTAACAGAACGCTATGCATTCCTAAAACCCAAATGAACCTAGGGATTAAGCTCTCTCATGGATCATAGCCTTTGAGAAAAGAAATAATAAATTCTGCACTCCTATCACTTATCTGCGTTTCTTAAGTCCAATCTGGACTGGAAATCCGCAGTCACACACGTAGCTAAACCAAACAGGATGCCTAGATCGAGAAGAAACTTCACATAAAATTCTTCCAAGTGATCTGACGTCAATCCGGGTAGAAGAAGAAAACTTGTAATCCTCATTCGAACATAGCACATGGTCAAAACCTGAAATCTGAACTAGAACCTGATACTTGCACGCGAGAAAAAAAAACCTAGAAAATACACATACCTATATATGAGCAAAATTCGTCAAATTAATTTCGCACTTCTCTGGCAAGCAATAGTTCTAAAACAGGTACTAAATTTATCTTCTCTCATTAAAAAATTAATTAAAGTATTAAAACTAGACATTTTAAATAACCTCTTACTTTATAGTGAAATAATAATCACGATCACAAGATAACGTGAAACATAGAAAGGACTTTAAATTTATGTACAACTAAAAACTGATATTTTCTCTACATAATATTTCAGTTAAAGTGGCAAATACCCAACAAAATGAATTAATTTTCAGATTCGTCGACTACAAGAACCCTGAAAAGGTCAGGTGGCATGATATATTTATGGCAACTCCCTTTAAACCCTCCCTGACTCCTTTAAACCATTATATATTTAACTACAAATAATTATGTCTAAAATTTATTCATTATTTCAATAGAAGCTAAGGAATATTCTCATAACACTGCTCAATTTATTGATCCTTATCCATTTCACCCCTTTTTTTTAAGCGGTATTGCTCAATAACTTTCCTTTGTTACTTCTAGCATTTTATCTGTAAGTACCATACATGTTCGACAGTTACGGTGCCAACAGGCAAATAGGAGGACAGAAATTGGAAGTTGTCGTTTTCGTTCTTTAAGAACCGTAAAGCGCAAAGAAATTCAAAGATTTCAGAAGATTTATTTTTTCACAAATATGGTACTTCTGTTAATAAGAGAGGTAAAGACCAATGTTGTTATGGCGATTGACTACAGTTTTTCCCAAGTCACTCCATTTATGCAATTTAATATCGTACTGTTCTTTCTTAAAATAGTCTGATAATCAATAGCGTAGTTAGGGGACAGAACTGTCCCTCTGGGTCCACGAGAAAGCTCTTCCTCTAAGCCGCTTCACTCTTAATGTTCTTTTTTGTTAAGGAACAATAGATCGCCACTATTAATAGTTATTTTCGCTATTAAAAACATATGATATAATCAAAGTGTGAGTAATAACTGTCCTACATTATTAATACCTTTATTACTATTGCTAGAAGTGTCACTAATTACTTTAAAAGCTAATTTAGTTACAATTACCAATTATTTTCATAAGTAATAAAAAAATGAACTACAATTACCGGTAATTTGAAAAAATAATTCAGTCACTCATTGCTCACACAAATTCTTTTATTCCATAATAATTCTATTACTTTACATAACTCAATAAATTTTTAAAGTAATTCAGTTACGTTAATAAAAATTCATTTACATTATTCATAATTCAATTACTTTCACAATAATTCAGTTACTTTTTACATTGAATCAACTACTTGTTAGAGTAATTCTATTAGTTTTATAGTAATTCAATTACTACGAAAAAAATAATTACCGCAAAAGTAAATTAATTAACCAGAAGTAATTACGAATAAACAATTGCATTAAACTTAATTGTTGAGGAACAAATTACAATTACGTCTTAAAGCTAGTAATTGAATTACAAAAACTGGTCTGCAAAGAATAATTCACTTACTTTTTTCAATCCATATATTTATATTATCGACAGCAGTGACTATTACTACCTACACCTATTACATGACCTATTTTTTACCTTGCACCTCTACAGCTATCGGTAATAGTAAGTAAAAGTTTCTCTTTGAGAAAGAATTTCTCAAATCATTTTAAATAATATTCGGTTAATCACATAATACGAGTTATATCAGTATTAGTCACATTTGATTCCGAATTGCTCATATAGGTAAAAGTCTTCTATTAGTGTTGGAATTTTTCAACTCTATGTATCTATGATAGGTGTTCTTTTTTTGTAGCAAACCCTTAGTACTTAGGGAGAAAAATATGCAGCCTACAACCTAACTGGGGATGTATTTTGTCTTCACGCAAAATTTCATTCTGAAACAGTCAATTGGGCATTTAATTAACAGTTGTGTAGCAACGATCTTTAAAAAAAAAAATAGTATATACACAATAACGTTGAGATCACTCAAGTAAAACCAGCTAAGAGGTATTTGAATATCGAGATAACCGATACCCAATCGGGAACAGTAGCCTGAATTCTTGAAACATTTCTTAGTCAGCAAACAATATGGACGCACCCTACTATATTGTTAACAGCTAATTGTCCGATCATCCGATAGTGATCCAGGAACTGACTCATTCCAAAAACGCTTTAGAGCTGTAATTGGAAAACTTGCAACGCCGAAAAATGACCAAAATGCAAATGACAGTGACAAGGATTTGAGGTTAAACTAGCTTTTTGTGGATTATTTATAGTTGTTTAAATTTTGTTGCTCGTTAGAAACATCTGAAATGATAGGGACATATTATTTTGTTATTGTTGGGCATAAAGATAAGCCCCTTTTTGAAATGGAATTTACAAACATTAAGGAACCAAAGGTAAACTAAATGTTACAGTTGTTATGGCCTCCAACTTGAATATAATTTTTTTTTTTTAGAAGGAAGACCACAGACATTTAAATCAATTTATAGCTCACTCAGCTTTAGATTTAATTGATGAACACAAATGGAAAACTCACAACATGTACTTAAAGTCAGTAGATAAATTTAACCAATGGTTTGTCTCTGCTTTTGTTACAGCTAGTTTAATAAGATTTGTTATTGTTCATGATAACAGAAATGATGATGGTATAAAGAACTTTTTCAATGAGATGTATGAAGCATATATTAAACATTCCATGAACCCATTTTATGAAGAAAACACATCCAATTAAAAGTGCTGCATTCGAGAGAAAGGCTCAGCTGTATGGCAAAAAGTATCTCTCTAATTAGTTATAGACTTCAGAGTATTATGTTATATACTGTTATTTTATTTATTAAAGTTTTTTTTATAATTTATTGATTTATTTATTAAACAATTATACCATCTTCAGCAACTTGTAAAATTTTACAAATAATCAGGCAAAATAAGTAACCATAGTATATCCTAATATGACAAAATTAAAGTAAATTAATGCTAGAGATATAACGGTAATAGTAATTTTTTAAAACCTGGTACCTAGCTATGTTGGATCTGACAATTTTATATTAAGTTCGTTCTCTTACATTTTATTAACATTTTCTGCCAATTAAGGTAATTTTTTTATGACTCAGGAATATTGCTAAGATGTAATAAATTAGTGCTTAGACATCTACGTGTTTGGTTGCTTTGTATGAAACCCCATATGTAGTGATAATACCATGAATCCCTAAGAAAAAATAAAAATTTTATTCAGACATTTTCTACAGTAGAGTGTTAATGATTGTTGGGTTTTTAAAAACTAGCAAAGTCTGAAAGTAGTTTTTACTTGAAGAAGAACATGAATGAAAAGTGATATGTGGGTATGTAGCATAAAAATCACGCGAGGGTAGGAAAAAACCTAGTACTTCATCTACGGAAATATTTAAAATTTAAACATTCTACTAGTTTGGTCAATGAAGATAAAGACAAAGTCGAACAATCAACCACCTCTGGGAATATGAGACAAGTTAATATTACAGAATATTTTGGAGAAAACAGTGGAACATAAATGATCCGAAAGCAAAACTTATGCACACGACAATAGGAGAAATAACAGTCTTGGACAACCAGTCGTTTTCGGTTGTAGAAAATATAGGCGTCAAAAAAAATTTAATATATTAAGGTTATTGTTATTTACTTTTGTACACTAAAATGCAGCTATAACTTAAAGGATAAATGTAACAAGAAATTATTTTGAAAATATTTTTTTTCCACTTTCTTTATCAAAAAATAAGCCAGCAAAATATTCTTAAAGTTAAAAAATAAAAAACGTACAAATTCTAAATACTTATTTTTGTAGGGTTCAAGAGGCTGTTTGCTCTCTTTGAGGGGAAATATAACCAATTGAGGGGAAATATAAGCCGACTATTTCTTAGCCAAAGCGTCATTCATGATATATACGAAAAATGCAAGACTCGAATTGCTAATTTACTATCAGGTATTCCTTTCTTCTCCTCGACGACGTATGTGGACATCTGGCGTATATCACTAAAACTTTACAGTCCATTGGCTCGCTAAAAATTTTGAGCCAAAATATATTGTGCTTATTATCAGAAGTTAGATGGTAATCAAACCAACAAAAACATCAAGAGTGTCATAAATCAGATGTTTAAAGAAGGCAGTATAAACAACACAAGAGTCCACGTGTTTATAAGAGACAGTGGAACTAACATTAAAAAATATATGAGAGTTAGATGTAAGTAAAGAATCAATCATGTTTTATACATAGACAACTGGTAGTAATTGACTCTCTAAAAGTGTAAAGAAAGTTATAACGTCCCATACAGATTGGACGTTATAAGTGTCAGAAGAAAGATTGTAACACACACACATCTTCCAGAATTAAATTTAAACAAATCCAGAGAGATTTTAGCTTTGGAGTACAGAAAAATCATACAAGATATACACACTGGAATTCCACATATTATTAGGGAGATATATATTAGGAAGGCTTTTTGATCAAAGGAAGAGCTGTCAGCTTGCTGCTAAAGAGAATTAATTTTTTTTTCTTTGGCACCACATCAGTAGGACTTAATTAAAACGTTACTGGACCTTTAACAACCATTTGAACAAACTACCAAACATTTTAGTAGTTCTCTGTGTATAATATCAGAAGTGATTCCAACAATTTTGGGTTTGGTTTGAAATCTTTATGGAATAATTTACTTGAAAGTTTGAGCCAGAGATTCGCAAATATTGACACAAATGAAAATTATATAATCGTCACGTTTCTGAATCAAAGTTTCATAAAGATGCATATTTTACTAACAAAGAGCAGGTTCAAAAGGAAATCAAAATAAGCAATACCCTTATAAGTAAATATTGAACCTGATGAAGAGGTGTTATCAGTATCGGAATCAGACTCCTTGGACAATGTCCTTCTTAGTATTTTAAAAACTCAACAGTACCAAAAAAAACTTAAGAAACCCGAGCAGACATTTTGGAATGTATTCTCCAGTACTGATCAAACGGGAGATAAAAATAAAAAGGTATCCCATGGAATAAAACAGGTGTTCGTATTTAAATTTACCATTAATAGATTGTCAAGCAAGTCCATTTTTATGGCGCAAAATTTAGAGAAAGGCTATTTTCTGGGGATGGGTATTATATATATATATATATATATATATATATATATATATATATATATATATATATATATATATATATATATATACACTACCGCCAGAAAGCATTTGCCCACCTAGTTATTTCAGTCCCAAGACAACAAAAACCCATATAATATGTTTTTTTTTTAAATTTTAATGAAAAATTATTTATTTTCCCATTACTTACAGTCTAGAAAATCAGAAAAATATTCATGATTTTCCAAGATTTTTATCATCTATGTGACCTCCTTTGTTTTTAATTACCGCTTTACTTCGGTTATTTTAACTCATTCTGCTTGTAAAAGTTCCCACAAGTGATTTTCTGATGTTGGATTGAGTTTTCGAACACACCTATCCAAATGGTCCCACGGCAATTCGATGGGGTTCAAGTCAGGTAATTGTAGAGGCCAAGTCATCACTTCCAGGACGTCATCGGATTTCCATTGGTCCAAAAGTTCTCTAATTTGTTTAGCAGAATCTTTAGGGTCGTTGTCAGGCTGAAAAATAAATTCCCCTGAAAAATATCTCTTCCAAGAAGGAAGCATTTGAGTTAGCAAAATTTCTTGATACTGTTCTTTCCACGTGGTTCCTTCTATCCTAAAGATTTTTTCCAACTTTACCGTTGCTAGAACAACCCCAAACCATCACTGAACCTCCACCATGTTTTACTGTAGGCAACTGACAGGCTTCCAACATCCTCTCTCCAGCTAACAGCCGCACGTAAACTCGTCGATTTGAACCGAAAATTTCGAATTTGGATTCCAAAGGACGGAATTCCATTATTCTGATGTCCAATTTTTCATGTTCTCGGTTCCATTCTAATCGTTTACGTTTATTTCCTTGCCTAAGATGTGGTTTCCTCACTGCAAATCTCCCGTGTAGTCCATCTTCTGCTAACCTGTTCTTCACGGTTGTCACGCTGATGGGGATGGGCCCGCTCCAGGTTTACTTAAGCCGTGATTTCTGGTGCGGTTAGGCGGCGATTACGTCTGCTGCTCAGTCTTCAGCGAGAGTCGTTTTTCGAGGCCTTCCTGAATGTTTTTGGTTGGAATTCCATGTCCCGCAGAAAAATTTTTTACGATGTAGTCCACCGTTCTCCTTGGCATCCGCATATCACTCGCGATTTGTCGACTCGAGTGACCATTTTGATGTCTCGCAATTATCAGAGCCCGATTTTCAACGGAAACTTCTTTTACTTTTGGCATTTTCACAAAACAATTGAGCCTGTATCAATGACAAAGTACTGTTTGCGAATGGTTAATTTCCAAAAGGGTAATGGTATTTATAGCATAGTTTTTTATCATAAAATATCACTAGGAATTTACATAATTCCTAGAAACTTGAAATGAGTTCTTACTTCAACTGAAATTCTTAGAAATTGCCTCAAAGCGATTATCATGCAAAACTTGGAAATTTGTTTTAATTGGTTTTATTTGTGATTTCACCAAAAAGGCTTATCTAAACAATTTTATGATGGACATTTGTTAGAAATAATTCAATTTACTTAATATAATAAAAGGGTTTAGTTAGATATTAAATTTTGGCATTGTAATTTCTAGGTGGGCAAATACTTTCTGACGGTAGTATGTGTATTTATATATATATATATATATATATATATATATATATATATATATATATATATATATATATATATACCTATATATATACATATACATACATATAATATATATATATATAATATATATATATATATATATATATATATATATATATATATATATATAATATATATACATATATATATATATATATATAAATATATATATATATATATATATATATATATATCTATCTCAATCAGCCGGCTACCTTTACATCTCTAATTAATACCGATAAAAAAATACAAAATAATAATAATGAACTTTACTGATCAGATATTATGTACTTGTACATATTGTTTAGACACCAGTCTTGAACACATATAAACTTAGGAATTCAATTTATAGTAGGCTTTTAGCTAAAACAATTTTAAATCCAATTTTCAACTGCTTCAAATAAAAAGCGAAGAATATGATAATGCTTTTTTAAAAAATATTAGGGACACTTTTTGACATTTTGAAAAAAAAAAGATTTAGGAACTCATAATATATAGTAAGATAATTATAAAATAAATTAATACATCATAAATTTAACAGTAAAACAAATCAATATATAAATAATTTCCAAAAGATACAGTTAAATGGTAAGTAAATGTATTGTAGAAACATACAAATCTTAATATAAATATCATTGCCTTAATGAAAATTACAAATATCACATTTCAATTATTAATCTAAAATTAATGTCATTCGTTAAAAGTTTCTATACATGATTACTGTAACATAACTTCAACATTTTAAAACTAAGCATTTAATCCAGTTTAAGTGCCAAAAAAGTTCATGGCACAATGTTTTTTTTTTTTTTCAGATTATGGTGGATTATTATGAACTACTGAATATATTTTATACTCATTTGTAAACAAATTTAAATAATCGGACTGAGTAGAGTCTAAGGACTTGCGTTTTTCAGAGAAACCTACAATTCCTTTACTGGTTTTTTCTATTTCTGCAGATATTTCTTCTAAGTTTTGCAATGCCTCTGCATAGGACAGTTTAGGCTTTACTACATTGATTTTTGATTTGGAAATATTACATCTCTTCTGCTCAAATAACTGATTATAATATTCTTTTAGTTCATAAAAAGGTAAAAATAATAGATTATGATGGGACAGAAAATTATTAAATTTCATAAAAGATCGTTT
>CM032449.1:133149485-133152013 GCA_019049505.1 Pachyrhynchus sulphureomaculatus
CAGGACACTTTAGATATGTCATTTGATACACCACAACTTCTAAAATAAGAACTCGCAGATGTTATGTCAAAATTTCTACTACATGACGAGAAAAGTCCTGAGACTTCTGAAGAAAAAGACAAAGTTTTTGCCAGAAATCAATTTGATTCTTTAACGTAGTTTCGTTCAAGAGCGATACACCTATTCCAGCGATCCTCCAATATTTGGATACCTTTCTATAGTACGAGTTGTCAAGCTCTTCTAAAATATGCTTCAGTTTCCTATTTGACTTCTTAATTTGAGCTAAATCTCCTTCCCTGGAACCACCTTTTCAAATTAGATAAGAGGTAATAATTGCTGGGGGCCAGATACGGTAAATATTGTGGATTAGGAAGCAACTCATTGCCCAGTTGGTCCAATTTCACCATCGATGTTATGTAGTACTTAGCGACATTTAGACCAATAGCGTTGCTTCCCATCATGTCAAAGCTGTTTGAAAAACTGCTTCCAATCCTTGCAGAAAGGAAACTGGTCCCGGATCATCAATTCAAATTTCTCAGTCACCATTTCAGATAGACAAGGTGCATAGAATAACGGATTGAGAAAACCCTAGAAGACAAACAATACTGTTCAGCGATTTTTCTTAATGTGGCTCAGACCTTCGACAGGATCTGCTTCAAGGATTGTTTTACAAACTGCACAATAAACTGCCAGGAAGTACGCTCATCTTTTGAATTCATATCTGACTGGACATATCTTCAGAGTGAGACATGAGGCTGAATATTCAGATATTAGAGAAATCAACGCAGGTTGTCCCACAGGGTACCGTCCTGGGACCTATCTTATACCTACTTTATACAGGTGATCTACCCAGGACTGATGACTTGGCCACTTACCACCAGACTAATAATACCGAAAGCCATTAAAAAACTTTAAATAGCCAGCTATAAGACATAATGGACCAAAGAATGAAAAACAAGACTCGGTGAGTTGACATCAGTTCATACAAATTGCACACATCGAAGATTAAAAGAAGTTAAATTAAGAGGTATTGTGGTATCATATGCCAATACCGCAAAATACCTGGGTTTGACCTTAGATACACAGCTTAAGTAAAAAAAACATGTAAAGAAATAGCGTGAAGAACTCGATATACGACTTCTCCAGATGTATTGGCTAATGGGACAGTACTCCAAGAAGTCAACAGAGAGTAAATTATTGATCTACAACCAGATTCTTAAAGCTACCTGAACATATGGTATCCAAATATGGTGTGCACAAAACTATAGCAATGTCAAAATTATTCAGACATGGCAAAATAAGGTGCTGAGGACTATCGTTGAGGCTCCTTAGTACGTGAGAAATTCTGACATTCACAGAGGTTTAAAGGTCTCCTTAGTTAAAAAAGTGATCCAGCAGTTTGCCAGAAGTCATGATGATCGTCTACATCATCATCCTAACGTCGAGGTACTAACACATGGGCTGAAAAGTCCCGGGCCTAACAAAGAAAACACGGTTTTTTTGGTTCAAAATTAGCTTTATTCATCAACGTAATCTCCATCAAGAGCAACGCAATCATTCCAGCGCCGCTCTAACATTTCAATACCACTTTTGTAGAACGATTTATCTTTTGCCTCAAAATAGGCCTCAGTTTCAGCGATAACCTCTTCATTCGTGCGAAATTTCTTACCGGCGAGCATTGTTTTCAGGTCTGCGAACAGCCAGTAGTCGCTGGGAGCCAATCTGGCGAATACGGTGGATGTGGGAGCAATTCGAAGTTTAATTCATGTAGTTTTGCCATTGTTTTGATTGACTTGTGACACGGTGCGTTGTCTTGATGATACAAAATTTTTTTTCTTTGCCATATGCGGTCGTTTCTTTGCAATTTCGGCCTTCAAACGCTCCAATAACGCTATATAATATTCACTGTTGATGGTATTTCCTTTCTCAAGATAGTCGATGAATATTACACCACGCACATCCCAAAATACCGAGGTCATAACCTTCCAGCCGATTGTTGTGCTTTCGGGCGCTTTGGGACGAGGTTCACCAGTTGCTGTCCACTCAGATGACGATCGTTTTGATTCCGGAGTGAAGTGATGGATCCATGTTTCATCCATTGTCACATATCGACGCAAAAATTCCGGTTTGTTACGTTTAAACATGGCCAAACACTGCTCAGAATCATCAACACGTTCTTGTTTTTGATCAACAGTGAGCAAACGCGGCACCCACTTTGAACAGAGCTTTCTCATAGTCAAATGCTCATGCAATATAAAGCTAACACGTTCTTTTGATATCTTTACGATGTCAGCTAACTCACGCAACTTCACTTTTCGATCATTCAAAACGATTTTATGTATTTTTTTGATGTTTTTCTGGTGTTACCGCCTCATTTGGACGTCCACTGCGTTCTGCATCATCGGTGTCTCTACGACCACGTTTTCGTACCTGAAGTCAGCAAAACCAACGTTTTATTGTTGTTTCTGATGGAGCGGAGTCCCCATAACACTTTTCAAGCCATTGCTTCGCTTGAACGGTATTTTTTT
>CM032449.1:133154613-133271042 GCA_019049505.1 Pachyrhynchus sulphureomaculatus
ATCATTTACAGGACGTAAATGAGCCTTCATCATCATGCAGCCGACCGCATCCACTGCTGGATATAGGCCTCCCTCAATCTCTTCCATCAATCACGGTCCTAAGCAGCTTGAATACAATTAGCTTAAATTCGCTTAATATCATCAGTCCACCTAGCATATGGTCTTCCACGGTTTCTGAAAGCCTCCCGTCTGGGTCTCGATTCCACCAGACGCTTCGTCCTCTATTGTCGGTCATTCACGCCACATGTCCAGCCCAATTCCACTTCAGACATGTTATTCTATATATTGCGTCCGTTACCCTTGTTCTTTGCCTTATAATCACATTGGGAATTTTATCTCGTAGAGTCAAGCCCAACATGGAACGTTCCATTGCTCTTTGTGCCACTTGAATTTTGTTTACTGTCTTTTTAGTTACAGTTAAAGTCTCGGAATCATACGTCATTACAGGCACCACGCACTGATCAAAACACTTTTTTTCTTGAGACAAATGAAGCTTTAAGTGACTAAAAAAATGGATGCAGAAGTTCGAAGAAACTGAAACCAGAGAATAGGTTGACATTAGACACTTCAAATTCATCTTTGTCAGTCGTTCGAAAAATTTTTCCAGTCCCAGTAGTAGTGCCAATTCAACGACCACGGATTTTTAATACTAGAGTTTACATTAACAATCCTTACTGGATTAAAAAATTAAAAGAAAATATCCGGCAAGAAATGGTTGTGATCACGGAAAACAACGTACTGAACAGAGGTAAGTATTTTTACTGCTTGCTGAGAAGAGCGCCGAGCAGGAACCTAATTTTTTCACATTTGGATGATTTAACTTTTAAAAAATAAATTTCCAATGACGTTTAATATAAAATAAAGGCTTTTTCATTCATCAATTCCATTTTTTTTTAAATAAATGTTTTAAAATTTTTTGAGACCCCTTGTACTAAATAATAAAGGACGCAAATATAATGAAATTCGTAAAACAAAAAGAAAAACTAACCTCCAAAAAATATCACGTAGGAGTTTTTAGCAGAAATAAACAAATAAATTATCACCTATATTTTTTTAGGATTGTATAACTTCTTTGCGTAAAAAACTTTTCCCGCATTTGTTCCTGTGTTAAGAGTTTTTGAATCGGGAAAAGGGCCCGTTTCCACCATCCAAAGAAACAAAAACCTCAAAGAGGGAAAAAACAAAAAACGAACTAAGCGAAAAAGTTGGGAAATTTAACACTTTCGTGGACGGCCACTCTGATTATAGAGTAGACTAGAGTAAATTGCTCGATGCTTTTAAGTCTTAATTGACCTGACCTGAGAGTTTCAAGTTAACTTTTTAAGCGTGCACCTACGAGGTAAATTTTCCAAACAGTTTCTCTAGTTCACTTAGTAAGGTATTTTAAAAACTTTTGTTTTGTGGACATGCGAATAATCTTAGTAAACTTAAGACCGAGAAAAGTACTTTTAAGTTTTTGTCGGCTGAATGTTTAAAGGACATACTCTTTAAGAAATGGTGAATAGTAAAGTTGTCCTGATTATGAGTTTGAATAAACTTTTTCAAAAGTTTTTAATGATTTAAAAACTTCGTTGTATATTATCTGAGAAAAATATTTTTTAAAACTCAAATATACGGGCATTTTTATCTACTTGTCATTCCCAATTCAAACTAGTATATTAATTTCATAATAATGGGCAGTGTGCGTGTGGAGTCTATTTTTCTTAAGCAAAGTGTCCACTTGAGACAAAATGGTCTCGAGAGCAGTCTCGAGACCAGACTCACAAATGTATATGTGCCTGAGAGCACTCTCAGAGACAAACCGATGCGAGTATCAGACACTGCACGTGTCACAAGTGGACATGTTCATTCTTGCTCATGAGACTTAGTCACCAATTTTCCGACATTGTTTGAAGAGCTGAGACCCTGACTGGAGACTTTTTATTTAAAATATTTGTTTAATTTAAATAACCGATTAATTTTTTAAAAACGAAGGAAAATCGCGAGTGGACTGACGAGGAAGTGTTCAAATTAATTGAACTTTATGAGGAGAAAGAGTTTTTATGGAACGTGAAACATAAACTTTATAGAAATCGTGAAAAAAAAAAAAATGGCAATGTACGAAGAATTTGCTTCGAAATTTGAAAATTGCAGTGGAAATGAAATTCAGCGGAAGATCCATAACTTACGCAATCAGGTGTGTATAATCCTCTAAAATTATTATTAACATTACTATTTTTAAATTGATTTTTTAGTCAATAGTCAAATATATTATTTTCAGGTTTCTCGTGAACTGCAAAAGATAAAAAAATTGAAGAGTGGTGATGGTGCTGATGACAGGTATGACAGTAAATGGAAGTTTTTCACTGCATTACAGTTCATTTTACCCAACTTCACACCCACAACATCGACTTCAAACATGGTAAGTTAATATAATTATTGCTATGTTTCATAATGAAATTTTATTTATCATAAAATTACAAATAAAAAAATTCAAATTAAACAAAGTGATTAGGTACTAAATTTAAGCAATTAAACGATATTGCCACTGAACTTCACCTGTAGTTGTCATGAAGTATTCTTTAAACTCATCTCTCACATCTTTTTGAGAGATTGCATAATTTCGCTGCTGGCCTCTCTCTAGTGGAAAAAACGATCCTTGTGGTGGGGGTTCATTCCGCCATTCGCCATTTACAATTTTTCATGTGTATTAGGATCTTCAAAATCAACTGAACAAGGGTTCAAATAATTTTTTGAAGTACATATTAAAAAGTTATGCAATGCACATATTGCCAGAGTAACATCTATTACTTTATTAGGTGCTAAATTTATTGGTTTTCGGATAACTCTGAATTTACTTGACATAATACCAAATACATTTTCTATTATACGACGAGCTCTGCTTAATCTGTAGTTGAAAATTCTGTTTGGTGCAGGTTGATTTCGGTACCTGTAGGGCTTTAATATATACGATGTCATAGCAAAAGCATCGTCAACTACCATTATGTATGGCACTGGCAAACATCTTTGGGGCAATGCTTCTGGTTCGGGAAGTGAAAATTGCTTGCTTTCCAAACCATCGTGCAGGGAGCAGTTTGTAAAGACACCTCCATCAGAAATTCTACCATTGCAACCAACATCAACGTAAATTAATTTATAATTGGCATCTGCGACTCCCATCAAAACTATGCTGTGTGTACCCTTATAGTTATAGTAAAGGCTTCCACAGTTCTCAGGTGCCACCATTGTAATATGCTTTCCGTCAATAGCTCCGAAACAATGTGGAAATTGCCATTTTAATTCAAATTGATCTGCATATTTCTTCAACTCTTCAGCACTTGAAGGATACTGAAATAAAAAAATTTACTTGTATTTTTCTATTTATCTATGCATAAAAGTTGATACAACATAGTATATTAATTGCGCTTTTAACTTTTCAGAATAATATTCCCGAAAACATGAACATCTCACAGGATGAGTCCATACAAAATGAGCCCACACAAGATCAAAAAAAGAAAAAGTATTAGTAAAGCAACATCAAGAACTGAAGAAGATGATAACATTCTGAAGGAAGCAATAGAAATTATGAAGAAGCCAAAAGACGATTTCGATCGCTTTAGAGAATACGTAGCGTTGGAGCTAAAAAGTCTAAAATCGGATTATTACAGAGGAGTATTAAAAAGTGAGATTCGTAAAGCGATATTAAATATTTCTGATATGGATGAAAAATGCTACTGGTCTACTGCATCCTCTTCAAGTGCAAGTACTTCATGTAGTACGCCAATTGCATCACCACCATTGTTGACAACTTTTCTCAACAAAATATTGAGACTCAAACAACCCAAGATTTTTACAATAGTTCATATTCACTAATTAACATGCCTTAATTTGTAAAGTTTCTGTTATTATACTTCTATAATTAAAGTTGTTTTTTAATTTATACATACCCTGAAATATTCTTCCTTTAAATGATGATAGATGGCTTTACACACTTCGGGAACTATTCTTCCTATTGTACAAGGTGGAATGCGAAAAAGGTATTGCAAACTACAATAAGCATCTCCTGAAAGTTCATTTCAATATAAAAATGTAATGTTCTAGAGAAAAATATTTGTACATTCGCTTGAAAGGCTTACCTGAAGCCAGAAAACGAAGTGTGGCCATTAATCTATCATGGACTGGAATCGCATCACGTCACTTTGTATCTTGCTTTACAATATCGTGTTTTACCAAATTTAAAACCGATTCAAATTGAACTGCAGACATCCTAATGAAATTTTTAAACTGTTGTGCATCTTCCAACCGCAACTCGTTCACAAGTGTTGAAGAAGCTCTCAATGCATTTCGTCGATCCACCCATTTTCTAACCCAACACGCCTTTTTTTTCACTTCCCGTTTTTTCATAACTTTATGCACAATTAGAAAGGCTAGGATTTGGCGTGAATCCATTTTGAAAAAAATAAATCTCAAACTAGCAACCAAGTCACAGAATCGACTGAGACTTGAGAGTAAGCTCTCAAGTGTACACAAAATTTCCTGATCTCGAGACTGCAGTGACTGTCGAGTCTCCAACTGCTGTCTCGAGAGCGCAAGTGATCTCAAATGGACAATACTTCGGAACTAATCTCGAGACTTTCTCTCGAGACTTTATCTCAAGTGGACACTTAGCTTTACTGTACATAGAAAGAGATTCATTTTTGCTTTAATAAGTAGCTGTGAACTTACAGCTTTTAATCGTTCTGATAATCTTTCGTTGAAATATGGGAAATCGGCGCGTCTTGAGCCGCTATCATTTCTATGCCGTGGCAGCGCGCCGAGCCGCAGCTAACTATACGAATCGAAAAATTGATTCTTTGGGGTTAAAAAAATCGATTTTTTAGATCGATCTGATACACTGGATTGATCCAGTGAATCGATCTCACAATCTCAAAAATCGGACAGATTCACATTACAGGCAAAAATCACTGTAAATAGACATATATTATGATATGTAATAAGCTATATTGAAATTCGTAATAAGAACTAGCTCGGAAAGCGCATTCTATTTTTAGTGTTCCATACAGAACATTTATAAGATCACTTCGGTGTCTGTTTGTTCGTCTGTATGTCCGTCTGTCTGTCCGTCCGTCACACCCCATTTTCTTCTGAATTATTTGACATAGAAAGTTGAAATTTGGCACTAATAGAGGAATTTATGGCCTCATTAGAGCCGTGTAGTTTCGAAAGTTAAATTTTGACTTAATGGATGACTTAAAGGGTTAGTTTTGGGGGTGAAATAGGAAATGTAAAAAAAAAATATCAGACCATCGAGTGAAGTGTCAAATGAAAGCTTGTAAAAACACGAGTTCAAAAATATATATAATGTAATACTTGCGTACACTTTTCTACCTATTATTTTTGAAAAATTGCGAAAAATCGCTGTCCCCCCTTATCTCGAAAAGTATAGATTAAAAAGTTTTGAAAACATTCTGGAATATTCTCCACAGGATGTAGATTGAAAGAAAATTATCACGAGTGCATTACCTTTAATAATTTTTCTGGTATATAACAAAAACAAAAATTTCAACGTCATCAGTTTTCAACGAAGATCGGAAACAAACTTTGTTGAAAACTCATTTGGTGTGTATTTTGTACTCATTGACCATTTTATAACTCTGTAACCAAATTTTTTATTTTAAAACAATCAACGGAACATTAACTGCGTAAGTCCGACTTGAACTTGGCCGGTTATTTAAATATAGGAAGCCAATCTATTGGCCACAGTAAGTCACTAAATGATTACTCGTTAAGCTAACAGATCGCATTATCATTTTTTTACATCCTTTTTCATTCGGTACGAAATCTATACTCTATATGCTCTACTTTAGTATTTGTGTGTCAACAAAAATAAAGTGTATGCGACTAAAAGATTTTTGTATCTGTTGTTCTTTCATCTTTTAGTGTTGTGTGTTGTCAGTGTTATTTGCAATAAAAGATTATAATTTTAATTTTACTGTATTTTCTTGTTAGTTTGTATAACCAAGTAGGAAAAAAAACAGGCCCTACCATAATAGCGATAAGAATAACGAACTTCAAATAACCTCTTTTATAAGTTCCTAAATAAGGGAATTAGTTATCCTGAATAAAGTATTCTCTTATTTTGTTTTAATACTGCGCAAGCTTCGAATGGTGGACGCATGCTTCAAATAACGATAACAGCTGAGTCCTTATATTTAATTTCTTCCGTTTACTACTGCGCAAGCTCCAAACGGTGGGCGCATGTTTCAAATAAGATAAAGACCAAAATAAGCGTTGCAAAATCTCTCCAATCTCTTGAAGTGGAAAGTCTTTCAGGAGAATGGTGAGCTTATTTCTTATTATAATTTGTAAGATATTTAATTTTTAAAAATTAGCTAAACACGGTATGTAGTTCATAAATAAGGATTTACTACAAAGTCTTGACAAACATTTAATAACACAGGTATACAAAAAAATTCTGTCTTTTAGGTGAGACACGGGTTTTTTTTAAGTATTTTTTATGCTGAATCCAAAAAGATCACAAAAAAAAACATCTACCGTGAGGTTCTATCCAAACAGACTTCATGTTGCCAGAAAACTATTAAATTGGAAAAAGTACATTTCAATAAATAATGTAAAACTGTAAAATCATCAAAATTATAAAATAAACTATTATTTAGGACATCTTTAAATGTTCTAAATCTCCATTTATCATAAAAACTTAAAAATATTAGGTTTTAGTGTTCATGTTTAACAAAAATGTCCTGGCATGAACATGTTGCAGGCATAGCAAGGAGAGCTTCTCAAAAGTTGGGAATATTATTTCGAACCAGATAGCTTTACACTCCACAACAACTGTTAATTCTTTACAAAGCTCAAATTCGACCAACTATGGAATACTGCTCCCATGCTTGGGGCTCCGCTCCCAAACATACACTGCACTTGTTGGATTCTGTTCAGAGAAGAGCTGTTCGTCTGATTGGAGACCCAGAACTGACCGGCGGCCTTGATTCGCTGGAATATTGAAGAACGGTTGGCGACTTGAGTCTATTTTACAAGTATTTTCATGGAGAGTGTTCGAAGGATGTAGCCCGCTTAATTCCTCACAGAGCGGTGCATGTTAGAAGTACACGTGGCGCTAATATTTCACATCCGTATGAGGTTCAGCTTGTTACTCCTCGTACAACGCTTTTCAAGCAGTCTTTTATATGGAGAACATCATCCCTTTGGAATGGCTTACCCAGGACTGTGTTTCCCACCGAGTACAATTTACAGCTATTCAATCGCAGCAGCACGTGTGCTAGATCCATTAAAAAAAAAAACACGTATACATCACCTTTAACTAAGCTAGGTAGCAAAATTCTGTTTAAATAAATATGTTTTTAATTTTTCTTAATATTGAACAAAACACTCATTAACTCGGTCGCTCAGTCACTAACTCACTCATTCACATACCCCATACTCCGGCCGTGGCTTACCGTGGCTCCGTGGCGTACTACTTTGCTTACGGTCGAGGATTCAATCCCGCAGGTCGGTATACTTATTTATTAATTTATTTAAGTATATTTGGCCTGGCCACGTAGATAGGTAGTAGTTGTGCGCTGAAATGCAATAACGTCCATGGAAGCACTACCGCGTTATCCAAAAGGTGCTGTGAACTACAAAAAATATATATTTCGGCACTTGGACAGCGTTGACAGGTTTTATGACATCCGCGCCGATATCCTTAGGATATGAAAAAGAGTAAAATCTCTACTCAGGCTGGGAGGTAAACGATAAAAAAAAAAAAAAAAAACACTCACTCACTCATTCACTTCTACACTCACTTATTTACTCGCTCACTTACTCATTACCTCACCTACTCACTCTTTCACTCGCTGACTCACTCACTACTTCACTCGCTAACTGACATACCCCCCATATTCACTCAATCAATTAGAAAATTGATTTTTAAAACTGTCAAGGGATATACATTAGACTGCTTTATGCAAGCTTTTGTTCCTAAATAGTAAACAGATACTTTTTTTCAACACTAAACACTATTCCTCATGTTTTGATATCAAATTCGAATTTGAAACTTAAAAATTAATAGAAATGATAGTTTTGTACGAAAAAAAAAATCTTGTTTAGTTTTTGCATTTATTTACTGAAATAAGCATTTTACTAATCACATAGCATTCTTGTAAGAATTAAAAGCGAGTTGTTTGTTGAAACTGAACATAAAACTTTATTTTTTGATGTCAAGTCAGGATTAAGAACTTCAAAAAACCCTGGAAATAATAGTTTTGTTTAATATTAATAAAAATTAAAAACAATTTTTTAATTTAGCGCTTGCATATATTTATGTTAAACAGCATCTTGCTACGTAGCTTAGTTAAAGGTGGTGTATGCGTGGTTTTTGTTAAACATGAACCTTAAAACCTAATATTTTTAGGTTTTTTATGATAAATGTAGATTCAGAACATTTAAAGATGTCCGAAATAATAGTTTTATTCCATAATTTTAATATCCGTTTTCTGAAAAAACCTCACAGTAGATGTCTTATTTTATGATTTTTTTGGATTCAGCATAAAAAATACTTAAGAAAACACGTATCTCACTTAATGGTCATTTCTTGGAATATTAAAATTTAAAAACTGATTCTCTATTTTAAAAAAAGTTTCAAGAGCAGTAAAATGCAAGGTAATTTATCTTGCTGAATTGACGTGATTGCATTTTGAGTCGTTTCAGTTTTGTGCAATTCTCGAGAAATAGTAAATTAGTTCAAATTTTACGATTTGTTGGGAACAAAAACATATTAAGATATTTTAAAGTAATTTTCACACTAGATTGGGAATAAGTATTTCAAAATACATAACAATCGCTAATAATGACACTGACTAAGTCAAATAATAACATATTTTTATTCAAAATTGCTCAAAATGTACTTTTAAGAAATCAGCAGGTACTAGTAGCAGGAAAGCAGGAAAACAAATTATGTTATCTTCACAAAAACAAGCAGAAATTATATTAGTTGACTGCATTTCCTTGAATTTTTTGAAAATAATAAATAATTAGCACGTATCCTAGGACAGAAGTTACCAAAAATATATAAAGTATATTGTGTCAGTCTTATTTATAAGGATATTAATACATATTTTTTAAATTGTAACTTCAAAGACGTACTGTTACTGATTTATTAATTATATATTTAAATTATATAATAAACGCTTCATTTAAATATAAAATATGATACTTTCTTTTACAATTCTTTACAATTTCTAATTAATAGTCTTTATCCTGACACCTTTTAGATCTTTTGTTCTCTAAAAGCTTTTAAAAATTAAGCCTATTAAGTAAAAGGCTCTAACATAAAAGGTATTAATAATTCAGTTAAATTATACATTGTAATATTTTCTTCTTTTAAAAAGGCACAGTGGTATGATTATAACAAGCATTCGGAAAAAATTAAAGACGTATTTTGTTCGTTAGGATAACTAAGTCTCAAAAAGCTGAATTTTTAAAAATATTTCTTAATGTAGGTAATGGACCTGTTGGAAAGCCCTAGTTTTTTTCAACATTTTTCCTTAATCTGTTTTTCTCTAATTTGTTTTGCAAAAAAGTTATGCAGGGAAAACCTTCCAAAATATTATTTTTTCGTTATCGCGATTGCCATGGATCGTATGCCATACTTTAATCTGACAGTAATTATAATAATATTAGTTACGAGGCTGGTTTGAAAAGTCCGTGCAGAGTCCGAGAGATGGCACCACCGACGCGTATCGAGGTCATGTTTAGTTAGTAGCATCTCTTGAATGAACACACACCAAGTTTCAGCCATATTGGTCTATTTCTTTGTGTTTGGCATTCGTGTGAATCAAGGAAGTCGAGTGATTTTCAAGAAATGGACGAAAAAGAATTTCGTGTGGTGATTAAACATTACTTTATGAAAGGCAAAACGCCTCAGGAGACTAAAGAGAAGCTTGATAAACATTATGGTGACTCTGCACCTTCGATTAGAACAGTTTATAAGTGGTTTCAAAATTTTCGGACTGGCCATATGGGCACAAGTGACGCTGAACGTTCTGGACGGCCTGTGGAGGTTACGACTCCAGAAATCATTGATCAAATCCATGATATGGTGATGGATGACAGAAGAGTTAAGGTGCGTGAGATTGCTAGTGCTGTGGGCATCTCGACTGAACGGGTACATAATATTTTGCATAAACATTTGGACATGAGAAAGCTATCCGCAAGATGGGTGCCGTGATTGCTCACGCTTGACCAAAAACGAAATCGTGTGAAGTGTTGCAAGGATGGTTTGCAGCTGTTCCAGAAGAATCCGGAGGACTTTAAGCGTCGTTTCGTCACTGTGGATGAAACATGGATACATTACTATACTCATGAGACCAAACAACAATCTAAACAATGGATTACCAAGGGAGAATCTGCACCAAAAAAGGCGAAGACCGTTTCTTCGGCCGGAAAGGTTATGGCGACTGTCTTTTGGGATTCGCAAGGGATAATCCTCATCGACTATCTGGAAAAGGGTAAAACTATTACAGGTGAATATTATTCATCGTTATTGGACCGTTTGAAAACCGAGCTGCAAGAAAAACGCCCGCGATTGGCCCACAGAAAGTCCTTTTCCATCACGACAACGCACCAGCACACACCTCAGTAGTTGTGGTCGCAAAATTAATGGAAATAGGATTCCAACTCGTTTCACATCCCCTCTATTCTCCAGACTTGGCTCCCTCGGACTACTATTTGTTCTCCAATTTGAAGAAATGGCTGGCGGGACAAAGATTTTATTCAAACGAGGAGGTGATTGCAGACACTAATGGATATTTTGCAGACTTGGACAAATTCTATTATCCGGAAAGGATCAACAAACTAGAACATCGTTGGACGAAGTATAAGCCTAAAAGGAGACTATGTCGAAAAATAAAAAAGGTTTACCCCAAACACATAAGTAGTTTTTATTTTTGCACGGACTTTTCAAACCAGCCTCGTACTATGTTGTTGAGGTTTTTCCTTTACTAAAACATCTTTGAACAATAAAAAACAAGAATACCTTATTTTTATTAAAACCACAAAAAAAGTATATAACTTTTAACCTTATATAACTTATATATTTATAAAAGACCAAACTCCACTAAATATACACTAAAAAATTCCAAATCAGAAGAAGAAGAAACCTCAAAGAGAATTTCGAGGTTTCTTTGGTGAAATCACGCCCTTTTTGAATATTAGCGTGATAACTTATAGAACTAAGTACGTGTTAAGCATTTATTATCGTAAACTTCTTGAAGCAATTAATGTATTTTGGTTACCCAGCTTAACATAAAAATCGATCGCATGCTAGATGTTTGAAACTTGAAACTGTCTGATTGTTCGTTAGAACCCATTGTCACTTTAATTATTATAACTAAGCATCATAATAGAACAAATGCCATAAAACAGCTGACACAGCACTAACGAAAGTTACTGTTGTCGACTAAAAAGCCGAGCAACAGTGGGTTTTATTATTTTTTCTGTTTTCGAAAAGATCGATTCATTCTTGAAAAAAGAAAGTATATATTTTTATAGGGGTAATTTCATTATCTGGCAATTTTGTTACAGTTTAAAGCAATGAACCATGATACCATTAATCATCAGACAATTGTCAGTTAAGTAGTATACTAATATCTAACTTTTTTCATTACCTGGAAACCGTAGAAATGCAAATTGTAGTAATTTTGTTTATCACCATTTGATTTAGCAGCCTGAGCTGGACCATCAATAGACGGATTATCAACAGTTAAGTTGGCAATCTCCAAATTATCTGCGTCAGCACAAATAAGTGCATTACATGGACCTGAATAAATTAGTAAAAGAAATTAAGAAATATTTCTCTAGTAGTAAGTAGTCACAACGGTCTGAGATAAGTACATTTGTACAAGATAGAAGGGCAGCTCTGATTTTATAACTAAAAGTACTTTATTTAGTACTAGCCGGGCCCGCGGTTCCGCTCGCGTGGACTTGATTCACTACTATCGTCACTGCTTATTCCTTATGTTACCCAACGTAATAAAATATCTCCCATTATTTCTCCTTATCTCCCAATATTTCTCCTTATCTCCCATTATCTCTACATAATTTCCATTATCTAGGCTTATCTCTGCTCATCTCCCATTATTTCTCCTTATCTCCCATTATTTCTTCTTATCTCTCATTATTTCTCCTTATCTCCCATTATCTCACCTTATTTCCCATTATCTAGGCTTATCTCGACTTATCTCCCATAATTTCTCCTTATCTCCCATTATTTCTCCTTATCTCCCATTATCTCACCATAACTCCCATTATCTAGACTTATCTCTGCTTATCTCCCATTATCTCTCCTTATCTCCCATTATTTATACTTATCTCCCATTATCGAGGCTTATCTCGACTTATCTCCCATTATTTCTCCTTATCTTTCATAATCTCACCTTATCTCCCATTATCTAGGCTTATATCGAATTATATAGAACATATGTATAAATTTATAAAAACACGTAAATCGAATAAGTGGTTCTCGAGTGATAAGCGCACTAACGGACATACAGACAGACAGAGAGACGTTGCATTTTATATATATTGTATTCTTTGCTACATGATATTGTTTCATATTTAATGCTTTAGGGAGTGTATTGCAAGAGAACGCGCTAGCGGCAAACTTTTCTCCGACTTGATTCACTATTATCGTCACTGCTTATTCCTTATGTCACCTAATAAAATATATCCTATAACCTGGCCAGAGAACATTCGTATGTTTAAAAAAAAAGCACGTAAATCGGATAAGTGGTTCTCCAGTGATAAGCACACTAACGGACAGACAGACAGACAGACAGACAGACAGATAGTCTCTGCTACATAATATTGTTCCATATTTAATGGTTTGGACTGTGTATTGCAAGAGAACGCGCTAGCGGCAAACCTTGTCCGACTTCGTTTACTATTATTGTCACTGCTCATTCCTTATGCTACCTATCGTAATAAAATATAGCCTATAACCTGGCCCGGAGAACATATGTATGTTTAAAAAAAAAAAAGTACGAAAATCGGATAAGTGGTTCTCCAGCGATAAGCGCACTAACGGACAGACAGACAGACAGAGATACGTTGCATTTTATATGTATTATAGATGTAATAAAATATATTTATATCTATAACCTGGTCAGAGAACATATGTATGAATTTAAAAAATCACGTAAATCGGATAAGTGGTTCTCGAGGGATAAACGCATTAACGGACAGACAGACAGACAAACATTGCATTTTATATATATTATAGATATAGATTATTATTATTATTATATAACCTGGCCAAAGAATATATGTATGAATTTAAAAAAAGACAGGTAAATCGGATAAGTGGTTCCCGCGTGATAAACGCACTAATGGACAGACATACAGACAGAGAGACATTGTATTTTATATATATTATAGATTATAGATTACAGATATTCTTTGCTACATAATATTGTTCCATATTTAATGGTTTAGGCTGTGTATTGTAAAGGCATGCGCTAGCGGCAAATTTATTTCCGACATCATTCACTATTTTACGTCACTGCTCATTCCTTATACTACCTATCGTAATAAAATATAGCCTATAACCTGGCCAGAGAACATATGTATGTTTTAAAAAAAAAAGTACGTAAATCGGATAAGTGGTTCTTCAGTGATAGGCACACTAACGACAGATAGACAGACAGAGAGACGTTGCATTTTATATATAACATATTATAGAAGAAATATACGGTAATTGCTAACTTCCCTTTTTTTTGATCAGTTAGCGGAGTTAAGTTGTTTTTTGGGAAATATTCGCTTATTAAAATAGGTGTATATCTTTAAGCAAGTGTTTTCGAAATACGAAAAACCATAGATCATCTTAAAATGCAAGAAGAAAATAGAAAATGTATTGAATCAAGGCTCTTACAGAGATCATACACATTCTTCTTAAGCAAATAAGTAAGTAAATTCTTAAGATGTCGATGTTTTTTCCAATATGATTTCATAGTTACTATAGAATGTAGATGCTAGTCACCAATTAAAATGCAATTGATTATTACCTACTTTTAGGTTAATTTTGTTGTAAATGTCGCCGGTAATATTTTTTTACCACACATTATTAATTGTTTGGTATGTATGGTCTTCCTTTCAAAAGAACAGGCAAGTTTCCGCTCGGGGTATGGAACAAACGACCATCTGCTTACAGCAGAGACTTTTAGAGTCGCTTGCTGAGTGTCGTATTGATCATCGACATTCCAATGTTATTAAATACATATATGAAAATGGCACCGCTCATGTTAAAACACAAACTAACCAATCCACCAGCAAATTTCGAATCAGCAGATTAGGATTTGTTGAAATATCAACTGCTGAATAGTTTGAAAGTAAAATTGAAAATAATAGTTAGGTATAGTCTAAATATAAAAGAAAATTACAAAATTGTAGACCTTTGTAAACATTTGAAGTACATATTTTGAATAATAAATGATCTTATATATAGTTTCTTTATTAAAACCAATAATACAATAAGCAAATACGTCACTTTATTGGAAAATGTTAGAGAAGGAATTTATATTAGAATTAATCTGTCCGTGTCAAAATTAACAGTTGAACTACTGTCTCTATACCAATTAATTATACAAAAAAATATACTATTTGTATTTGCTCTATTATTATTCCTCTTAATAAGTATATTTTTATATTTTTCGTGTTGATATAAAGCATATTATTAAGAAAATCCAAAACTTACCTAGGGTTGTCTGTGCTGCGCAACCTTTATACATATTCCAAGATGGTTCCCCCTCTTTAAAGACTTCCCCATTTGGATTCACTATTTTTTCCCAAGTTGATACAGGAGTGTTACCGAAATGTTTGAAACTTAAAAAATAAAAAAATAAAAAAACGTTAAAGGATATAAGGAATTTTCTATATGTCTTCTGTCATTAACGCTTGCTCAGTAGATTTGTAAATAATTTTTCCAGATATACTATTGCACGCATCTGATATTTTTGCCTTTAAGTACTCAATATCATTTGTCGCAGTTCTGTATACAATATTTTGACATAAGAGTCTTCCACAAGAAAAAATCTAACGGCGTGAGATCTGGTGACTTAGGTGCCCATTATGTGACTGGGCTGCGAATCCGTTTCCATCTTCGTTGAAACCGTTCATTCAAATACTCACTAACAGCAGCAGTTGTATGAGGTGGTGCCCCATCGTGTTGATACCACATATGCCTTCTTAAAATAGGTGGGACTTTTTCTAATAAAACTAGTAGAGAATTAACCAAGAAATTAAGGTATCTATTTCCAGTTAATGTTCCTTCAAAGAAATATGGTCCAACCAAATGTCTCCCAATTATCCCGCACTATACATTAACGCCATAATGGCCTCGATTCTGGATTTGATTAACGTTGTATGGATTCTCGTCAGCGTTTGTTAGGTTGGCCGTTACTGACAGAATGAGTTTCATCTGTCCATAATATATGATTTAGAGAATAACGTTCTTCGTCATATTTAATCATCATTTCTGCTGCAAAACTCAGTCGTCATTCCAAATCAAATTGTGTTAATAACTGAAGACATTTTATAGTTATGGTATTTGTTAGCTTTAAGAGATTTCTGAATAGCCTTCTGTTAAAACGGTTTTTCGTTTAGAAATACTTTTCTATCCACAAAGCATAGTGTGGTCCGGGATATACCTGTCGGGGTAACGTTCTCGATACAGTCTAACGGCTTCCCGAGAATTTCTTCTTGCTTCGCCATAAATAAGAATCATATCTACTTTTTCAGCATGGGAAACCCGCTTCAACCAGAAGCTATTAACACACTGTTTACTTAGTTTAATTCTACTGAATTGAATAGATATGCAAACAAGAGCTGTCAGATTAAACATTTAAGCCGCCTACTAGATAAATTGTTTGAAAACCACCAGATGCGGCATACGATCCATGGCAACCGCAATGATCAAAAAATAATATTTTAGAGGGCTTTTGCTGCCTAACTTTTTTTGCAAATCAAATTAGAAAAAGACAGTTTAACGAAAAATGTTGAAAAAAATTAGGGCTTTCCAATGCCGTTTTATAAAAGGTACGTCGATGGAAAAAAGAAGTTGTTTGGCGTCACGATCCCGAGCGTCTTTAACACTATTAAATATCAAATACGTCAGTATACTCCTTGATATGCACTATACCATTCTACATTTAAAAAAAAATATCCAACAATTTCCCATAAATCAAAGCCGTGCGTCTAAAAATGATCACCCTGTACATATTTATTTAAGATATGATCCATAACAATAAATAACCGGTCAAGTGCAAGTTAAACTTGCGCAATTAGTGTTCCGTACGTCGATTGCTTTTAAAATAAAAAATGTTGTAACGGAAGTATAAAATGATCAGTGACCTCACAAAACACACCCCAAATGAGTTTTCAACAAAGTTTGTTTCCAATCTTTACTGAAAATTGATGACCTTGAAATTTCTGTTTTTTTATATACCAGATAGATTATTAAAGCTAATGCACTCGTGATAATTTTCGTTCAATCTACACCCCGTGGACAATATTCCAGAATCTTTTCAAATTTTTTGATAAGTACTTTTCGAGATAAGGCGGGGGTGGACAGCGATTTTTCGAGATTTTTTAAAAATAATACAAAGAAAAGTGCGCGCAAGTATTACATTATATATATATTTTTTACTCGTGTTTTCACAAGCTTTCATTTGACACCACACTCGATAACCTAGTAAAAAAAAAATTTTTTCACTTCCGATTTCACGCCCTAAAACTAACCCCTTAAGTCAAAATTTAACTTTCAAAACTACATGGCTCTGATGAGGCCATCAATTCCTATATTATTACCAAATTTCAACTTTCTATGACAAATAGTTTTGGAGAAAATCGGGTGTGACAGACGGACAGACAGACTGACGGACAGACAGACACCGAAGTCATCTTATAAGTGTTCCGTACGGAACACTAAAAAAATGTAAGTTTCTTGAAGTTTCTATAAATAAATTGTTTGAAAGATTTGAAGGATCAAGATGATTTTATTTCTCTTATGTTTGTAGGAAAGTCTTAATTTTTTTTATGCACGCGTCGGGTCGCAATGATTGGCCGTCAAACTGTATTCGGAGAAATAAAATGGATAGAATGCGAAACTTTCTTACATCGGGGTTAATTAAAGTTGTCTGTATTCAGTAAGCTTCTGTAAATGAAAGGTACTCTACATCTTTATATTTTTAAAACCTAAGTAAAAAATTTAGCTCCTGAATTTATGACATCATATATTGAAACTGGACACTTACCGAGATATAGACACCTTTGGGTGAAATATTTACTCTTGAATTATCCACAATATTTAAATGTTACATTTTAGAGATTTCTTTTTGAAAAAATTTACTACAGTTTTTATTTAAGAGTATAAATTTTTCTTTTAAATAAATACACTTTGAAAAAACCGCTGGCGAATTTTATTCAACTCATTATTCTTTCCTCCACATGTACATATTCTGGATCAAACTTCTACTTTTAATCCCTAAGGCTAAACTAAATATCTTGATATGTTTTTAGTCCAGTAGAATTTACATATTAGAACTATATTAGGAAATGGCAATTTTTTTTTTTTTTATATGTTTCTCAATGTTTCAGAATGTTCAACCTTGTAAGTTTTTCAGTTACGTAGGACACAACACTCGCGTCGAACATCCTGCCCGTGGACATATCGCCCGTACTGCCCGCGTCACGTGCTGCAAAAGGTGTACGTAGGACACAGATTAAGTTGGTAAAGGTGTTATGTAGTCAAGTTACGTATTTTAGTAAATCTGAAAGCACAATTTTTGATAACCATTTGATATCATAAATTCCGTATTGAATAGATGTATAGGAAAAAAATGCAGTTATTATTTCTTTGATAAAATAGATGCTTATACCGCCCTTATAATAAAATTTTCGACAGGTTCTGCATGTTATTATTTTTGTGACTGGTGCATCCTGGACGTAAATTTTATTGCCAATCTATTAATTTGTTGTGATAGTGGTGAATAATTGGTAAAAAATGTCAAAACACGCGAAACATATACATCTGCATAATCTTTCTTGCTTAGATCCACAATAGACCCTTCACCCTCTTGAATCAATACCAGTATCCTCTATAATATCGAAATATTAATTTTAGTATTATTGATTCAATCTTAGGTTATTAAAGAAATTATGAAATATCTACCAGTCTCTTTTCCTTCGTATTAATGATGAAAAAGACTAGAAGTCAATATAAAAAAATCCGATCTTTCATAACATTCCTAGTTTTTTTAACAATCCCATTTTTGTTTCTTTATTCATCTTGAACTCTCGAACACCCGCTGCTCAAATAAATATCAGCAGACAACAGGTAATTATACAACCTAACAAAGAAATTCTGTCTTGGAATGAGAGTAACGAAGAAGAATTTAACATTACAAAAACCCAGGCAGCAGTATTTTTTTATACACTACGTTAGCATTGGCACTTAATTTGTTGGGCATTATCTTGGGAGCAAATTTATCTTAGTATGTTGGGTTTATTCAACTATAGTTTTTAATGCTATACAAAGTTCAAAATCACACATCGATGGAATACTGTTTAGATCTTTGGACCCATTCTCAAACATACTCTGCATTTTTTTTTTATGGGTCTAGGACACGTGCTGCAGGGAGCTCCCTAAAGCGCTACAGGAGCGACACGTGTGCGGAAAAAGCAATTCACGTTGTTCTTGAATCGCTGTAAATTGTACTCGCTGGGAAACACAGTCCTGGGTAAATTATTCCAAAGGGATGATGTTCTCCATATAAAAGACTGCTTGAAAAGCGTTGTACGAGGATTAACAAGCTGAACCTCATACGGATGTGAAGCATCAGCGCTACGTGTATTTCTAACATGCACCGCTCTGGGAGGAATTAAACGGGCCACATCCTCCGAACACTTTCCATGGAAATATTTATAGAATAGGCTCAAGTCGCCAACCGTTCTTCGATGTTCCAGCGAATCAAGGCCGCAGGTCAGTTCCGGGTCTCCAGTCAGACCAACAGCTCTTCTCTGAATAGAATCCAACAAATGCAGTGTATGTTTGGAAGCAGTGTTCCATGGTTGGTCGAATTTGAGCTTTGTAAAAAATTAACAGTTGTTGTGGAGTGTAAAGCTTTCTGGTTCCAAATAATATTCCCAACTTTTGAGAAGGTCTTTTTGCTATGCCTGCAACATGTTCATGCCAGGACATATTTGCTCCCAAATTTCTAGATCAAAAGATGTAAATTTTCTTGCAGACGTTCATGTTTTCATAATTTTTTACTTAATTACCTCAAAATGAAATTTACTCCAAAGTATTTAATGAATAAAATTTTGCGTTCATTATCATATGTAATACGAGATACTTTAAACTCCACTTTTTTTATGGATCTAGCACACGTGCTGCAGTGAAGAAGTCCCTAAAGCGCTACAGGAGCGACATGTGTGCGGAAAAAGCGATTCACGTTGTTCTTGAATAGCTGTAAATTGTACTCGGTGGGAAACACAGTCCTGGGCAAATGGATGGATGATGTTCTCCTTATAAAAGACTGCTTGAAAAGCGTTGTACGAGGAGTAACAAGCTGAGCCTCATACGGATGTGAAGTATTAGCGCGACGTGTACTTCTAACATGCACCACTCTGGGAGGAATTAAGCGGGTCACATCCTTCGAACACTTTCCATCAAAATACCTGTAGAATAGACTCAAGTCGCCAACCGTTCTTCGATGTTCCAGCGAATCAAGGCCGCCGGTCAGTTCCGGGTCTCTAATCCGGCGAACAGCTCTTCTCTGAATAGAATCCAACAAATGCAGTGTATGTTTGTAGTTGGTCGAATCTGAGCTTTGTAAAGAATTAACAGTTGTTGTGGAGTGTAAAACTTTCTGGTTCGAAATAATATTCCCAACTTTTGAGAACCTCTCCTTGCTATGCCTACAACATATTCATGCCAGGACATATTTGCTCCCAAATTAACACCCAACAAATTGAGGGACGATGTTAGAGGAACGGAGTGCCCCGCCATAACTATGTCGGGTTCAGCAACGTTAACTTTTTTAGAAAAAACTGCCGTCTGGGTTTTTGTAGCGTTAAATTCCACTTGGTTACTGTCACCCTAAGATAGAATTTCTTCTAGGTCTTTGTTAAGTTGAGCAACTTCCCACTGTCTGCGGACACTCGCCTGAGCAGCCGATATCCGAGCGTTCAAAGTGAATGAAGAGATAAGCGTACTGTCATCTGCAAAGCTGTAGATTGGATTTCCGGTCTTTTCCAGCAGATCGTTAATGTAAATGAGAAAGGGAGTAGGAGATAGTATATAGCCTTGGGGCACACCGGCGTTGATAGTGAAGGTGTTAGAAAGAAACCCGTCGACCGCCACTAGTAAAGAACGTTCACTGAGGAAACATGAGAGCCACAAACAGAACTTTTCAGACATACCACAAGAACGTAGCTTAGCCAACAACCCATCGTGCCAAACACGGTCGAATGCCTTGGATATGTCAAGAGCAACCGCTCGAGATTCCCCAAAGTGCATTTATTAGATTGATCGGATTACCAAAAATAATCAGAAACCTAATTTTTGAAACACGGACGAAAAGTTGGTGAGTTGAGCTATTTTATACCATAAATACTTTTATAGGAAGTATGAGTAGACGTAACTCGTTTGATTCCTCCCAGAGCGGTACATGCTAGGATGACACTTCACACAGATACTTCACATCCGTACGAGATCTGGCTGGTTTCTCCTTGTACTACTTAAAAACTCGTTTACATGGGGAGTCTCATCCATTTCGAGTGAACTGCCAAGGACTGTGTTTCCTGCAGTAGGTGTGCTATGTTAATAAAAATATTAAAGGATCTATAACAAAAGGTTTAATTAATAAGAACTTAATTTTATTTATTTAAAAAGATAAATGTTTTTTACCGCTGTCAAACTTTAGATACCCTATCTGGCTCTACTCTCTCTAACTTAATTATGTTAGAATTATGGGACCTTGATAAATAATGAATCCTAAAATTAAACTTTCCAAACCAGTTTAGGAACGTGATCAATTTTTAATTACGGTAATGGATAAAATGAGGATTTAAAAAAAAAAAAAATGTTTGTTGTGTTCTGTATAAACCTAAGATTTTTTTGGTGAAGTGTCCATATTGTATAAACGAGAGATTATTTTTAATTAAAACAAAACAAATCTATAATACGAATATACTCTACTAGTGCAATAAAAAGAGATCAAAATAGTGATGAGACAGGCATAGTTTAGATACAGCAATATTATGATTTTATCCTCTCTGGGGTATCACCAGGAGTATTGTCCTGAGTTTTGGGCCTCGAAAAACTTGTGCTCTTCTATAATATATATAAAATACAACGTCTCTCTGTCTGTCTGTCTGTCCGTTAGTGCGCTTATCACTGGAAAACTACTTATCCGATTTAAGTACTTTTTTTTAAAAACATACATATGTTCTCTGGCCAGGTTATAGGCTATATTTTATTACGATAGGTAGCATAAGGAATGAGCAGTGACGATAATAGTGAGTGAAGTCGGAAAAAAGTTTGCCGCTATCGCGTTTCCTTGCAATACACAGCCTAAACCATTAAATATGGAACAATATTATGTAGCAGAGAATATCTATAATCTATAATATATATAAAATACAATGTCTCTCTGTCTGTCTGTCTGTCCATTAGTGTGATTATCACGCGAGAACCACTTATCCGATTTACGTGTCTTTTTTTAAATTCATACAAATATTCTTTGGCCAGGTTATATAATAATAATAATAATCTATACCTATAATATATAGAAAATGTAACTTCTCTCTGTCTGTCCGTTAGTGTGCTTATTCCTCGAGAACCACTTAGCCGATTTGCGTGATTTTTTAAATTCATACATATGTTCTCTGACCAGGTTATAGATATATATTTTATTACATCTATAATATATATAAAATGCATCGTATCTCTGTCTGTTTGTCTGTCTGTCTGTCCGTTAGTGCGCTTATCACTCGAGAACCACTTATCCGATTTACGTGTTTTTTTTAATTCATACATATGTTCTCTGGCCAAGTTATATAATAATAATATATATAAAACGCAACGTCTCTCTGTCTGTCTGTCCGTTAGTGTGCTTATCATTCGAGAACCACTCATCCGATTTACGTGTTTCTTTTTAATTCTTAATTTAATATATATCAAAAAAAATCTATAATATATATAAAACGTAACGTCTCTCTGTCTGTCTCTCTGGCCATTAGTGCGCTTAGCACATAAGAACCACTTATCCGATTTACATGTTTTTTTTTTTTTAAAATACAAAGGAATAAACAAAGACAAAATGCTAATATGTAGGAAAAATGATGGAAATTTAGCAGAAAGGCTGAATAGATGGGCGGAATACTTTAAAGAAACATTAAATGGAGATAAAAATGAGGAGTTGAATGAGAAATAGGAAGCAAAATTAACTGAAGGGCAGGAGGGAAAAAATAAGAGAAATACTCAGAACCCAAAAAAAAATAAGGCCCGGGTGGAAATTGCATAACAGTAGAAATGATAAAAGCTGGAGGAGTAGATATGGAAAATGAAATATGCTGGTTGGTGCAAGAAATATGGAAAAACAGAAAAGAAGCCAGTGAGCTGGAGAGAGTCGCTCATTTGTCCAATATACAAAAAAGGGGAAAAAACTATATGTGCTAATTATATACCAATAGCCTTACTGGATGTCGTGTACAAGATAGTAGTGGTGACTATCAAAAACAGACTAGAAGAGAAAGCCGAGTCTATTCTGGGAGAGTATCAATAGTTCAGTTACAGACCAGATATTTTCGATTAAGGTAATACCTTAGAACAAAATTTGGTACTACACTTGGTCTTTGTGGATTCCAGAGAAGCATATGACTCTGTAAATAGAGAAAGACTTTACAAGATAATAGAAGAACTTAAAATTCCAAGTAAATTGATTCGCATGATGAGAATGACCCTGAATGACACAGAAAATAGAGTGTTGGTTGAGGGCAAAGTATCAGACAAGTTTAAGGTGAAGAGAGGATTAAGACAGGGGGGTCCCGTATCGACATGTCTATTTAATTTGGTACTAAAGAAGATTATCCGGGAGTCAGAAATAAAAACAAATGGAACGATATACCAACAAACCTGCCAATGCTTGGCCTATGCTGATGATGTAGCAGTGATTGCAAGAGCAAAAGAGAACCTCAAAAAAGCCATAAGTAGGATAGAAGAAAGGGGAAGGATGAGGGGACTAAAGATAAATGAGGAAAAAACAAAACACATGGAAATTACAAAGAAGAAGGATAATAAAAACAACAAAAGTTTAGATATAATAAACAACTTAGGGAAAAGATATATGTTTGAAAAAGTGGACAAATTTAATTATCTGGGAGTAACACTAACAGAGAGTGGACAAGAAAGGACGGAGATACAAGAAAGAATAGCGAAAGGACAGATATGTTTGGGGGCAATGAATCCAATATTGAAATCAAAGAATGTATCAAGAAAAGCAAAAGAAAACATATATGCGACAGTTGTCAGACCCACGGTGACATATGGATGCGAAACGCGAAACTGAATGCAAGAGAAAAGGAGACATTGGAGGTGTGTGGAAAGGAAAGCTTTGAGAAGAATCTATGAAGGAAGGAAAGAAGAGGGACTGTGGGGAAAAAGAACAAACTACGATTTAAAATGCCTATATACGTTACCCCTTATAAGCCAAATCATAAGAAGCCAGCGATTAAGATGGTTGGGACACGTGGCAAGGATGAAGGAAGAAAGACAGGCAAAGCAAGCCCTACTAATAAGAGGAGTGGTTGGAAGAAGAGGCAAGGGTAGACCTCTACCTACATGGATTCAGGCAGTAAAGCAAGATCTGGAGTTGATGGGAATCCCGCACTGGGAAAAGCTAACAGGAGACACAAAAGAAGTGGAGACGAGTATGCAACCAAGCCATGGGCCTCTAAGGCCTCTCGAGCTATATAATAATATAAACATAACGAATAAGCAGTGACGATAAAGATAAATCAAGTACACGCGAGCGGAGCCGCGGGCACGGCTAGTTTGTTTATAAACAATCCAAGTTTTCAAAACGCGTTTTTTTAGCTTAAAATGTGAATAGCTTCGGTTATATCGGTCGGATCGAGACAAACAAAAAACTAAACTCTTCGTAATGAAATCTCCAACAAATCCTCGTTGGTTTTAATTCGCTCAAATGTGTACAAAATCTACAAAATTGAAAAAACAGACTAAAATCTGTTTTTTTTTTTCATATTATTGTACAGGTCGACTAACCGATCGGCTTGAAACTTTCAGAAAACATTCCTTTTGTTATAGCAAAAATACTCTGAAATTTTGGTATAGATATATTGAACCCAGTGAACACAATTGAATTTGTTATTGAAAATTTGAATTGCCCGCCATTTTATGTCATTTAGTCTAAAATAGACTTTTTTTCAAAATTTAGGTCTCGACGTTAGCTTTCCGGTGCCATTAAAAAAATTTTTTTTTGGAGTCATATAACCGTTTTCTTGCATTTGTTTATTAATCAAATAACAACAATTGACATCTTGAAAAAAAAAAAATTGTTAACAAAATGATTTTTTTTTTAAATAAAGATTTCGCGATTCTCTACAAGATGTGATAAAAATTTTTGATTTTTTTTTCAAAATAACCGAAAAAACACATTTGTTTTTATTTGATTAATAAACAAATGTAAAAAAACGATTAGAATTACTCTACAAAAACTTTTTTTAATGGCGTCGGAAAGCTGGCGTCAAGACCTAAATTTTGAAAAAAAAAGATCGATTTTAGACCAAATGGCATAAAATGGCGGGCAATTCAAATTTTGCATAACAAATTCAATTGTGCCCACTGGGTTCAATATTTTTGAACCAAAATTTCAGGGTAATTTTGCTATAATAAAAGGCATATTTTTTAAAAGTTTCAAGCCGATTGGTTTATTTAGTCAGCTTGTACAATGAAATGAAAAAAAAACAGTTTTTTGTCGGTTTTTCAATTTTTTAGGTTTCATACACATTTGAGCGATTTGAAACCAACGGGGATTTGTTGAAAATTTCACTGCGAAGAGTTTGTTTTTTTTTTGTCTTGATCCCACATATATCACCGGAGTTATTCGCATTTTAAGCTCAAAAAAACTCAGGACAATACTCTTGGTGATACCCCAGAGAGAATAAAATCATAATATTGCTGTATCTAAATTGTGCAATTTCAAATGCTTTTTTACTGCACTATATGTATACGTATGATTGAAGTGAAACCAAGGTTAAATCTCTTCCGAGAAAATATTTAAATATTCGGTTAGCATCTCTGTACAGGTTACTTGATCAGAACTAACTAGACGTTTGTCGTTAGTCAGTACCTGGGTAATTAAAATTCTTGGTATAAATAGGTTAGATTTTGATCTCATGTTCAGTCAATTACCGCTTCTGATGATGTTAAGTCAAGTGCAAAATAAAGTGTTTGGTATAGTGGTGATAGCTGCTGTATCATTATGCGAAAACCGCAACGTAATAATAGTAATGAATTCACATAGAATGGAAGATTACAAGTTGGAATGTGTTTCGAAGTTTCATCTACGATTGCAGAAGACATCTTCAAAGATATCTATGGTAACATTTCTTATAACATATTCATAGGAACCGAATATCATGTCCTAGGTAATGTGCAAGTTCCACATCTACATGAAAACAGGAAAAAAACAGGAATTATTTTTCACAAAGTATAACTTACAATATAAATTACAGTATGTGATATTGCTGGGAAAGTAAAATAATTTTGAGTTTAATTACTACAAAAACTTTGTATATGAATTATAAACTTGGAGTACTATAACGGTCCACGACAAGTTCCTAAGAATTAATCTATAAAATTTGTAATTATTAATTTTTATTTATCTTTAATACTCACCAACGCTCTATGTTTCAAAATAAATTGCTGTATTGACAGAACTCTAATTGCTCGAGAATTAGGATTGGGGATAGCAGATTGTTTTTTTTTTGTGTCACGCATAGTCTCGACAACACTCTATAAAATCAGTCAAAAGACCCAACCTACCGTTTTCAAACAGCACTGAATAAACACACAATCCCGTATAACGCACTTATTTAAGAGAGTCGCTAAAGAAATGCCATGTATATTCTATTTTTGCATCTTTATCACCACAAAATTTGACAATTTTAGTGAAGTAACTTTGGCAACAATGTGTGCACACCGAGCCAGTCCACTATAAATTTCTTAAAGACAACCAATAAAATTGTGTAAGACCCATTTTCCCTGACGATACCAAAATATAGATAGGAAATAACTTCATAGGACGCGTTGGCGAGTATATCTACTTAGGTCACCCTATTAAGATCACAGCATGCACAAATTACCAGGAGAATAAGGCTGGCATGGGCAGCTTTTGGGAAACTAGGACATATCTTAAAAAGTACTACAATACCCATAAACCTAAAAACTAAAGACTGCAATTCCTGTGTTTCACCGGTCAGCATATGTGGACTGGAAACGATGTGCCTCACTAAAGAATTTGTTAAAAAGCTCGTGACTTCACAGAGAGCTATGGAAAGAAGCATGCATGCATTGAAATGAACCAAAGTCACTGACAAAACTCTTGAGGCGGCAAAGATAGAGTGGCGATGGGCAGGTCATGTGGCTAAATCAACCGGATGGGTGTATTGGACCACCGAATGGAGACACAGAGACACAGGAAGAAGCGTTGGACGTCCATAGAAATGATGGGTCGATGATATAAGGGTAGTAGCGGGCAAGCAGTGGTTAAATGTGGCAAAAGACAGGGAAACATATAAGATATTAGAGGAAACCTACGTCTAGGAGTGGACAGAGTTAGGTTGAGAAGATGTATCAAAACTATTGTTCTATTTATAAATTTTTATTTGTTCAAAAATCAAGGTCGATGATAGCAGATTGTTTCTTTTTGTATCATACATAATCTCGACAAAACTCTATAAAATTAGCGAAGAAGGCCAACGCTACCTGTTATGAACAGCGCTAAATCAACACATAGTTACGTTTGACGTACTTATTTATGACAGTTTGTGAATAAATGGCACGTTTTCGCAGCTTCATAACCTCGAAATTTGTCGACTCTATAAGTCCGTTTGTTTGGAGTTGATAGCACACAACATGGGTTATAAACATTAAAATGTCTACCAATTAATTGCATTTTCAGTTTTAATCATCTTTATTTTACTATCTCTATACAACAGTGCGTCCTTTTTCTAAAAAATATTTTATTACATGACTTCTAAACTTTACAATAAGCTATATAAAATTTTAAAGTTTATTTTAATGAGTAAATGATGAAACTAAAAATCTTATTTGTATCATAATGGCCTAAACGAGTACAATTAACAATTCTTAAGAACTACAAATCTACATTGTTATAAAGCTTAACTATAATAGGTACAATAAAATGTTTTAGGATTTTAGCAGTTATTGGAATATAATTAACCAAAGCACTTATCGGTAGGTAGGTGCCCAACTACTAAGTATGCAATAAAAATATTCTGTGTAAGTCTAAAAATAAAGCAAAAACCTATAATATGCTTAGTTCAAATCAGAACAGCGATAGCTTCAACTTTCAATTTTGGCCTGGTCAAACTTCGCGGAGTCTGTAAATCTGCATTTTCCCTGCCAGAAAAAAATAATGATACTTAACGTCCACGTTGCCCTAGTGTATCAAGAGCCAATAAGCAAAATCCGTGAAACTGTGGAAACCTGTGCCAACATGACGGGAGTTGAATGAACAACTACTTATAGATTTCTAAAAGAAAGAAAACGCCAACGAATTTCAGAATCACAAAGGAAAGGAGCCCTTAGAGGTCGATGAAGACTTTAAAAACGCCATAAAAAGAAAAGTACACCATTTTTTTTATTAAGAAAGAAATACCTACACTACATAAAGTTTTGCAAGACCAGGACTTACCAGATTTAAAAAAAATGGAAATTATGGAATATCCCTCATAACTTGAATTTTCGTTGGGAAAACACAATAGAAAATATGTTCTTATCGATAAAACAAAAATAATTTGTTGGAGAAGAGAATATCTACGAGCAATCAGAAAATTTCGAGCCGAAGAAAGAAATATTTTCTATTTAGATGAGACTTAGGGTTAATGAGGGAGATACAGTGAAAAAATTCTGGATTGACAAAAACCCTTCAGGAAAAGGTCGCAGGCTAGTTATAGCACATATTGGTTGTGAAATTGGTTGGAATTCGAATCAAAGTGAAGTAAAGATTACCATGAGGAGATGACGGCCAATGTTTGTGCGTGTGTGTTCAATAAATGATTGAATATATACCAGCAGAATTATTTATAGTATTAATGCCCCATACCATCTTCGATTATTAGAACGACTCCAGACATTCTTCAATGGATTCTTATCTATCTATGTTTCTTGACAAAAATTTCAAACATAAAGATGGTACATATGTTAAAAGTGGAACTTCTCAAAATTAGGCACAGTTCAAGAAATACGCAGTTGATGAGATGGCGAGGGAACGGAATATCACAGTGCTTAGATTTCCTCCATATCATTGTGAATTAAATCCCATAGACCTAGTTTGGGCACAAATGAAAGGTTTCGTTGCAAGGGAAAACACCACGTTCAAACTTCAAGACTTAAGGCAATTATTACTCACCGAAATAGAGAGGATCAAAGAGGATAATTGGAAAAATGCCACTTGACATGTTATAGAAGAAGAAAATAAAATGTGGAAACTTGGCGAATACATCGAAGAAACTGTGGAAATAGAACCATTAATTATCAATTTAAGAGAAGTCGAGTCTTCAGATTTTGAAGATGATGATTGTTTTTGATTGTAATTAAAGTACCTATATATCGTGCAATGTGAAGTTGTATATACACATAGATCTAATAATCTAACTTTATTTTTAGGATAATTTTATTTATTAAACACTAAAAGCAGGTTATGCTCGGACGGCTATGCTACCGATGAACCCTCATTTACATTTTAGGACTCTACTGTATAGCAGATGTTTTCTGCTTAAAATAGGGTGAACCCTTAAAAATAATTCAAAACATGTAGCAAAATCCCGTAAAATGCATAAGAAATCTCCTTTTTTTGGGCGCATCCCTACATGTATTTGCATCTACAATGAGAGAATTCTGCTATTTACTCCAAACAAATACACTTTAATGAAATACCATAAGCAACGATGTATGTACACCGAACTGATCTAAATAAAATATTGCATGAGAGAGTAAACACCTTCAGTTTAATGTAAAATTACAACTACATAATCGATAAATTGTATTTTCAACTTGTTTATGGAAAAGTATATTTCTGTTGATGGCGGCTCTAGATCCATTTAGTCCGACTCGTCAATTTCTTCTTATCCTAGTGGCCTTCAACTAATAACACGCAGTCGGTGGTAACCATCAAGGTCTGGCCTTGGTCTATCCAAGTTTGACTTTAGATATGCATTTTACTCAAGAACGGAAAGGACAATGTCAATCTTTCCTGGTTCAAGCAACAATATGATAGTATTTCGCATATATGAAACTCCCACCAAATTAGGCATACTACAATCTAACTTGGGAATGTGGAATCTTTGGCACAATGATACTACTCAGTATCATGGGAACAGTATTCTATATTTGGTGGAATTTGAGCTTTGTACAGAATGAACAGTTGTGGAGGGTAAAGCTTTTTACTTCGAAATAGTATTCCTAGCTTTTGAGAAGCTCTCTTTGCTATGAATGGGACAAACTTTCAAATTAATGGTCAGGAGTGTTCCGACATAACTATGTGGTGTTCCACAACGTTAACTTTTGTTGAAAAAAGTGCCGTCTGGGTTTGTGTGGCGCCAGACTCTACTTGGTTAGTGTCACCCCAAGATAGAATTTTTTCCAAGTTTTTTTAAGTTGAACGACTTCCTGCTATTTGCTGATATTTGCATGAATAGCCGATGTTCGAACTTTCAAAGTGAATGAAGAAACAAGCGTACTGTCATCTGCAAAGCTGTAGATTTGATATTTGGCCCTTTCCAGTAGATCGTTAATGTAAATGAGAAAGAGAATGGGAGACAGTATGGAGTCTTGGGGCCCACTGGCGTTGACAGCGAAGGTATTAGGAAGAAATTTGTCGACATACCCTCTTAAAGAACACTCTCTGATAAAACCCGAGAGCCATAAATACAACCTCTACATAGACAAACCATAAGGCAACAATCCATTATGCCAAACATGGTCGAATGCCTTGGATATATCAAATGTAATCGCTCGAGTTTCTCCAAAGTTCAATTGCGTTGTTCTAAACTTGTGTTATGTAAGTTAAAAGATCTCCTGTTGATCTTTGCTTGAGAAAACCATATTGATGATCGTTAATAATATATATTTTTTTTATGGGTCTAGCACACTTGCTGCAGGGAAGTCCCTAAAGCGCTCCAGGAGCGGCATGTGAGCGGAAAAAGCGATTCACGGTATTCTTGAATCGCTGTAATTCGTACTCGGTGGGAAACACAGTTCTGGGTAAATTATTCCAAAGGGATGATGTTCTCCATATATTATTATATTATATTATAATATTAAATCCTTGTAGAGATTACCATACTTTTCAATTTTATTGCAAGCAGTGCGACTAGTCTGTAGTTTTTTGGCAAGGTATTTTGCCTTTTTTAAGCTGAACTGTAGTGCATTACCAACACACGGTAAACTGAAAACAACAAATTTAAAATTTTCCATAGCGCAGTTACAAAACAGTTCGTTATAATAAGTCACCCTGTACAATTAGGGATTTCTTGTTCCTGGAAAATCCTATTTTAATTTATAATACGTCGCCACTAACGTAGACTGTGGGTTCATAATTAATTTTTAAACAATTCACAAAAATAGCGTTCATTTGGAGCTTTCAAGCATGAAGGTTGATAAATTAGCAAACTGAAATTACATTTTGTGAAATTCTAAAATATAATTCTGTGTATATTTGTTTTACATATGAGACTGACCCAATTTGATTATTATTGCTGGATATGAAATCCATTTGAAAAGTTGAGGAAGACAACTTGTTAGCTGAACTCTTTGCTTCATATTGTATTGTCGATTCACAAGGAAAATACCACTAACTATTCCCATAGTGCAGTCAACGACACCCGGCATTGCCTTCAGACAGCGTATCATTAAACTATTTGAATGATGCTAGACACCAAAATAGCTGATGCTGACGGAATACCTGCTATAGCACTCAAAAATGCGCTCGCGAACTAACATCAGTTTTCTGTAGACTTTTTAACCTATTTTACAGAAAAAAAATATTTCCTTCCTGCTGGAAATGTGTTACAGGGTAGTCGATATCCAAAAAGGACATAAAGACCTTGCCAAACAACTACCAACCAGTTGCACTGATTTCAATAATATCGAAAGTTATGGAAAGTGCTTTCAATCAGCATCTTCTAAAATATCTAGAAGGATAGAACATTATTAGTAACCATTAATATGGTTTTCGTAAGCAAAGATAAATAGGAGATCTTCCAAGTTATTTAACAAATGTTTGGAAAAACTCAATTAAATTTACAGCGGTTGCACTTGATATATCTAAGACATTCCACCGTGCTCGGAATGATGGATTGATGGCTAAGCTATGCTCTTATGGTATGTCGGAAAAGTTTTGTTTATGCCTCTCGGGTTTCCTCAGAGAGCGTTCTTTACGAGAGGCTGTCGAGAGATTTCTTTCTAATTCCTTCCCTATTAATGCCGGTGTGCCTCAAGGATCCATACTGTCTCCTACTCTCTTTCTACTTTAAATAAACGATTTGCTGGAAAGGACCAGTATTCCAATGTACAGCTTTGCAGATGACAGTATGCTTATCTCTTCATTCCCTTTAAATGCCGGAACAACGGCTACTCATGTAAATATCCGCAGAGAGTAATAACTTAACAAAGCCCTCGAAGAAATCTTATCTTGAGGTGACAGTGACCAAGTAGAATTTAATGCTCTAAAAACCCAGGCGGCAGTTTTTTCTAAAAAACGTTGCTGAACTCGAGATAGTTAGGTCGGGTCACTGAAGCTCTAGTAGCGACCCTCATTCTGCGGGGCGTTAATTTCGAAGCAAATACGTCTTGCATGAGTATGTTGTATGCATAACAAAGAGGGGGCTTCTCAAAAGCTGGGAATATTATTTCCAAATAGAAAGCTTTACTTTCCACAACTGTTAATTCTGTACAAAGTTTAAATTCGACAAAAACTGTTCCCATGTTTGGAGCCCTGTTTCCAAACATAAACTGCATTTGTTGGATTCTATTGAGAAAAGAGCTGTTCATCTCAATGTAGTCTCAGAAATCTCTATTCCTTGAAACATTAATAAATGCTGATACAGAGAATAAGTACAACATTATTATTAGATTTGAAATTATCTTTGCATCATAAAATGGAAATATATTCCATAACATAGAGGCTAAATATGTGTGCCTTATAATAAAAATGTAAATTTCTTCTAGATTTGGCTTACCGAGATTGGTCTTCTTGTTAGAATAAAGGTTTAAAAAAAAACTTTTTGTAACATAAATACATCAATTACATTAATTTTCAAGCAGTCAATGCTATTTAAATAATCACCTTAAATTTAAATGATGTCAGACTAATAACTATGTTGGTCTGTCTACTTCTTTAGAAGTATTGCAGTAAGTATAATAATATTTTTAAATAGACCTAAATAAATAGAAATAACATTGTGAAATACTCTTGTTTGAAACTAGATCTAAGTTTGCTGTGAGTATCATAAAGATACAGGTCCAAATTAAAATGTGTCCTTTTGTTTTAGAAGAAATTATAAAGAATATTAGAGAAGTGAGAAATGATCGCCCACCAGATTGTACCGTACGCCAGGAAGTATGTTGTAAATTAGCTGATTGTTAAAAAGATTATAAATTTTTTCAATAAATGTATAGATCAAATAATTATTTCGAAAGATGGAGAGAGTTGTTTATAAGCTTGTGATACAAAAAAGGTGATTGAAATCTTTTCCTATTGACTTACTGAACTATTTATTATTACACTACTGATTTGAATCCTGAATCAGACATCCTTAACAGGTACCTCAGCCATTTGAGTCTTTTTGTATATGATGTCTATTATATTTCAAATTTCTTCATTTCATACTATTTCCATTCTTGGCGCACCAGCACGTCTTCGAAGAGACAGCCTTTTCTTCCACCTTTCCTATCTATACCCTACTTCCATGTGTTACTGCCATTTTCAACATCGTTTTTCTAATATTTCTTTTTTGTCAATGATATATTTTTATCTCATCAGACTATGTTTAATGCCCCAATAACACGTCTTGGATTTTAAGTTACTTACCTCATTTCTTGTCTTTCTGTATCTTTTCTGCCAATAATGCTTCCCAAATACTTAAATTTATCTACCTTTTTAGGTATACGGTTTCCTGAGTGTTAACTTAAAGAGTACTTTGCTGGTATTCCTTGTAGTAACATAAATTCTCAGTCAGTCTGGGCTAGAACTACCTGATCATCAGCAAGAGTAAAGGTAATTAAATAACGCTTTCATTTCTCTAAAACCCATTTCACATAAACATTAAAAACAAACTACAACTCTGTCTAAGGCCTTTAGTATTGACTATGCTAAGTTTTTATGTTGTTTAATAATTGTAATGTCTGGTCACAAAGTTCTTGAATTATACAGGTTTAGTGTGGACATCCCTTTGTTTTTATAAATAGCTTACAAAATTTATTACTTAACAAAATGTCATAAACTTAAATCAGTTGATTGAATAATGTACTTCACCATTAAATTAACTTTTGCAAAATTGTTTTATTATATAAATCACTCTAATTCTACCCAATAGCGACACCGATGTCCTCTTAATTATTTTTACAATATCTTTCCAAATAACGTATTAATGGAACAATTTATATTTAACCTACTAGACCAAGAGCTACGAGAAAAAAAGTGGCGTGGCAGTAATAACTTGCCCCTTTGATACTGTTCACCTTTCAGATATTTTGGGCTTTCACTACTTGCCCATTATCCAATAAGGCTCAATTCGAATATACCATTTTTGCCGTGAACGGTAGCACCGTAGGCGTGATACAATATCATCAGCTAGTTCAGTAGGACTTGCGCTTAATGATTTGTAGGAGCCGATGTTGGCTCGGGGGCTCAAGGGGCCCTTTTTCTTGAGTCAAGAAAAAAGGTTGGGTTAAAATCGAAACAAAAATTACTAGGTCATCGAGTGGGGTGTCAAATGAAAGCTTGTGAAAACACGAGTTCAAAAATATATATAATGTAATACTTGTGCACACTTTTCTTTGTATTATTTTTAAAAAAATGCCAAAAATCGTTGTTCCCTCCTATCTCGAAAAGTACTGAATATTCTCCATAGGGTGTAGATGGAACGAAAATTATCACGAGTTCATTACCTTTAATAATTCATCTGGTATATAAGAAAAAACAAAAATTTCAAGGTTATCAGTTTTCAATAAAGATCGGAAACAAAATTTGTTGAAAACTCATTTGGGGTGTGTTTTGTGAAGTCATTGATTATTTTATACCTCCGCAACAAAAATTTTTATTTTGAAAGCAATCAACAAACGGATCACGAATTGCGCAAGTCCAACTTGCACTTGGCCGTTTATTTACTGTTACAGAGCTTATTTAAAAAATAGGATATTTAATCTGGATTTAGTAACGAAATAACCAGGCTATATATAAAATTTTCCTTAAGAAATTAAAAATTTATCTGAGAAATATAGCTCGCTCGCGAATCTTCAAAAGATAAATAATACTACATATTTTTAACGTTTAAAAATTGAAATAAAGTGTTAGTATTCTTAACGATTACAAGTTTTTACTTCTCATTAACGATATATAGCAATTAGGATGTGGTTATAACTCAAAGAAATCGTAATATTTTACATTACTACAAAGACTATACTGAATGTGAATACAAATTAATATAAAAATCTGCGACGTGCAAATTTTAAATAACATGTAGAAGTACCGATAAAGACTTCCTGTTGTGACTACTTTTACGTAATTAATTAATCGCAAAAAAAACTAGGTTTGTATAATTCTGTAATGTGTCACGCTCTGAGGCCTAATACAAAGTCTAACCAGCATTTAAACGTCGTAAAAGATCACGAATCCTGGGTCAGGCAAAACTCAAGGGGTAGAAATTTTCTGATAAAATCAGGTTAAATTTCAAGTCCATGAAATGCACCGAATAACGTGTCGTGGAAAATTATACCTTGTCAAAAGAGAGCAGTGAAGAGTTGAAAAAAGTTCTTGGCAGGTACGTTGATTAGCCATTGACCACATCAGTGGTGGCGATTTGGCTTTTTTTTAGTAAATTAACAAAATTGTTTTTCTTAAAAAATGTTTTCGAATGAGATTATATTTATTAATTATTTTTATTAAGAATTAATTATAAAGAATTTTTATGTCATGTATAGCAAAAATTAATTATATGATTTTATATATATATATATATATATATATATATATTTCCATATATATATATATATATATATATATCAATCGGTTTTATAACGTCTTCCGTCTTCCGATGCTAATTTCCACTCCTCCCGGTTTCTCCATCCCTCCTCCTCCAGATCTCTCTCTAGTACTTCCTTGTTGATTTCCTGCTCTCCAGCTTTGGCGTGGTCTTCCTCGCTTTCTTTTTCCATGGATTATCTGCTGCTCGTCTCCAGAAATCCATTTCTGTAGCTTTTAGTATTTTTTCTGTTCTTTCCTTTAATGGCCACACCTAGGAGCTGTAAGTTATTATACTTTTCACTATTGAGCTGTAAATTCTCTTCTTATTTTCAATGGTTATGTTTTTATCCTATTAAGCATTGCAATCGCTTTTCTTCCTTGGATATTCCTCTCGAATATTGCTTCTTCCAGTGTTCCGTTCCTAGATATTGTCGTTCCCAAATACTTATAACTGGCACAGTGTTTGATGGTGTGTCCTGTGGCCAGTTTTAAGTCCTGCTGTTGTCCTCCGACGCACATGTACTCGGTCTTTTAATATTGACTTCTAGGTCCCATTTTTCATATTCTTCCATAAGTTTTCGTGTCATGTATTCCATATCATCGATGTCCTGAGCGACTACTACCTGGTCGTCTGCGAATGACAGCGTGTACAATGTAGTATCGTCATCCAGTGGTAATCCCATACTGCTGCATTTCCTTTTCCAGTTCTTCAGTGCACTCTCCAAATAGATTTTAAATAGCGTTGGGGATATACAGCAGCCCTGTTTGAGACCCTTTGTGACCTGGAACCCTGTTGTTATACCATATTTGGTTTTCACACTACTTCTTGCGTCTTGGTATAAGGATTTTACGGCTTTAATTATTTCGGTGCTTACATTACTCTGTTGTAGACATGGACTTCCTGATCAAATGCGGTTTTCTTTCCTAGGATTTGTGTCAGTGAGAAGAGATGGTCTATTGTGGATCTTCCTGCTCTAAAGCCTGCCTGTTCTTCAGCTTCTATGTCCGCGTATTCCGTTTCTATTCTATTTTTAAGTATTTTTCCGTATATTCTGCTAATAGATCCTGTAACCGTTATTCCCCTATAGTTATCGCAATTATTTTTGCCTCCTTTCTTATGAATTGTTGATATGTATGATATTTTCCATTCCTCAGGTACTTCTGATGTGTTAATGCATCTTTGGAATAAGTTCCTCAAAGTACTAAAATATATTGATATTATAGAGGATACTGGTATTGATTCAAGAGGGTGAAGGGCTAAGCAAGAAAGATTATGCAGATGTATATGTCTCGTGTTTTGACATTTTTTACCAATTATTATATTGTTGGGTACTTCTGATGTGTTAATGCATCTTTGGAATAAGTTCCTCAAAGCGCTAAATAGCTTTTCAGTTCCGTATTTTACTATCTCTCCTGGGATGTTTCCTGGTCCTGGAGCTCTACCATTTTTTAGCGTTTTACATACTTCTTTAACTTCTGATGTTGTTATCCTTATTAGGGATCCTCGTATAACTATATTTGGGTTTCCATGTTGGGTACTTTTGAACTCTGGTCTATCTTCTGTTAGCATATTTGTAAAATATTGGTTCTATTTTTCTGGTGTTATTGGTGAGAAGATTTCTCTTTTCCGTTCTGTTCTCATATTTTTAAGAAGTCTCCAGCTTTCTGTGCTTTTTCTTCCTCCTATGTAAGTGTTGAGTCTTGAGCATGTCTTTTCCCATTGATTGTTCTTTTTGTCACTAATCATTTTGCGTACTCTAGCTTGGGATTCTTTGTATTTTACTTTGTCGTTTGTGCTCTTTTAACTTAAGTATTTGTGATAGCTTTTCCGTTTTTCTTCAATTTCGTATTTAATTTCTTCATCCCACCAATATGGTTTTTGCTGTTTTTCCCTTTTCTCTTGGTACCCTAATGCTTCCAGTGCAGCTACGTGTAGGCATTCCTTTATATACTTATATTCTTCTTCTATGTTATATTAACAAATCCCGTCCGTTGTATCTTTTGGTCCAGTCTACTCTTGTAGCGATTTCTGATACTTTCATTTTGTAAGCTGTCTGTATTATATCTTATTGTTGTTTCACTTGTTGTGTGCTGTGTACTTGTATCTTCCAGTTTGCTTTCCCGTGTTGTTCGTGAGGTTATCTTTCCTTTCACAAGGTAGTGGTCGCTGCCACATGAAGCCCCTCTTTGGACTCTTACATCTAGGAAGTTTAATCTAGATCTCTGTCGTATTATCATATAGTCGATAATTACTTTTTAAATATCTTGTTGTTTGTCTCCACGTATATTTATGAATATCCCTATGCTGGTAGTGTCCGTTTAATATTATAAGGTTGTTTTGTTCACATATCTCTATAATTCTTCTTCCGTTATCGTTAGTAACTTCTTCGCCATATTTTCCTACCACTCTATCGTGTTCTTTCCTTCCTATTCTTCCATTTAGATCACCCAAAAGTAATATATTTCTTGATGTTGCAATTTTGCGTATTTCCTCATTTAGTTGTTCAGAAAATGAATCCTTGTTATTAGCCAGATCGTCGTCGTTGACGATGATTTTAGTTTTGAAATTATTGTTGTATTTTTCTTTTAGAGAATTATGGTAGCTAATTAAGAATTATGAAAGAAAAAAATATAAGAATATTATTTGAGTATTTTCCACTATTGCACAAAGAGGACTCTAAGGCTAATTTTTAAGTGTTTTAGGCGTCATGTGTAAAAACAAATTTCAGTTATATCAATTTTTAAAATTATAGTTTTTTCATTTCTAGTCTGCTCGCATTTGAATAAATTATTATGCCATATTCTTAACTCACTTAAGGAATCTTAATAAAATTTTACAATTAGAGAGTTATTTGTAGTGAAAATTGTATAAACTAAATTTTATTTCCAAAAATAATATATAAAATTATACCACAATAATACCAAATTACTTTTTATCATTCAATGTGATAAGCCCTTAAGCCCTGTACATTACTCAGTGAAGCTAGACATCAAAAAAGCTTCTGGCGCTGACTGAATACCTGCCATAGTTCTCAAAAACTGTGCGAGGGAACTAACACCAGTTTTCTGTAGACTTTTTAATCTATCCTACAGAAAGGGAATATTTCCCTCCTGCTGGAAATGTGCCACAGTTCAGCCGATACCTGCAAAAAAAAGGCAAAAGACTGCTTTCAATAATATCGAAAGTCATGGAAAAGGCTATCAATCAGCATCTTCTAAAATATCTTGAAGTATTCAACATTATTAGCGATCATCAATATGGCTTTCGTAAAAATAGATTAACAGGAGATCTTCTGACTTATGTAACACACGTTTGGAACAACGCAATTGAACACTTTGGAGAATCTCGAGCGGTTGCTCTTGACATATCCAAGGCATTCGACCGTGTTTGGCACGATGGGCTGTTGGTTAAGCTACGCTCTTAGGGCATGTTTGAAAAGTTCTGTTTGTGGCTCTCATGTTTCCTCAGAGAGCGTTCTTCACAAGTGGCAGTCGACGGATTTCTTTCTAACACCTTCACTATCAACGTCGGTGTACCTCAAGGCTCCATACTGTCTCCTACTCTCTTTCCCATTTACCTTAACGATGTACTGGAAAAGATCGAGAATCCAATCTACAGCTTTGCAGATGACAGTACGCTTATCTCTTCATTCACTTTGAACTCTCGGATATTGGCTACTCAGACGAATATCCGCAGACAGCAGGAAGTCATTCAACTTAACAAAGACCTAGAAGAAATTTTATCTTGGGGTGACAGTAACCAAGTGGAATTTAACGCTACAAAAACCCAGGAGCAGTTTTTTCTAAAAAGGTTAACGTTGCTGAACCCGACATAGTTATGTCGGGGCACTCCATTCCTCTAACATCGTCACTCAATTTGTTGGGCGTTAATTTGTGAGCAAATATGTCCTGGCATGAATATGTTGCAGGCATAGCAAGGTTGGGAATATTATTTCGAACCAGAAAGCTTTACACTCCACAACAACTGTTAATTCTTTACAAAGCTCAAATTCGACCAACTATGGAATACTGCTCCCATGTTTGGGGCTCCTCTCCCAAACATACACTGCATTTGTTGGATTTTATTCAGAGGAGAGCTGTTCGTCTGGATCCGGAACTGACCGGCGGCCTTGATTCGCTGGAACATCGAAGAACGGTTGGCGACTTGAGCCTATTCTACAAGTATTTTCATGGAAAGTGTCCGAAGGATGTGGCTCGCTTAATTCCTTCCAGAGCGGTGCATGTTAGAAGTACACGTCGCACTAATACTTCACATCCGTATGAGGTTCAGCTTGTTACTTCTCGTACAACGCTTTTCAAGCAGTCTTTTATATGGAGAACGTCATCCCTTTGAAATAATTTGCCCTGGACTGTGTTTCCCACCGAGTACAATTTACAGCTATTCAAGAACAACGTGAATTGCTTTTTCCGCACACATGTCGCTCCTGTAGAGCTTTAGGGACTTCTTCCCTGCAGCACGTGTGCTAGACCCATAAAAAAAAGTGGAATTGAAAGTATCTCGTATTACATATGATAATGAATGCAAAATTTTATTCATCAAGTACTTTGGAGTAAATTTCATTTTGAGGTAATTAAGTAAAAAATTATGAAAACATGACCGTCTGCAAGAAAATTTACATCTCTTGATCTAGAAATTACAAATACAAAATTTTCATCCACCTGTAAAACTTTCCTGACTTTAATTAAAAATTTTTGAATAACCATATTTTAATTTTGAATATGGGGATTATCATTTTTATTTAACACGTTTGAAATCAGACATCTAAACCCAAATTTTATATTTTAATTTTAATATTTTTAAAAAGGGACGAAGGCGATAATATGTGGAGTAATCTATTGCTAATGTGTAAAGAATTATATATTTGTAGAAATAAATGAAGTTTCCCGTGTTTGTTAATAGCTTTCAAATTCATAGCATTAAGTGCTGAATAAGTAATAAATTTTAACTAGAAATTAAATTTTTAAGTGTAATTATAACATAATGACAAGGAGTTAAGTAGTTATATTGAACTAACCTGAATCAATTTGATGATGTATTATAGTATTTTATAATATAAGTAAGGTATTGTATGATATTTTTACATAGTTATGTTTACCTTTAACATATATTTTTGTTCGTGCAGTAAATAAGTGATCTTAGGAAACAATTAATTCTCGGCTGTCTGTATTACTGATGATCAATTTATTATCGGTATGAAAAATAGTTGTCTTTAATATGCCCTTCAGTGACGAGTAGCAGGTAAAAATATAGTCTTTTAAGTGTTTTCCTACCATTTTTTAGTAATTTTGCAATGTAGTTAGTGTAGTGAATATAGTATTATATCTGTTGTTACTTTTTGGTTGGAAATAGTAGACTCAATTTTTAGGTAAAAACTACTTTATTTGTTATAATTTATTCTTCTGTTTCATTAATTATAATACATGGGAGCGTTAGTTAAATTTCTGATTGCAAGAGATTTTGTTGTGTAAATTTTATTTTAGTTTTTATTTTTTACCCCAAACTATTTAGATCTAGTAACAATATAGCCATGAACTCGAATACACGAAATGTACACTTCCATGTTAATATTATTTAAAAATAAATCGAATAGTAATATTATAACTAGACACTCGTGAGAAATTATCCTGATTTTCTAGCTATCACATTTTTAAAAAAAAAAATAGTATATTTGTATATATCGGAGTTCATATTTTTGAAAATTAAATCCAGTTCTTAAATCAAGGAAACTATGTCTCAAAAAATTGTTATAAGAAACAGAGTAAATCAGTATCAAAATAGATTACCGTTCTTTTAACAAATATTCAGTTTATTATTTATTCTCTAGCAATTAAACATAAATAGAAAAACTATAAGTAAAACAACAAACTGCGAAAAGTGAGACGAAGATTAATATTACTTCTGGATGCAAAGCTTATGCACAAAGTAGATGTTGAAAGCAATGTCTAGATAAATAGTTTTTTTTACTGTTTATTTACGTGACATGGGCTTCGTCATTCTCATCTTGAGAATGTTTATTTGTTAATATGGTTTTTATAATTAAATATAAATTGAAATAAAAAGCACGTGGAACATAATAATATAGAAATATGAAATTAACTATAAAAATTTCAAATTATTTAAGAAGAAATTATTTTGAGTTTATTTGTAGGGATGAGTATTTTAGGCACTTTTTGAGTGAATTTGCTACTACTATTAAATAATATCTCTGAGTTTTCCATTGTTATGTAAAATCTGAAATATTGCTGTAAACATAAAATATACGAACTGTCAATTTAAATTTTGCTAGTATTTAATTAAACATTGTTGACAAAGGTGAGCAATTACAACAAAAATGATTATTTTTTTTTTCTCTTGATAATAATAAATCATTGGTATTAATTACGTTGAATATGACTGAGTAATATCCAGAAAAGATTTTACTGCAGTATAAATAGATAGCATAATTACAATCAATTCAGAAAATTTATAATTTTTTAAGTTTTCCTTTTTTATGTTATTTTTTGGGCCAAGCTATACTTACTTTTATTGATGCAGTGTTTAAATCAAAACTAACAAATCTTTTTTCTTGGTGGCTACCTGCTTCTTTTTAAAATACATACTAAAAAAAATATTTTGTAAATCGCTTACACGCCCACATATCTCTACTAATAACCCACTGACAAACAATGTTGTTTTCTTAAGTATTAGGAACAGGTTTTAATTATTCTACATAAACGTACATAGCTCATAGACACTAGAATTCATACATTCCATTATTAAAATAATAAACTTTAAGAATTTTTTATAATGGTTGTAAATTTAAATGAAAAAGCATTCGCCTCTAAGGTCTTTTGCTTTTAGCTTGAAATGTGATGTGTTAATTAAGATTTATCACGTTTAAGATGAATCTATAGTATAATGTCTCTTACTAGAAACAAATTATATATTGATTACACAAATTGTTAAACATTAAAGTTCATAAAATGACGGCTTTCCAATTATATTTCGTTTACGGCGTCGCTTGCTAATAACATTCACCAACGTGCCTAACAAAAACCTCATTAAAAAGAAAATGAAAACAGGAAATACTGCAGTCTATTAATTAGTTTGCTTCTTGATTTGTAATTATTTTTAGTAGTTCTTGGCACATAAAAAGGTAATATTTCCCACTGGAAAAATGAATTATGGACAAACGATTGATTATATTTCTGCAACTGCACTGTTAACTGCTGTATTATGCATGACGCTGTTATAATTTTATTTAAAAATCGATAGCAATTACTAAGAACAAACAAAGTCTATATTTCAGCCGTTAATCACTGTTCTCTCATCTGTCAATCTATCTTGGGACGCGTTTCATTATATTACGGCTAATCAGCTAAGCTAGGATCGACAAACAAGGGAACGCTAACTTTTTGCTGTAATGGTGTATTACTTTTCATTTGTACGTGACCTCGCTCAAAGGTATTTCAAAAATCTGGTATGGCAGACATCAAATATCACTTTGTTCAACATGTAAAAAACAAGAGCTTCTGTCTGTGAGGATGAATATCATAAATAAAAGGAACGTATTCGAAAAAATATATATTGGGGATAAAAATAAGCAAGGTATTTAATATATAAAAATGTAACATAAAACATAAAAAAGCATTACCAATATTTTTGTAATTTGATATATCTTTTTCATGTCTAAAATAAGATGGAAGTTATTAATATTTTATTAAGTGTCCGTTTCCTTGTACTGTAATATTTTCAATTTTATGTCTAATATGTTCTAATTAAGTCTATTAACTGAAGCAAATTTAATAATGAAAATATTTTTCGTTAAAAAGTTATTTACACAGTACTTCTCTAGCAAATACAAGTTGTAAAATGATTATGAAATATGACTTTTTCTCATTAAAGCGAGTGGTTAAATTTAAAATCAGTTGTTGTTTCTAACCAAAAACAAGGGAAAAGTGGAACGATTTTTTGAGGCCATCGCTAATTACATCTCAGTCTTTTCTACATACTATTTTTAGTAAAATTGAAAATTATAAAAATTTTCAGATTCCTCTAGTCTAGAAAATCAGAAAACGATATACAGCATGAAATATATGCAGCCCCATTCTAATACCAGCCGCGATCTCTTTAAGTCTGTTTGATTCCAAATAATTTAAACTAATAAAAGAGTTGATGATCAGATTCTCTGACTTGAAGAAATCTGAAAAGAATATACACATGATATATATAAGGAATAATATTTAACCTTGTATATGTTTGAGTATATTTAATATAAAATAATAAAAAAATAATACCCCTTTTAAATTACCCGACTTTATGAATCTTGAAAAGCATGTGTAAAACGATATATACTGAGCAACCCGTCTAACTTCCTCTCCAATCCCTTTAACTTCTATATGCTGAGCCCTAAATAATAAAAAATTTTTAAGAAATAACGCAATTCTCAGATTCCAAGATTCCAATAACCTATATATATATATAATAATATATATATATATATATATATATATATATATATATATATATATATATATATATATATATATATATATATATATATATATATATATATATATATATATATATATATATATATATATATATATATATATATATATATATATATATATATATATATATATATATATATATATATATATATATATATATATATATATATATATATATATACCGGGTTTTAATCCATTCGTCTAACAATGAATTTGCACGACGTTTCACCAAAATCTCATTTGGCATTTTCAAGTGCTTCCGCTGCTGCTGCTACTCGATACCATGATCTTGCTGCTGCTGCCGAAGCTAAATAAGAGCTAGCAGCAAGATCACAGTATCGAGTAGCAGCAGCAGCAGGAGCACTTGAAAATGCCAGCAGCTAATGCAGCGAACTATTAGTTAGCTTCGAGCGACAACAGCAAGATCACAGTATCGAGTAGCAGCAGCAGCGGGAGCACTTGAAAATGCCAAATGAAATTCTGGCGAAACGTCGTGCATATATATATATATATATATATATATATATATATATATATATATATATATATATATATATATATATATATGTGTATAGTGCAACCTCTTTAACTCCTCTCCCTACCCCTTTAAATCTTTATATGTTTGACTACAAGAACTAAAGAAAGAATAACACAATTTTCAGATTCCTTGACACCAAGATCTCTGAAAACGATCTATAACACGATCTATATTGAGCAACTTTTTCAATTTCTCCCCCACTCCTTTAACACGTAATATATTTAACCATAACTAAAAAAGAAAAAATATAAAAATAAAAATATATTTAAATTCATAGACTGTAAAATCCCTGAAAAAGATGTATAACATGATATATACGAAGCATATCCGTTATGGTTGACTATAAATAATAGAACAAATAATAAAATTTTTATATTTCTCGATTGAACTCAACATAATAAAAAGATACTATTAATAAAAATAAAAAATACTAGGATATTTAGGTTTCTCGATTTTAAGAAAATGACTTAGAACATGATGTTTATGACATTTATTGTGAATTTTGAGAATCTATAACGGAAAAAGCATAAGACATACTTCAGTCAGTAGAACTTTCTCCCAAAGAGGAAGTTTCTCAAGGAACATCAGACAACACTCTCTCTATTCTTCAATTACTCCCCAATAGAGCCAGTAAACATTACCACGTTCTTGGCATCCACCGAGTAGACTCAAAATGAAACTTCACCAAACGTAATTATAGAAGAAAAACAGAAGTTCGAATTTGCCGAAATTCTTTTAAATTATGAACGTACAAGATTAAAATCACTGACAGAACTACAGTGTAAATGTATAAGCCAATCTGTAAACCTTCATTAGACTATGTTCATGTAATATTATTTTATGTTAAATCAAGAGTTCTGAAAACCTCATGTTTCAGAAACATTTGCATTGCGAACTAAAACTAAGATCAGCCATCCAGAACATGTAATGCAACGCCTGAACAATAACCACGTATAGCAAAAAAAACTAGAATATTGGATATTTGAGACAGGCTAATTCAACTTATCAAAAAATTTGCCATGAAATCCAAAAAATCTACATTTTACAGAGCACCGAAACTTCAGATTCAATTGCCCTGCAATAATCATTCCGGAAGCTTTAATAAGGCATAACACTTGAATATTCATTTACGATTAATATTGTCGCTACTATTATTTTCTTCTTTTCCGATATTATTTTTAGATTTGTGATTATTCTCATATTTAAGTATCTTTACATATTAGTATTTAATATTACTTTTACTTCCAGTACTAAAAGAATGAAATTTTATAAATTTATAGTGAATAAAGAATTTCTGCCGATGGTCATTTGGAAAACCAATAAATCTCATAATATTTAATTACATAAAACTCTCATTTCTTGGACTGCAGTTACAAATTTTTTAACACCATCTATAAAAAAAACCTTGAATATTTGTTGTAAGTATTTTATTGTCTTACTAAATATCAAAGAAGAAGCCGTCTACTATACCTACTTAACAATGCTTTCAGTCTTTCACTTTTAATAAAGCTGTTGTAACCACTGCAAGGCATTTTAAGATAAAAATGAATGAAGCAAATAATGAAAGAGAATTCCATCTCGCATTATGATTTTCAGTGAAAATTTTAAAAAGAAATTTAACAAAGAGCAACTTTGAAGCCATTTCAGGATTAAATCTTTTATTAAATTGAAAAAAAAAATGATACACCTCTATTAATTTATATAACAATTAAAAACATTCTAAAAAAGTTTATAAAGGAGAACAGAACGAGTGGAAGTAGATATAGATAGATGTATGTGTCGATATTATTTTTACTACAAATTTTACTGCAAAACCCTTCTAAAAAAGGATTTTTATTATTTTAATACCTACTGTAGGGAATTTCGTTTATGTTAAAGTGAAATATCTCAGTTACAACTTATAAGTCACGTACGTTCTGATAGTACTTGTAATTTAAAAAGTTCATTTTTATGAAACATATTATGGAATGTCGAGAATTTGCAAATGCAAAATGACCAACAAATAAAGATCCCATGAATGCTATATTCCATGCCTTTCCTCCTACGACTATAGTTTCTGAGCCTATTCTCTTCATCAGGTAGGCTTTAGGCAACGGTATCGATCGTTAAGACCAGAGTACCGTGGAGAGTCAAGTTGGAATGACTCTCGCTGGTTTACAGCAATCATGGTACCTTATATAAACGAGGTACCACTCGTTGGGCAAGATACAGACTCTTGCGCCATCTTTTGAGAGTTTCGAACATCGAAAACTGCTCAACTATATAAACCTAACGTTATTAGGAAGGATAAATTAAATCGATATTCCGAAATGAAATTTCGGAATATGGTTTGTTGGTCATTTTGCATTTGCAAATTCTCGATATTCTGTTGTAGTGACCAATCAAGTAACAAACCATATTCCTAAATTTCATTTCGGAATATCGATTTAAACATATTATGGCTAAAAGCAACATAACCTTGCACAATTTTTGTGTACTACTGATAGATTGTTCGGTCAGTTAGGGAATTATTCTAATTTACCAATAATTTTAAAGACACAATATAAATATGAGTGTTAAGGAAATTTCAAATAATGAAAATACTAATACGTTTACAAAAAAAAAGGTCTGCCACAATGTTATTATAATCTATTAACCGTACATGGCAAATCAAGAACGTATGATTATTATTATTATTTGTTATTATATGTTATTATAGTCCTTCTTACATTTTGCGTTTCTATATGCCATCTGTCAAATGTAGCAAAGCATTGTTTGATATTAATGACTAATTTACTAAACATCCTGGGATGATTGGCTGTAAATGGCGTTTGAACTCCCTTGGTAGCATATTCTTTGGTGCTAAAACTTTCATACACAATACACACTGAGGCGTCTCTTCATCATTGACTTCTGACTTATATCGATGTAAAACCAAAGTCCAAATAATTGTCTACATATTTTCGATATTTACGCTTCTTCGCGCTCTTGTCACTATTTGACTCTTTACTTTTACTTCCACAAGGCTTACTACTCTTTAATAAAAACCGATCCATTTTTAAAAGTGCATACGAGAGGAAATATTTGTTCAAGTTTACTTGGTTGAGCCACAACAAGGTTCAATTAATATAATCTTCGAAAAGAAATTCAACATTGAGACAGCGCGAAATAGATAGCTATCTACGAGGATGGATTGAAAAATTCGCGGCCTCACCAAAAAATAATTATAATATTTTTATTATAGTACCATCAATAAGTCCATACTTTCTTTGGTTGTCACAATATAAAATTTCGTTGCTGTAGAATTTGTGGTTTTTAGGTTAGAACAAGTTTAGTGATACCAGCAGCGTTTTGAAAAATGGAAAAAATTGAACAACGTGCGGTCATCAAGTACCTGTTTAAAAAAAGATTAACACCAAAGGAGATCCACGATGATATGAAAACAACACTAGGGGAATCTGCTCCGACATATACCACTGTGAAAAAATGGGTTGCAGAATTTAAACGTGGACGAGAGAGCATCGAAGATGACCCTCGCTCCGGCCGGCCCACGACGTTTACGACTGAAGAAAATATTGGCAAAGTGTGTGATCTCATATTGAAAGATCATAGATAAAAATACAGGGTCTTCTATTTAAAAATAAACTAAACTTCAAGCTTTTTTAAGTTACCATGCACGAAGTAATGCGAAGTCAAATATTTCTAAAATATCATCAAATTGACGTACATATGTTCCCTAGAGTTTTTCATATAAAACGAAGAATCAAGCCATCCAATTTAGTTCACGTTAAGCCGGTATTAAAAATGTTCTAAGTTTAAATATTGTAAACTTCGTAATTAAATTGTAAGTGATAGAAAACGAAGAGTATATAAAATGTATTTTCTGACACTGTGGTATTGATTTTTCATTTAATGTTGATAGTGTAAAGTTTTTAGTAATAGTTAGGTCGAAGGTATTATTTTTTATTAGACTTTTTAGTACAAACACTTAAAAGATTCTGTAGACACACAACTGATAACAGGAAACTACATAATGAGCGTCTATAAGTATTTACAGAGAATTTTTATAGAGTAAGGAAGAAAGGAAGGTTGTTTTTATAAATTATGTGTTCTATGTATGTTTTAAAAACGGAAAATTTTTGAACGTTTTATCTATGAGATTTATAGTTTTCTCGATTTCCAGATCGAGGTATGTTAATTTTTAACAATTTTAAGGAAAAAGTGATGAAATAAATTTTCGACCAGGTGGTGCTATGTTCCTGGATTCAAGTTTAGAATAATTTATTTACTGGAGATCATAGAGACGCTTCGCGTGGTCTGCCATAACATTGCAATCTCATTGTAACCTAACCTAACTTAACTTTATATCCATAGATATAATAAATAAATTTTTATTACAAAGTCGTTGTATTTTTAATAATTATAAAATATATGTAATTTAAATCAATTAAAATTAAATGTGATCGGTATACCTCATAAAAAAATGAAGATAACATGTTATATAGAAAAAACCGTGTTCAATTTGAAATGTAACTTCGTTGTAATAACCTAAAAACACAATTTGTAGGCAATCAAAATAATAATTAAGTTAAATAATATCACTGGACCTGGATATTTACTGGATTTTACCCGTTAAAAGCAAACGTTAGACGCAGAACTGTGATCCATGTTAAGGTGCATGACCACGCTATTAATATTACACGTCCAAACAACTATGGAGTGCTTAAGTCAGATAACTAATGCACAGGGTTGGATGAGAAATATCGCACTTAATAAGTATAATAAAGTACTGAAAATTTAGCAGCTAACATACAAAACTTAAATTTCGAATATATAGTATTTATTAACAAAAATATTGGCATACAAGTATTTTTTAGCAAAATAAAGCAAGTCAATTTTAAAATGAAACATAATTTTACTGTATGTTTCTTTACAGACATAGACTCCAACAGAACCAGTTTCCGTCGATCTAAAAATAAAATAAGTTACGTACATTATCTCTTAGTTGCTAATAATTATTTTAAGGGGATATTGTAGTTTAGAAGTTCAAAAAATCAACTTGTGCGTTATTTTTCAATAGTCTAGATAGTTTCTTTTATCTAGATTCTTTAAAAGTTCTACATTAAAAGCCGCAACCATCCATTAGAGTTAAAATTACTGTTGGAAGCAATTTTTGCTCATTTTTCTTATTTATAAGGGCAAAGAAAATGATCACAATCTTGGTCCTTAAAAATTATTTATTTTTCTTAAAACTCTCAAATCTCAAAAGTTTATTGAGACGATGGCCGCACATTTCCATTTGTAGTAAACCAAACTCACATACGTTCAGGAAACACGCCATTCTGAAGGGTACTCGAATTATGTCAAAACATTTTTTTAAGTTTCTAAAGGTGTTTTAAAGATATAAGTAAAAAAAAAACTGCAAATTTGATACAAAATGTTGTTTATTTAGGCTTTTTTAAATTATATTACCGACCACAGCGAAGCTGCACTAAGTTGCGGCGTCGTAAGTGCACGTCTTGTAGGTGGCGCAACTGGGGCGCTATAATCAAAAAATATATTTATATGGAGGTGTCCATGTGGAATTGACCCTCGACTACCGCGGTGTAAGAGATTTTTGAAACGGCGGAATTTTTGGACATTGCTTGTAAATAGCATTAAGTGCTAGTTAGTTGTAGTGTAAGTTACCACTTATTACAAGATGATGGGCTACAAAAACTATATATATATATATATATATATATATATATATATATATATATATATATAATATAAATATATATATATATATATATATATATATATATATATATATATATATATATATATATATATATATATATATATATATATATATATGTATATGTATACCTGTATTTTAATATTTTATTAATTCTTCGTAGATACGATAATTATATATTTATTATTATAATGTTTGTATGTTGTTAACACTACGTCATTTTATGAATGTGCCCAAAAATAATAGAAAAACAGTTTTTGTTTAAGAACAATGTTTCCTATCAAAGTGATTATGGTTTGTTTTCAGGGAAATCTTGGTATTATGAATACATAGCATAGGCTAATAAAAATACGTAACCTCTATTTCTTGAACCTCGAATTGTCTTCTGACGACGCAACTTTTCCATGGGATAATTATGCTCTGTCGCTATGTGCGATTTTTAAACTATATTCTCCTAAAGAACTCTAAAAGTATTTGTTGCTAATAAAATCATACACAAGAAGGCAGAGAGTTGCTGCGACTAATTACGTGGAGTTGCACTAATGTCCGTAGCCGTCGAAAATACTTATAACAGGTTTTATTAAAGTCGGTGATGACCTGTCCTGTCGGTTTTATTATGAAATAAATTAAATTGGTTTTAACTATATTAACGTAAAATGATTTTTAATTCACTAAAAATTTTAAAGACTTGTACAGAAAAAAACTTACAGTTAGCTTTTAATATGTTTAATGGTATGTGTAATACCGCGGCAATAAGTTATTGAAAAATATGAAGTTTCGAAATTTTATTAAGTGTGTTTCATAGTTATAATAGTTATAACATTGATAGAGAAATTAAAGTGACGACTAATCATAGTACTAAAAATTGTGCTGATCTAATTTATAAAATTTATTGAAAAATTGAGCAAGACGGATTTAAAATTGGCTTTAAATGTATTCAATAGTATTTGTAATCCTGCGGCAATGAATTAATGAAAAATATGAAATTTCAAAATTTAATAATAGTTTTAACTGTTAACATATTTATTGAAAAAATAAAGTAACGGCTATCATTTAATAAAACATTTTTCTATTTCTAGTTTAACAAAATTTTTAAAAAATTATACATAAAGAAAAATAAAAAATTATTTTAGTATTTGTAGCATCGCGGAAATGAATCGTTGAAAAAAAAGAAATTTTGATAAGTAATAAACTGTTTGTCATAGTCTTAGCAGTTAACACATTAATAAAAAATTAAAGTAACGGTTATAATATTATTTAAGATTGTGCCATTCATACAGAACAGAACTTTTTAAAAAATCATGCGGTACACTTAAAATTAGTTTTACATGTATTTAATATTATGTATAATCTCGCGGTAAGAAGTTAATGAAAGATATGAAATGTAGAAGTTTAATCAACTGTGTTCAGAGTTTTAACAGTTAAGGTAACGATGGAAAAATTGGAGTAACGACTATTATAATATCAGAGATTATGTTACAAGTAGGGCATGTAACTTTTACCGTCAATAGGAATTTCGATAACCTTCTAAAAATGCCATAAATATTGTTTAAAAAATATTACTAGCTATATTATTTAGTGACTTCTAAATTCCATATACTTTTTACTTTTCTATACAGTTTAGTATAAGAATATTTACTGGTATTTATAATACCACAGCAATGAGTTATATATTATATTATTAAAGATTGTTGTATAAGTAAATCCATATAAAGCTTACATTCGCGAATTGCAATAACTTTTTAAAAAGAAGCGGAAAAATTATTTAAAAAAACTACTTGTATGTTTTAAGGGTGTCAAAATTTGAAATGCTATTTAATAAAACAACAACACTGCTTTACCTGTTCATCATTAGCAATATACCTAATGTAGATAAATACATATTCCGGAAACTATCAGTAGCTTTTTTTTGATGAAACCATATGAGATACGTTGCGTACCCTTACCGAAATTCTACCTTATTAACTATTTATCCGTTTACAATATTGATTTTTATTTTTGTTTATTTTTTATCTATACACGAAGCTCAATTTCAATTCCTTTTCTTTAAAAAAACTAGAATCCAAAAATTGTCGTGAGAACGATGAAAATCATGTACTAAGATCTGCCAATACATTCTTAATAATGAAAATAACAACAATAAACCGAAGCAATTGGCTTACCTTTTTATGTCTAATGTAATGTCTCCTATATAACTACGCCATTGGGTTCAACGTACAGTTTTGAACATAAAATATGTACGTATATTTCGGGGGTGTTGTTATTTATGACTTAGCATATTTTATACTTTTTCAGCGAATAATATTCAGATTGTGTGTCTTAAATCAAGACGACTTGAATGTTTCTATTTTTAATTTGTCCCCTATAAAAAATGACTTCATGTTTGATTAAAATTAACTTTCGGACTGAATTACAGTGTTTATGGTACTTTGTATTTAAATCTGCGTAAAATTAAGAATGTTGTAAAATATATCTTATTCCAAAAAATAGCGTCTTTCTGCTAAACCAGAACTAATATGATGTTTTGGATGGTTGCAGCTTCTACTTGATGAAAATTCATTATAAATATATAATAAAAGACTGTTTTTAGTCAATTTCCACTGGTCTATTTAATTTGCGATGACGCGTTTCGCTGTCGATGCGGCTTCTTCAGATCTACATTTTATACTGTCAAGTTAGGTTTAATGTTCACCATTTTATATAATTTCTTAATTATAATATTACACCTAATTAAATTACATTGATAGTATTGGAAAATCCACACAGATTTGGAGTTAGGAGAATAAATTCAATAATGGTGAATTGCTTAAATCTACCTGGTCGTTGAGTAAAGTACCTGTAGTCCTTAATCGATTTATTTGCATTGTCTCTAAAAGGTTTAGTTTTAAACTTTTTTGTTGAGTGTGTAAAATTTTGAAATTCTTGTTAAATGTGTAATTTTCTGTTAAAAGATGATTAGCATATGTTGAGTTAGATTTCCTATGGATGAAACTTTTTTCGTGTTCTGTAATTCTTTGTCTAAATGTACGTCCAGTTTGTCCCATGTATGTTTTAGGACATGACCCACATGTTAATTGATAAACCCCTGATTTATTGTCTTTATTGATTTGTGGTTTGTAGTTTTTAAGATATTTCCCTATAGTATTGTTAGTCTTGTAAGCTATGTTGATATTTTTTTGTTTTAAAAATTTCCCCAATTTCTCCGTTGTTGTGTGAATTGTGGTATCTGTATGAAAAGGTTTGTGATATATTGCAAATTCATGTTTTTTCATAGTTTTACTGATAGTTAAGTCTAGGGAATTGATTTTCCCTTCGACTTCTTCTTCCATTGTAAAACTGATATTTCTATGTAAAGAATTAATATACTGTAAAAAGTGAATTAATTGTCTGTCCGTACCTGTAAAGCATACAATTATATCGTCTACGTATCGATACTAGTATAGACAATTATTACTATTGTTATTATGGTTGTTAAATATCATTGTTTCAATACTGTCCATGAAAATTTTGGCAAGTAATGGACTTAATGGACTCCCCATAATTAACCCTTCCTTACTATTGTAGAATGTATTGTTAAATGAGAAATAATTTTGTCTTAGGCAAGTTCTTAATAAATCAATTATGTCCATTTTTATAACTTCATTTACTTTGTTTTTTGTTAATAGGTTTTCTATTAAAATTATTGTTTTATCTGGGGGAAAACTTGGAAATAAGTTTTTGACATTGAAAGAGACTAATTTAGAATTATCTGGTATCGTTATATTCTTAACTTTATTCACGAGTTCGTATGAGTTTTTGATACTATATTTAGGTTCGAATTTGGTATGATATTTGATTAAATCAATTAAAAAGGATGATATGCTGGAGCAGACATGTAGGAAATAACTGGTCTGATTGGGTGGTCAAGTTTGTGTAGTTTTATGAGTGAATAAAGTTGTGGGATTTGGGAATTCATATTTATCAATTCAAATTTATCTTTATCGTGAATGATACTTTTAGCCTGCTCAATTTGTTGTTTTATTTCTTTTTGAAAAATATTTGTTGGATCTTTATTTAAAAATTTCGTACTTTCCTGTTTTGAAAAAATCTAACGTTTTATTAATATAGTCGATTTTGTCTATTGCTATTACTGTGTTACCTTTATCTGCTTTGGTAAAGATTACATCATTTTGTTTTGCTTTACTCTAAATGGTTTTTATTGTCCTTAAGTCTTGGTTGATGTTGTTATTGTTAGATATGAATTCTTTTTTTAATAATATGGGCTGTTTGAAATTTTGATAATATGTTGTTAGGACTATCTTTCAAAGCAATCTCAGTATCAATACCTAATGTCTTCGATTCTTTGATATTGAAGTTAGTTTGAATATTGTGTTTGAAACCTTTTGTTAGAAGATTTTTTTCCCTGTCCGAAAAAGGTGTGTTGGAAATGTTAATAAATCGACTAAAGAATTGATGATCAGTAAAAAATTCTTTTTCTTTCTTATTTTGTGTTGTTATACGTTTTTGTTGAATGAGGTACTGTAGTTTATTGTATTGTTTCAAATATTTTTTATGTATTATTGTTTTTACTTTTTCACGTGTGTTTGAATCTACGACTCAACGACCAGGTAGATTTAAGCAATTCTCCATTATTGAATTTATTCTTCTAACTCCAAATCTGTGTGGTTTTTCCTTTGTAATTTAATTAGGTGTAATATTATAATTAAGAAATTATACAAAATTGTGAACATTAAACCTAACTTGACAGTGTAAAATGTAGATCTGAAGAAGCTGCATCGACAGCGAAACGCGTCATCGCAATTTAAATAAACCAGTGGAAATTGACTAAAAACAGTCTTTTATTATATATTTATAATGAATTTCCATCAAGTAGAAGCTACAACCATCAAAATTTGAAACAAGCTGATATAAGCTTTCTAGCTTCAAACTACTTCAAGTTACTTCTAAAATGTGCAACAACTACGCAAAATATTTGGTTTTTCAATCAGTGCCTCCAAAACCAAGTAACACCTAAGTATATAAATCTTAAAACTAACAACACCAGCAAAGCAGCCAAAGAAGCCGTTATACTCGCCAAAAGAAAATGGATATATACGGAAAGAAAAATCCAGTATAGCATTATAGACTCGTATAACATGTATCTCAAGGTAATCCACACAGAATTATTATTTAAACTAAATTTTATAGAATTTATGGTCTTAGATTCAAACACCCGTGAAAAAGTAAAAACAATAATACATAAAAAATATTTGCAGTACCTCATTCAACAAAAATGTATAACAACACAAAATAAGAAAGAAAAATAATTTTTTACTGATCATCAATTTAATCGATTTATTAACATTTCCAACACACCTTTTTCGGACAGGGAAAAAAATCTTCTAACAAAAGGTTTCAAACACAATATTCAAATTAACTTCAATATCAAAGAATCGGAGACATTAGGTATTGATACTGAGATTACCTTGAAAGATAGTCCTAACAACATATTATCAAAATTTCAAACAGCCGAGATTATTAAAAAAGAATTCATATCTAACAATAACAACATCAACCAAGACTTAAGGACAATAAAAACCATTCAGAGTAAAGCAAAACAAAATGATGTAATCTTTACCAAAGCAGATAAAGGTAACACAGTAATAGCAATAGACAAAATCGACTATATTAATAAAACGTTAGATTTTTTCAAAACAGGAAAGTACGAAATTTTAAATAAAGATCCAACAAATATTTTTCAAAGAAATAAAACAACAAATTGAACAGGCTAAAAGTATCATTCACGATAAAGATAAATTTAAATTGATAAATATGAATCCCCAAATTTCACAACTTTATTCAATCATAAAACTACACAAACTTGACCACCCAATCAGACCAGTTGTTTCCTACATGTCTGCTCCAGCATATAAGACATCATCCTTTTTAATTGATTTAATCAAATATCATACCAAATTTAAACCTAAATATAGTATCAAAAACTCATACGAACTCGTGAATAAAGTTAAGAATATAACAATACCAGATAATTCTAAATTAGTCTCTTTCGATGTCAAAAAACTTATTTCCAAGTGTTCCCCCAGACGAAACAATAATTTTAATAGAGAACTTATTAACAAAAAACAAAGTAAATGAAGTTATAAAAATGGACATAATTAATTTATTACAAACTTGCCTAAGACAAAATTATTTCTCATTTAACAATAGTAAGGAAGGGTTAATTATGGGGAGTCCATTAAGTCTATTACTTGCCGAAATTTTCATGGACAGTATTGAAACAATGATATTTAACAACCATAATAACAATAGTAATAATTGTCTATACTGGTATCGATACGTAGACGATATAATTGTATGCTTTACAGGTACGGACAGACAATTAACTCATTTTTTACAGTATATTAATTCTTTACATAGAAATATCAGTTTTACAATGGAAGAAGAAGTCGAAGGGAAAATCAATTTCCTAGACTTAACAATCAGTAAAACCATGAAAAAACATGAATTTGCAATATATCACAAACCTTGTCATACAGATACCACAATTCACAATAGTTCTCACCACCCTAACCATCATAAACTCGCAGCTTATCATAGTTTTATACATAGACTAACTCATATCCCCTTATCAGAGGAAAATTTTACTAAAGAATTAAACTACATAAAACAAGTAGCCGTTAACAACGGTTATTTGGTTACTTTAATCAATAGTATAGTTAGGAAAAAACTTAGAAACAAGGCAATCTCAGAAATATATCCACGTTTTAAGGACAAAAATACCACTTTTAAATGCTTAACCTATTTCGGCAAACCAACGGAAAAAACTGTGGAAATTTTTAAAACAAAAAAATATCAACATAGCTTACAAGACTAACAATACTATAGGGAAATATCTTAAAAACTACAAACCACAAATCAATAAAGACAATAAATCAGGGGTTTATCAATTAACATGTGGGTCATGTCCTAAAACATACATAGGACAAACTGGACGTACATTTAGACAAAGAATTACAGAAGATGAAAAAAGTTTCATCCATAGGAAATCTAACTCAACATATGCTAATCATCTTTTAACAGAAAATCACACATTTAACAAGAATTTCAAAATTTTACACACCCAAAAAGGTTTAAAAGTAAACCTTTTAGAGACAGTGCAAATAAATCGATTAAGGAGTACAGGTACTTTACTAAACGACCAGGTAGATTTAAGCAATTCACCATTATTGAATTTATTCTCCTAACTCCAAATTTGTGTGGTTTTTCCAATATATCAATGTAATTTAATTAGGTGTAATATTATAATTAAGAAATTATATAAAATTGTGAACATTAAACCTAACTTGACAGTGTAAAATGTAGATCTGAAGAAGCTTCATCGCAATTTAAATAAACCAGTGGAAATTGACTAAAAACAGTCTTTTATTATATATTAATATTATGTTGCATTACAAAAAGCATATTGATAAATATTCGTACAATAATTTTTAAATTTCTACCTAAAGTACTTTTCCAAATATGGATAACGGTTTAACTTTTTGTCATTCCATCAATAATATTTTCAAAAAAGATAACCAAAAAATCATAAAAATAATACTGAATAAGCGACTACTTCTGGCTTTGAAGATCTAACAAGCAATATTTATATAATTTTATCTTTTCCCGGCCCTGGATAGCCATATGTCATCAAGGCAGCAGACGTTCTCGATTATATATGCCTTGATGCCGGCAGGTGATAGCGCATTCGATTTATAGTTCGATTATATGGGATCCTGAAACCATTTACCTGCGTCATTTTCGTGAAATTGCTGTAAAAATTGTAATAATCTTCAGATTAGAAACTGACAACTTTGTTGCCAAACTGTTCGTTGCTGATATTAGAATAAATGTTTTTATTACCACAGAAATTTTAAAATTTATATTCTTCTTTTAATATGTTTAACATATAGAAAGATTCAATTAAAAAAAAAAGAAAACTATCAAGAATCTGTTTATTGGATAATTTCCATATAATATAATAAAAAAAAAATATAATAAAACAAGACAGAGAATAAAACTTCATATGTGAGTGTACTTTTTATTTAAATATGAGCTCTCGGCTTTACAAAATGACCAGTTTCAGGGTTCAGATGATACAGATGGGAGAATAAGATATATATACAAATGGTACTTACCAACCACACTCACTCGTCAAAAGTTTATAAATCGATCCATACACAAAAACTTAACATCTCAAATTAAAAACTGTAGCGTTCTTTGTCGGTCGTGCAGGTAGGCTATCGCTTATCTGTCGGTCGGTGAGAGACTTTCAGATGGACTATTTAACGATCAACTTTAAATCACTTAAGGTTCGCAGATGATATCACTCTGATCGCCAATATAAAGGAAGAATTACAAGAAATGCTGATGGAATTAAATAACAAGTCTCGAGAAATAAGTCTAAAAATAAACTTTACCAAAACCAAATATTTGAATAACGAAAGTGAAGATAACAGTCAGGAACTACTAACAGAAGATGACAGAATAGGAAAGGTACAAACATTCATATATTTAGGACAAAAAATGGAAATATCAAAAAATAATTTAAAGGCTGACTTGGATAGAAGAGTCTCATTAACTTGGTCTGTATTCGGAAGGTTACAAATTACCTTTAAATTGGACATCCCAAATACAATAAAAGCCAGAGTATTCGACCAATATGTACTGCCGGTATTAACATATGGCACTGAAACGTGGGCTTTAAATAAAAGTATAATAAATAAACTCTAGGTAACCCAAAGAGCAATCGAGAGGAGAATGCTAAATATTAGACTCTAGGATCGTATTCCTAACATCGAGATACGAAGAAGATCACAAGTGACAGATAATAAAACGAATATGAATGTTAAGGTGGAATTGGGCGGGGCATATCGCAAGGCTGAATGATAACAGATCTACACGCCATATAGTTGAATGGAGGACTAGAGAATACAAGAGATTCAGGGGTAGATCACAGACAAGATGGGGGGACTACATAAAAATAATAGCAGAACACGATTGGATGAAAAAAGTAGACAACAAAGCTCATTGGAAACAACTTGGGGAGGCTTACATCCGACTATGGATGGAATAAGCTAATGATGATGATGAGGATTTAATGGTCAAATCTTAGGCGCCATCCTTTAGATTACAGTGGCATATATGAGCGAGAATGAGACACGGAACCTAACGACGAATAGTGGTGCCTACGGTGACTTGAACAGAAACGCGCGTGACGACGGTGTTGGACGGATCTTGGCAGTGTATTACGGAGCGGTAGATAAGTAGTTCTGGGAGTCTGCCGGTAGGTGGCGGTGCTGGTTTGTACTTCTTTTTGCCCTGTATCAAGCTTTTTTGGACATACAGCAGGTGATTTCTGTTCCTGCAGCGTCTTCTCCTGATTAATTCTTGCCATACAATTTTTAACCATAAGTACCGATACTTATTTACGGCAAAAAATCAACATCCATGTTAATTTAACATGTATTATTTTTAACTTCAAACAAGAACCACACAGCAATTAATTAGCTTTATTAGTTGCAGAATTCTTCTAAAACTAGTGCCTCCGTCATGTAGAGCGTCTTAAAAAATGGTTTCGAAAAAAAAAAACTGCTCCAGAATAAAAAAAAAATATAAGTGAATATTGTTACTTAATTCATTTCATATTACATGTTGATAGGAGAAGTTACACAATTCATAGTAATAACGTCGATGGCAAACGAAATAACAGAGCTGTATTATGTCTAAGCTTTTGCTTTTTTTCTAGCTTCTTATTTAGTTCACTATGTGTGTTACAGGGTTTACGATTTTCATTTAATTTAGACTTTGTTCTATTATTATAACAAGTACGCTGAAAAGTTTTCGGTCTCGCTACTTAAAACACATTTTTTTTTGTAAGATTCGACTATATTCAACAACATAGTCTCCTTCAAGAGCAATACAATCAGTTCAATGCTTTTCTAACATTTCTATACCTTTCTTGTAGAAGGATTTGTCTTTGCCTTCAAAATAGTCTCATTTGTGTCTGTAGGACAGCGTTTAAATTCAGCATACCAGTAAATGATGCGTGATTTGCCAGGGGCAGAGTCCCCGTAACACTTATCAAGCCAATGCTGTGCTTGAACGGTATTTTTCCCATCAAAAAATACTGTTTAATCAACACACGAACTTTGATTTTTTCCATTGTTTTGAAAATATCAAAAATAGTGTCACTGTAACTTCTAAACTAAACGTCGAAATATCATGAAATTTTGACACGTATCGTTTGAAGGTTGGTACTTCCTAAAAATTATATGGATTTTTTGGAAAGGGCGACATCTATGTGACACACCAAAAACTTTTCAGCTTACGTCTTAAGTTGATATAGTATGTAATAATGTCAACATTATAGAATATTTAGGAAACGTTGTTTCTTTTTAATAACATAGTTTTAACACTACTAATAGATTTAATACTTAAATTGAGTTTATTTTATTGCATATAAAATATTATTGACTGCAGTCATATTTAAGCTTTGAAAACTTAATTATAAGCAATTAATAAGGTACCCAAATCATACATTATTCATTAGAAATAACAAATTAATATTTATAGAAAGCGAAAGGCCTTACTAGGATCTCTTGCATCCTCATTATGTTATTTTATTGTGCTAACCATAAAATTTTATTGAGTAAGTTGGATGAGAAAGACAAAGAAATATCTAAAGAAAAGACGAATATCTAATCTTCAATAATTGAGGAAATGAAGTGTACCTCAGAGATTGACAGTTAAGCCTGTTCTACCATGTACACTTGTTCAGAGAGTAGAGCCACTCTGTGGTGCTTGAGATAAGTCAAGGTAAGCTTACAACTGGGAAGTTAGTGTAAAGAATTGCTAGTCAACCTGAAAGATGAAACAGCCTGCTTCTTGTCTGGATGTCTGGTTTTATAGATATCCAGAAAAATGAGATGACCGATATACGGCATAAAAACGGAGCTGTCAGTCAGCCTTATGGGATCTGAAATGTTATTGGGAACCCTGTGCAATATGAGCACTAGAGCTATCGTAGATCTGTTAAATGAAAAGCTCACAAGAGATTGGAACTAGGTACCAGCGATGAAATTATCTAAGAATCTCATAAAGGAACCTAGCTCTGAGTAAACCAGGCCTCTGCTCAAATTAAACAGGAAAAACTTGAAGATGGTAACAGGAAATCCTTATAGGATACTGCTATTAGTACCTAACTCCAATATAGTTCAAAATTGTGTTTGTAAGAAGGAGAAACAACCCATTATGCCTTGCCCTGCAATCACACGAGACAAAAAAGTTAACCTGGAATTACCAGTAATTGTGCACCAGGAATGTATTAAGGAAATTCAACCTGAAAGACTGCTGTCTTTCTTAAAGGCTATCGGCTTTCCAAAAACCTAAATCGAGACTAGTGTATAAAGAGCATTTAAGGAGCCTAACCAAACACTTTATTTTTGTCCTCGTCGCGCGTTTTACTAACCATGTTAGTTTCATCAGGAGCGACAATTGACTTCAACCATCGCTCCTGATGAAGCTAACATGGTTAGCGAAACGCGCGTCGAGTGCAAAAATAAAGTGTTTGGTATAGTAGTGATATATACTGAGTAGTATCTGCCAATAGTGCTAAATTCTTTTCACAGCTAAACACCGTTTATTGATTAAGAATCACTGCGGCAACTAAATATGCCTGTCGTTTTGGGGTGAAGTGGTGAATTTTAATGTAAAACTATTATATAGATATATTTTCTTTAACATTCTTGAAGAGAAAATTTTCCCTGTCGGATCTACCAATTATATTTTTAAATAATATATCTTATCTTATTTTAATTGAACAAATTACAAATTTATTTCTTAATGCTTTTTGTATCTATTATAAACTAACATTTAGTACGTAGAAGTTTATTTAACTTCTTAGTTAATCTGGCTTGCTATTGGTTAATTTAAATCATCTAAAATATCAATCATGGAGTAAGGAAGGGCTGGGTACTTTGATTAACATTACTCAAGTTGTATTCCAGAAGAATTATGTCTGAAACACTAGAACAAGCAACTGAGGGCATGGTGATCAATGGTGAACTTGTGAATAATCTGCGGTAAGCGGATGCCAGCAATAGAGAAAGATCTACAGGCGCTGCTGAACCATATTAATGAAGCCAATAGGGATCATAATAAATGTTAAGAAAACTAAGGCGATGTTTATCAGCAAAAGTAATGATATTTTCATCCAAATTACTCTAAATGGCGAACAGAGTTTCGAGTACCTAGGATTTATGGTGAGCGAAAAATGGGACATGAACGAAGAAACTCGCAGCCGCAAGAAACAAGCTAGAAGAGTATTTTAGAAAATTGGCATCGCATTGCATATTGGGCAAATACGTCAGAAGATCAATGAAAGAGAGAAAACTGTAGTTTACAGAGTTCGCATACCTAAGGAATTACTGCCATTTTTATTTTAATTTTCATGAATTTTATGACTAGTTATAATGAAAATTTTAGATTCATCTAACGTTAGGACTTACCTAAAATTGGAGAAATCGACCCTTCTTTTTTACCTAAAGTGAGGAATATTAGGACATTCCTAGAGTGATTAGCTATGAAAAAATGCAAAGAATACATTAAAGTATCATTCGAGGAAAATTAATCAGGGATGAGTTTCAGAGGATGAAACAGAGGAGCAGTATTCCACCGTTGGTCGAATTTGACCTTTTTACAGAATTAGCAGTTGTGGAGTGTAAAGCTTCCTAGCTCTAAATAATATTCCTAGCTTTTGAGAAGCTCTCTTTGCTGTGCATGCAACATATTCATGCCAAAACATATTTGCTATCAAATTAACGCCCAGCAAATTAAGCGACGATGCTAGAGGAATGGAGTGTCCCGACCTACCTACGTTGGGTTCAATAACGTTAACTTTTTTAGAAAAAATTGCCGCCTGGGGTTATGTAGCCTTAACTTCTACTTGGTTACTGTTATCCCAAGATAGAATTTCTTCAAGGTCTTTGTTAAGTTGAACGACTTCCTGCTCGCTGCGGATATTTGCCTGAGTAGCCGAATGTTTGACCGTTGAAATTGAAAGCGTACTGTCATCTGCAAAGCTGTAGATTGGATTCCTAGTTCTTTCGAGCAGATCGACAATGTAAATGAGAAAGAGAGTAGGAGACAGTATAGAACCTTAGGAGACACCGACGTTGGTAGTAAAACTATTAAAAACAACTCGTTGACTGCCATTCGTAAAGAACCCTCTATAAGGAAACACGAGAGCCATAAACAAAAACCTATCTAGGTAGAGTTGTTCTAAGTTCTCTTGAATGCACCAAAAACAGATTGGTTCACGTCTGTTACGTCAATAAAACTATTCCGTCGTTTTAATTTATGTAAGCTATTTTTATTGCTTATTTCACTAATTTAAATAATAAATTTATTCAAAACCGTTTTTCTGTGACAGAAGCCAAATTATTACACGGCATATATTTAGTTCTTCTAAACACACCGGAAGCAGCTTGCTCTGTACGATTACCATGTGCATCGGTATGGCCATTCCGTCGTTTGGATTTATGTATGCTATTTCCAGGTTTGCATGTGTCCGTTTTGTGTTTTTAGATTGCGAGGACTTTGTTTCTCGAAATAAAGCTTTGGACGAGATAAGTTCGATGTTATTTATTTGTTGTTTTTAAAATGGTTTAACGTATGCCTTTTTGCGACAGTGATATGGATTTAAAAAGTGACAGTTTTGTGAATTTTAAATTTATACCGCTAAACATTTCGAAAACAAGAATGTTTTTCCTTGTTCATTTTTCATATATTCTTTTTAGTATATTTAATCATATTACCAATTTGTTCAAGATATAATATAGTGGGGTGAGTGCGGCCACCGGGGACAGCCAGCGGGTGAGGAAGGATGTCGCCAAAGTAGTTGTTACTCCCCGCACCTCTGGTGTCTAGTGATGGACGAGCTGATGATAAGGCTAGCCGAATTCGTTTTCTGCGCCCAGGAATATACAGACGATGGGCTCATTCTTATACCCAATTCCTTAACATGGTCTGCAGCCCGTATTGTCGAAAACTGGTGTGTTGAGAACGGCTTGTCTATCAGTCCTGACAAGACGGAAATGCCTCTTTTCAACAGGAGGAAAAACTTGGATGATTTCAGGGTGACAAGGATTTTTAAAAAACCACTCACCATTAAATATTTATGTATTACCCTGCATCGAAAATTGACCTGGAGTGCCCCTATCGATGTCGTTGATAGGAATCCGACTGTGACATTACGCATTAGCTCCATACGGCCGTCTTCACGAACCAGTTACGGTTCAGTGGTCTGGTGGCCAGAGGTCGAAATAAGTACGATGTCAACGAGGCATGGCGAGAACACCAAGACCTCGGCTGTGGATCTGCGATATTGCGTTAGATGCCCTGCTCGGACGGCCTAGCCTTGCGATTTCGATAAAGAGAGAGGTCATGGCAGCATTCGTGCTGATATGGGATTTTGGATGTTGGAAAGTTACCGTTAATTTAGGACACATTTCGATGGCTTGCACCACGAAGGAAGTGACTGCCTGCCGTGAACAGATAGTGTATATCTGCTCTGACAGCAAGGCAGCAGTTAAGAGCATTGCGAAACTTCGGATAAACTAGGCATTGATACTAGAGTACAGAGATATTCTGGATGAGTTGGCTAGGTGGAAACAGGTTAAGCTGTTGTGGGTCCTTGGAGATCAGGTTGGACAGGGTAATAAGGTGGCAGATGAACTCGAAAACTTGGAGCTATGACTCCTTTCGGGGGACCCGAAATCGCTTCAGGAATATCCAAGAGACCGGTCGAAGCTACCTCTAAGGAATAAGCCGGTCGATGCTCGAGAGAGCAATAGTACCGGAATCTAGGGTGCAAAAAGATCAAGGATTTTGTATCGTGGTCTGGGAGAGCGCGCCTCTAGTGATTGCTCGGTAGGAGTAGACGCACCTGGCATTGCTGGACGTGAAATATGATCTGACATAGCCAGGCTGACTCGATGTACTGAAGGACGACGAGTCGCCGCTTCATCTTGTCTGGGAAGCCCTCTGGCGTAGAGTAACATCCTCACTTTTATGGTCAGGTCCGAGAGGTTTCGCGATAATCGTCGCGGTTAGATTGTTTTCTAGGAAATGTTTATTTAGGGTTGGTAAAAAGGATCCCTATAGTCTGTTTGTAAGGCGCTGAGCCTTCTCACAACTAGTACTAATACAATTAATAACTTTGAAGCTTTATCACTAAATGGAGTTTCCATTGTTTAACGGTTTTATTAACAAATTAAAAAAGACCTTCAAATATGGTAAAATGGTCTTATTCGCGTAGAACAACAAACTTATAATCAAACCTAGCAATATAATGATAATGATTTATAATAATTTTGTAAAGTATGCTATTGGCCAATACTCAATAATAAAACACAAAATAAAAAAGGAAGAATACAGCTACTTTAAAAGATAATAACCATCTCACAAATATAGATTAGGTTTAAATACATTTACTATATTGTTTAACATTTTTTTTCGTATTTTATAAGTAAAATTTAAATATACCGTAACATGCAACGTAATTTAAATTCAACATGGCGCAATGAATTTGGCTTTCTGCACAAACAATTTGACAAAGTAATTAATTTAATTGACGTCTTGAGTGCCAATTCTGTCGGTACGTCGGACAATAATTCTTAGTCCTTGAAATTTCAAAGCTATTTTTATTCTTATTTGCAATTTGAACAAAAGCTTTTCCCTTGCTGCTATTTCAACTGTTCTATAGAATATATATTTTCTATTTTTTGAACTACAATTTTGTATATTTTTTGTATATATTACAATATTCATAGTTTTATATTATAAGAATGATTTTTCTTTTTTCTGTCCCTATCTTGAGAGATGTTATAATGATCTATTAATGTTTCTAAATACGCCAACATATCATACGATACAGTGGTGTTAAGGCTCTATTTTACGTTGGTATAGTCCCACTAAATGAAACGATATCTTTAGATATAACCTACAAAAAGGGTAAAATGTATTTTGTATTATTTTAACATCTTAAAAAAATATTTATTACAATGATTTCACAATGAATCCCAAATTACCTAGCGAGCAATAAATAAAAAAAAATAGTCAATGCAAACAAAATAAGAAAAAAAAACTTAAACAGAAAACTATAAAAATATATCAAAATGTATAAATAAACGTGGACTAAAATATCGTCAATAACATTAATAGTATCCAGCCCATTTTTGTATTATTACACAATTCTGGGTAACCTCCAACTGGGCACGCCATCTTCTGAGTGGCTGGCAGGTAGCTGCCATTAAAAAAATGATTTAATGTAATATTTCAAGTATAGAGTGGGTTTAAACGTGGACACCAACTCAAGTAGCTATAGTTGTGTACTTGAGTAGCAAATTATCACATTTTTCCTCATAAAACTATCAAATTATTAAAAATATTTAATATTCAAATTAGTCGTTACTACTTTTAAAATGAATGTGTGTGTAAATAAGAAATAAAAATAGCATTAAAAACTAGCTGAACGCTGTTCTAGGCTATGATGTTCAAACTTATGGATTTCTCCAGAATATATAGTCCCCATACGTAATGAGAGAGGTTTTGCCAACTTAGGTATTAATCGTAATTCTCAAACAGATCAGAAATATACTTCCAACACTGCCACTCCTAGTATATACTACTATCTAACACTCCGGGTAGCACAGGGACATCCTCTCTAGCCGAAAAAACACCCGCGATAAATCCATATGATAACTAAAAATGTTGTTGTATGCTATAAATAGACACCTCTTTTAAACATACAGCAAAACGTCAATAAATAGGTTATAAAATTGATTTATGTTAAATCCAAACAAAATTAGCATATTAATTAATTAAAATTTGTTTATTTATTATGAATATATAATAATAAGAATTAAAAATATTTCAACAATTAAAAGGTTATTAAACTTTTATTCCTATTTAATTATTGTAGAATTATTATCAATATTATAAAATTATTATCTAGGAATTAAAACTTAACAATAAATGATACTGAGAAGAATGCCTCTGTTTTTTATTAATTGAGTTTGAATTTGTATTCAATTCTCACCATATCAAAAGTATCTAAAAAATTGATTCTAATATTGTAACTTTAAATAATAACTTTGATAACATTAATAATAATACTAACACAAGAATCTAAAATTTAAAATCCTAACCTTCTATTTAATCAAAGATATTTTAATCTTAATATTATAACTACGTAATAACGATGGTTTAGTAATTATTTTATTCATAATATGTTTTCTATCTGACATAGATCAATTTATTTTTATTTATTTTGATTTTGTTTTATTATATTTATATAATATTATTTTTTGATGAATGATCTCCTATAAAAAATAGAAATAAATATTAAACAAAAAGAAATAAATGTTTTGGGCAAATGTAAGAGCATTTGGATGGTTAGAGATTCTGTTTCGAGTGCATTTTTAAAGGAATTGAGAAAAAATGAAATAAAGTATTAAAATGTGTGAAGATTTGGATGTTATTTTTATTTCAAAATAATGTCTCATCAAGACACTATAGATCACAAAAAACGCAAACAGATTATTTTCGCATTCCCACTTAATTGTTACTTTGAGGTCATTTTCAAGTACATTACAATTTATTATAAAAACCGGACAAGTGCAAGTTGAACTTGCGCAATTAGTGTTCCGTACGTTGATTGCTTTTAAAGTAAAAATTTGTGTTACGAAGGTATCAAATGATCACTTACTCTACGAAACACTCACCAAATGAGTTTTCAACAAAGTTTGTTTCCAATCTTTACTGAAAACTGATGAGCTTGATTTTTTTTGTATACCAGATAAATTATCAAAGGTAATGCATGCAATGGTGATAATTTTCATTTAATCTACTTAATCTACTTCAGAATTTTTTTTCAAAATTTTTTGATCAGTATTTTTCGAGATAGAGTGGGGCACAACGATTTTTCGCAATTTTTTAAAAATAATACAAAGAAAAATGAGTGCAAGTATTACTTATATACAAAATTTAACTTTCAAAACTACACAGCTCTGATGAGGCCATCAATTTCTATATTAGTGCCAAATTTTAACTTTCTATGTCAAATAGTTTCGGAGAAAATCGGGTGTGACAGACGGATAGACGAACAGACGGGCAGACGGACAGACTGACAGACGGACAGATGGACAGACGGACAGACGGACAGACACCGACGTGATCTTATAAGTGTTCCGTACGGAACACTAGAAATGCGTTTGAAACGGTAACATTTTCTAGCCCTCCAAAACCCGGGGTTAAACTTCTTTTTTTTTTGTTATCTTTCCTTGTCTTTTAATAAAAGTGGCGACAATATAATAAAAAAGTTATAATATCGTTAAACTTAAATTTTTCAAATTGGAACACATCCTTAGAAAACTCTTAATATTTATATATGTCGGATTTTATTATATTTATTATTATTTAAATTCAGAATATAGCCTAGTAATACATCCCAGAGTTTTATATAGTAAAAAACAGAAACTAGTTTATTATTATCATAAAATAAGCAACGTGTCACATAATTCTTTTAAAAACACACCGAAACTAGTTTTTTATCCTGTAAAATGTCGCATAAAAATTATATTTTCTTTTTCAGAACTAAAAATATTTCTCTAATTTTTTTTTTCAGTTGCTCTTGTTGTTGTAATGTATATATATATATATATATATATATATATATATATATATATATATATATATATATATCTATAATATATATAAAATACAACGTCTCTCTGTCTGTCTGTCTGTCCGTTAGTGCGCTTATCACTGGAGAACCACTTAGCCGATTTACGTACTTTTTTTTTAAACATGCATATGTTCTCTGGCCAGGTTATAGGCTATATTTTATTACGATAGGTAGCATAAGGAATAAGCAGTGACGATAATAGTAAATGAAGTCGGAAAAAAGTTTGCCGCTAGCGCGTTCCTTTGCAATACACAGCCTAAACCATTAAATATGGAACAATATTATGTAGCAGAGAATATCTATAATCTATAATATATACAAAATGCAATGTCTCTCTGTCTGTCTATTAGTGCGTTTATCACGCGAGGATCACTTATCCGATTTACCTGTCTTTTTTTAAATTCATACATATATTCTTTGGCCAGGTTATATAATAATAATAATAAATATCTATAATATATATAAAATGCAACGTCTCTCTCTCTATCTGTCCGTCCGTTAGTGTGCTTATCCCTCGAGAACCACTTATCCGATTTACGTGATTTTTTAAATTCATACATATGTTCTCTGACCAGGTTATAGATATATATTTTATTACATCTATAATATAACATATATAAAATGCAACGTATCTCTGTCTGTCTGTCTGTCCGTTAGTGCGGTTATCACTGGAGAACCACTTATCCGATTTACGTACTTTTTTTTTTTAAAACATACTTATGTTCTCTGGCCAGGTTATAGGCTATATTTTATTACAATAGGTAGCAAAAGGAATGAGCAGTGACGATAATAGTGAATGAAGTCGGAAAAAAGTTTGTCGCTAGCGCGTTCTCTTGCAATACACAGCCTAAACCATCAAATATGGGACTATATTATGTAGCAAAGAATATCTATAATCTATAATATATATAAAATGCAATGTCTCTCTGTCTGTCTGTCCATTAGTGCGTTTATCACGCGAAAACCACTTATCCAATTTACGTGTCTTTTTTAAATTCATACATATATTCTTTGGCCAGGTTATATAATAATATAAATCTAACATATTTCTATAATATATATAAAATGCAACGTTTCTCTGTTTGCCTGTCTGTCTGTCCGTCAGTGCGCTTATTACTGGAGAACCACTTATCCGATTTACGTCTTTTTATAAATTTATACATAAGTTCTATATAATTCGATTAAGCCTAGATAATGGGAGATAAGGTGAGATAATGGAAGATAAGTATAAATAATGGAAGATAAGGAGAAATAATGGGAAATGAGCAGAGATAAATCTAGATAATGGGAGTTATGGTGAGATAAGGAGAAATAATGGGAGATAAGGAGAAATATTGCGAGATAAGTCGAGATAAGCCTAGATAATGAGAGATAAGGTGAGATAATGGAAGATAAGGGGAAATAATGGGAGATAAGGAGACATAATGGGAGATGAGCAGAGATAAGCCTAGATAATGGAAATTATGTAGAAATAATGGGAGATAAGGAAAAATAATGGGAGATAAGGGGAAATAATGGCAGATATTTTATTACGTTAGGTAACATAAGGAATAAGCAGTGACGATAGTAGTGAATCAAGTCCACGCGAGCGGAGCCGCGGGTACTGCTAATATATATATATATATATATATATATATATATATATATATATATATACATATGTATATATATATATATATATATATATATATATATATATATATATATATATATATATATATATATATATATATATATATATATATATATATATATATATATATATATATACATATGTATATATATATATATATATATATATATATATATATATATATATATATATATATATATAGTATATATATATATATATATATATATATATATATATATATATATATATATATATATATATATATATATATATATATATATATTACACCAAGTTTAGCATCATACGAGAATATTTGTACCCTCGATATTTTTGCATCTTAATATTTCAGGGTTACTAGGTCATAAAAAAACCTAGTTTCCATTTTCCATTGGGCTTTGTCTATCTGTCTGTATTTTGGCACGAGAACTTCCAAATAAAATGAGATATCAGCCTACTATTTAATAAGCAATAAGTTTTGAGAGATATCACCATAGAAGCAGGGAGTGGAAGTCGCAAAATTGTATTTTTTCAATAGTATTACGATTTTTTCTAGTGTGCGTTAAGGATAAAAATTAAACAAAATGAGTTATAATAAAAACAAGGTAAATAAAATCTTTTGCAAATCAAAAGATTATCTCTCAAGATAATACATTCGGTTGAGCGAGATTTCAAGATCTTATTCCCTCTGAAAAAAAAAGATCAGAACTTCTTCCCCTCAAGCCAATGTTAGGAGGTGGCCCGGTGAGGGTGGGTTGGGAAATATTTCGAAGCTTAGCTTGTGCACTTTTCCCATTGCAACAGCGGATGTGCTAATCTTGGTCGCTTCTGCTTCAACTTAATACGCAAATGGTCCAATAACGTTGTATAATAAGAGCCAGTAGCTGTTTTCTCCTTTTCCAAATAGTCAGTCAGATGATACCCTGTGGGTTCCAAAGAACAGTATTGCTACCACTTTTCCAGCAGCTAAAACTGTTTTCGCTTTTTTTGGTGCACTTTTACTTTTGAAATGTCCTTGTTCGTGCATTTCTGGTCTTAACGATTTTATTTTTAGAAATTCATACGGGATATTATATATTCGTTCATATAAGCTGCCTGCCATTTCAGCAATCTCACGAAGTGTAATGCGATGTTCTTCTATCACGATATCATAAATTGTACCTACCATTTTTTCAGAAGAAACCTTAATCGGGCGTCCTCACCGTTCAGCAACTACAGTGTTAGTACGTTGGTCATTTATCCAGTAATAAATGGTCTTGAGTCTTCTCACGAACTTCCTTCAGCTCAGTTTATATCTGGACCGCAGTTCACTAATTAAATAAAAATGTTTTATCACTGTATGATACTCGGCTTTATCCATTTTTACGAAACGTGTAATACCAATCATTTACGAAAACGGCCAACAAACCACTGTGCGTTGCTCCTGTTTGAAACTCCGAACATAACCGTTACAAGAATTATGTTTACCACTAGTCATGCCTCTTAATAAAATTTCCTTCCAGTTCGTAACCAAACTTATCAATCCCCCCTCGTAAATAGTATTATTTTCTCTTTACTGCCAATTTTACCATGAAAATGATTTAAAGGAAAACGCTAGTTTACAGTTGCGAATATCGCCATCACCGGGAAAAAGATATCATGAGTTATTTCTTTTACCCTATCACTATATTTGAAAATTTAATATTGCTAGTGTGAGGTGACGACAAAAATTGTAAGAGCTCATTCATTAAAATTAGTTTGGGTTAAGTAGCTTAGGCTCTTGGTTTTAATAATTGATGTTAATGATTGGGTATTGTCTTAGGTCAGTCAATAGATTTTGAAAGCCTAAATGAAACAAGGTGAATTAATTAGTCGACATACAATTATTCTTCAGTATAATCTCTTTTAAGTTGAATACATTTTTTCAGTGATTTTCCAATCCATTTATCCCGTCCTTGAAGTGGATGGATCACCTCATTATTTGTTGAAAAACGCTTCTCAGGTAGAAATCCTTTGAGGTTTGGGAACAGATTGAAGCCAGACAGAGCCAGATCTGGCGGATAGGGTGGATGTTTCAATAGTTCGTACTTTAATCCGATCAGTTTTGCTATTGCCAAAGCACCTCTGTGGGCAGGTATATTGTCATGACGAAAGATGTTTTTTTCTTCTGCAAACCGGGCCTTTTCTCATCCAGCTGGTCCATAAGGTGGCAATAATACTCAAACACGTCTACTTTATCAAGCTGATAAACAATGAATGACTTAACAGATCGACTTGTAATTTAGAGTGTGTCCATATGACAGATGAAGCTTCAAAATGGTGTTCAAGTAATGCTTCATAGGTGTCGCTTTCAAAACTTATTGACTGACCTGAATAATATCTAAACTGGAGTAAAATATTCTGAGTTTGAGAGTTGAAAAATTACCTGTAGTTATTGTGTCATATTGTTTCAGAAGACGGGGGTGATAGGGTACGAATTGGTAAATTTTTTATATCTTTAATAGTGTCTTGAGAATTTTTCCAGGTGTCTGCTATAATGCGGTTAGTGAGGCTGCTACAAGTATCGTGTTATGCGTTCTTTTTAGGGTTTTTAGAGTGGAGGAATCTGAAAGTTATATTATTTTCAATATTAGTAGAAATATTGTGTCAGGAAATTGCCTAGTTTAAGCTGCAGAACAGTTCTAGCCGTCATGGAAGACTTTCTTTTCTTCGATGGTGTAACGAACGATTTTTTTAGAAAATTTAAAAAGTAATCTAGGAATAAGATGATGTGCTTGCATTTGAAAGAGAACTGTGAAAAATCGATTAATTTTTCTCGAGTTCTACCTGGAGATACATACACACATACATACTGACCAAGACGTAACATATTTATATTAAAACGCGATCGGACATCTAACGTGGCTTCAATTCACAATATCACCTAATGAAGTAAATAGTTGTAGCTAAGAGGGAGAAAAGTAAACCATATTATATTTATCACTAACAGTAGGATATTTTTTAAATTTGTTATATAGTTATATTTAGTAATATATATCGAGTTATGTAAATTGATAAATACTAGTGGTAATACTGCTACGGTATCCAAAGCAATTGGTACTACAAAATGGTATATGACCAGTCATTATCATCATTTCAGTTTTCTTAGCGGCGCTGCATGAACGTGAAACTAGAAAACTACCTGCCCATAAGTCTTCTGAGCCATCTCTACAAATTATTCACTAGGATAATATCAACAAGACTTGAAAATAAGTTGGACTTCTACCAACCAAGGGAGCAGGCTGGCTTCCGGGCCCGATTCGGAACCAATGACCATCTACAAAGTATTAAGACATTAATTGGGAAAAGCATTGAATATAACAGACCACTTGCCTTGGCCTTCATAGATTTCCATAAGGCTTTTGATAGGGTTGAGCTGGACTCAGAAGCGTTACACGAGTCCCGTGGTGACTATTGTTATACAAAGTTGATTTACAACATCTACAAAAATGTCTGTATGACGTTGAAACTCTACGAAAAACACCAAATCCATATCAATTAGTAGGGGAGTAATATAAGGCGACACGATGTCGCCTAAACTATTCACCGCAGTTTTGGTGCACGCTTTCAAGAATCTCAACTGGGAAGGAAAAGGCGTTAACATAGATGGGCAAAGTCTGACAAATCTGCGTTTTGCAGATGATATAGTCCTGATATCTGACAGTCTTGGAGAGCTTGCAGTAATGCTTCAAGAACTTCGAGAAGTATGGGCGGATGTGATGTTGGAAATGAATGCTTCTAAAACAAAATGTATGACGAACTTGGTTCCAAGCGAACAGATTAATGTCGGTAATAAAGAGGTAGAACTAGAGGACAAATACACCTATCTTGGTCATGAGATTCGCATCACAATTGTCCCTTGTGATGCGAATTGAAGAGAAGAATAACGCTCGCTTGGGTAGCCTATGGAAAACTTAAAGAGGTCTTCAGGAGTGATCTTCCTACCTGCCTAAAAAGGAAGGTCTTTGATCAGTATGTGCTTCCAGTGATGACTTATGGGGCGGAAACTGTAACCTTAACTAAAGTAACCGCTAAAAAGCTTAAAATAATACAGCGCAAGATGAAAAGATCAATGATTGAAGTGTCACTGCGAGATTGTATTAGAAAAGAAGTTATCCGCCAAAGCACCGGCATTACTTATGTAATTGCATACATCGCGAAACTTAAATGGAACTTGGCGGGACATATAGCCCGAATGTCTGATGGGAGATAGGCTAATAGGATGCTTGAGTGGAAACCTAGGAGCGACAGGCGTAGTAGGGGTAGACCTTCCACACGCTGGACTGACGATATTAAGAGACTGTGTGGTAATTAGATGCGGAGAGCCTAGGAAAGGAGAGAGTGGACTGAGATGGGGGAGGCCTATGTTCAGCAGTGGACGCAAAGGGCTGATTGATGATGATGATGATGTTGCATGAACATAGTATACAGTAGCTTATTGCATGGGGCATGGTTGCAATTCAGTATTTTCTTCTTGCAGCACTCAATAAAATTTGAAATGAAAACAGTTCATGGGTGACATGGTTTGTCTACATCAGTGATTTCCAAAGTCGTTCAGGTGGATCCCCAGGGGTCCACAGGAGACTCGACGGGCGTCTACGTTGGCGTGAAAAAAAAATGGGGGTTCACAAGTTGTAAGTGGGGGTCCACGAAAATTTATCTGGTTTCGATAGTAAAGAACAAAAATGTTGGCTTGGCTTTATCTATCAATGTAGGCAGATAATACACTACTCAAAAAAATTAAGGGAGCAAAAAAAAATTCCAAATTTTTCGGTGATTTTTGACAGGCTGTATTTCGGTGAAAAATGGTCGTATTGAGACTTCAAAAAAAAGCATTTTGAAGCTTTAAGATTCTAATTTTCAGATTTTTTGGCTAAAATTTTTTAGAAGCTACGGTTCTCATGCAATCCTAACAGATAGCGCGAAAAAATTATATTGCAAATATTTTGCTTTTTTTTTGGTCCACGGGCTTGAAAAAAATTTTTTTAGTTAGGCCACCATATGGATAAGATAGCCTGTTTATTTAGCATTAATTTCCTTGTTTTAAAACCTCCCTTAATTTTTTTGAGTAGTGTATTTTAAGAAGGTCAGCGACTGTTACTTGTAAAAACTTGTATATTCGATATTCAGTAAAACGCGCGACGAGACTTGCAAAGCGCCGCCCGCCCGCCCGCCCGCAACGCAACCCGTTCAGACGTGCAAAGGGACGAAATACGACTTGTGCTGTGCTTGCAATCTTGCACGAACTTGTTTGATTCTTTACCAATCTAAATACGAATGCCAAGGACAAACGTTTTTCATTTGTTTCCGGAATTTTGAAAAGAAAAGTGTAAGTGAATCGATGTCAGTGTATGCCAGTGCCGGAAAAAGTAAGTACCTGCCTATTTGTTATTCATACATTTATTTTATATTGTAATAATATTATATTTGTTATGTTTGCGTGTAGTAGGTACGTAATAAAAATTAAATACTGAACAGGGCCATTATTCGATACTTCTATAAAAGAACAGAAAGCTGAGAAAGATTGAACTTTTAGGACTTTTTATTATAAAATTATTTATTTACCCGACTGTGGTGATTCACTAAAGGAGAGATATATGATTGACCTGCATGTTTGTACATATTTCAGTGCCCTCGCAGTTGCTAATGCTAAATGACTAAAAATATTTTCACAAATTGTACGTGTCTTTATGTACCACTCGTAACGTACATCAAAGTAATAAATAAATCATTAAAATCGCGGAGTTTTGATGTCAAAATATTCTTTAAAAGTATTTTCTCTCGAATTTACAGAAATGTATCAAAATATAATTAATCAAAAAATATTTTATATTACATTAAAATAGGTTCAGCCGTTCTGTGAAAACCTCTATATGGGTCTTAGCAGTTTATTGCTTTTAATAATTAAAATCAGTTTTGCCGCCATCATTTTGGTTTTTTCATTGCAATAATTAATTAATCCTATTTTATTCTGTTAAAATAGCCATATCCTGTTAAAGTCGCCTTATGATTACTAAAACAAACCTTTTTTCTTTACAGGTAGGTAACTGATACAAAACATGGCTGAATCTAAGAAGAAATGTCGACAGTACAGTGGTGATTATTTGAAATTTGGTTTTCTTCCATCAAAGGCAGACAAACGATTGCCCATATGCCTTTTATGCAACAAAGTTTTGAGCAATGACTCTATGAAACCATCGAAGCTCGAAGATCATCTAAAAAGGTGTCAACCTGATAAAATAGGTAAAGATTTAAAATATTTTCAAACATTGAAGGAGAACAGTTAATTTTACCCACTGTTGAAGAGGTCTTAAAAACTGTTTTCTGCACAAACCTCCATTCCAAAAGAATTCCTTTGAGTAACAACACTGTACAAAGACGTATTGATGAAATGAGCTCTGATATTGAAAGCTTCTTGTGTAATTATCTGCAAACAACTCATTTTTCTATTCAACTGGACGAGTCAACTTTACCTGGTAATGAAGCATAAGTTCGATTTGTTATGGACGAAGAAATCCATGAAGAGCTGCTATTCGCGAAAACTTTGGAGACGCAGACTAAAGGCGAATCAATATTTAATGTCCTGAGTGATTTTTTTAAGGAAAAATCGATTCCATTTACAAACATTATTTCGGTGGCAGCAGATAGAGCTCCTGCCATCTTCGGGCGATATCGTGGGTTTATAAGCCATCTTAAAATAATTATACCAGGAGTAACTGCAATTCACTGTGTCATCCACCGACAACACCTGGTAGCGAAAAATTTGAGTGATAGATTGCACCAATCTGTGATTAAAGCAGTTAACAAAATAAGAAGCAATGCGTTGAATACCCGTTTATTTGCACAATTGTGAGACGAAAATGATGAAGACTTCCAACGATTGCTCTTACATACTAAAGTACGCTGGTTGTCGAAAGGTGCATGTTTAACAAGATTGTACTCACTTTTTGAATCAGGGTTAGAGTTTCTGGAAAGTAAAGATCCAGATTTAAAAGAAAACCTGATCAAATTGCAAGCAGACATCGCGTATTTGACAGATTTGTTCAAAAAATTTAATGACATTAACTTGCAGTTACAAGGGGATAGCCTAAATTTAATAAAAACGAAGGGTGTAATTTCGGCTTTTCTTGGAAAATTGAAATTTATGAAGTAAAATACTAGTCGGCGCGAATTCTCCCAGTTTCCAAACTTGTCACAGGCAGAATGTCTTGATGAGGATATTCAGACATACGTTCAACATTTAAATGCCCTGCATGATGACTTCAAAAATAGATTTGAAGATATTCTGACGATGGAAATACCACCATGGATCATAAATCCACTTGATGAAACGGAAGTGGCGAATGTGGTATTACAAGAGGAGCTACTCGAGCTTAGCACCAATGAGGAGCTGAAGGCGAAATTTAAAAAAGGCTATCAAACATTTTGGCTGCAGGCAGAAATACCCGAAAAATATCCTGGGCTGTGGATAATTGCGAGAAAACTTTTGATAGCGTTTCCCTCGCCATACCTTGTCGAAAAAAGTTTTAGTGTCGTTACAAACCTATTAACAAAAAAAAGAAGCAGATTGAACATCACAGAACGGGGAGATTTGCGGTTATTCCTTACAAAACTGAAGCCGAATATTGATAATTTGCTGTCAATCCATCAAGTACATCCCTCCCATTAAAATTATGACTATTTTTTTTTAATTGTTGATTTGAATTGTTGAAGTTACGGTACGTTATTAATGTTTAATTTTAATTCTATTAAGTCTGTAATCATATTATTTTAATAAATAGAACACAAGAAAATATATTATTTTTCTTTTTATTTTTACCACTCCGAATTTAGGGTTGGAACTCAGTCACGACGCAAATTTCCATCGTTAGATCTAATCTTCACATTTTTTGACGAGTTTTGGGAATATGGTAGAAATGTAGCAGCAGGGAGTCCACTGAAACCAGTAAAATTTTGAAAGTGGTCTAAGAGAAAAAAAAGTTTGGGAACCTCTGGTCTACATGTATGAAATGTTTTTAATAATCCTTGGGGGCTATTCAATAGTGATTTAAATATTAATTCTATTAATGATTTCCTGATAATTCTTCACGAAGCGCCAACGATATAAATTTTTAAGCAGAACAACTGTCACTTAGCATTTTTAGCTATGCAAAATTTATTAATACATTTCTAGAATTTATTCGCTTTCATTGAAGCGGTGACTAGATATGCTCGGTGAAAAATCGGAAAATATATTTTTCATCTATTCGTGCATGAAACGAGAAATTCGCACATTTTCGTTATGGCTGCCTGAAAATATATAAATTTTACATGCTCTCTCCTGCAAAATATGTTGAAATGGCTTGTGAATGTAATGTTTTGTATAGAGGTGAATAAACGTTAGTATATACGCAGGAAATGTGTCGGTAAATTGAAAAAAAAAAACTGCAGTGGAAAACTAGTTCTAATATAGAAATAGAAATTTAAGAAAAAATGAAATATCAAGGGTACTATCTGTGGAACAGAAACTATTACGGCTTGAGTGTTATGAATCATCATGGTTTTTGAGATTAGACCGTGTCAATTTCCAAGGACATGTAGACGTTTTGCCTCCGATTTTTATGATTCTGTACTTAATTGAAGGTTCTACCCTTTCTTCTTACGATTCGGCAGGAGAATAAAGTGAATGCAAATTAACAAATATACAGGGTAAAATACGACATAGTTTTTTTAGAATTTCAAATTGTTACAGGTGTTATGTATGTAATAAAGTTTTACTTACATGATATCTTTGATTCGTGATTTTACTGTTTAAAATTCGTTCGGCATTCATTCTCAAACGAATTTCTGCATTGAGTGAGTTATCACTGATTTTTTTTTATTTATACAAATTTTACGGGAAACCCCATTGTAGTACAATTTTAAAACAGGTACAAATGCAGATATAAAAATATTAAAAAGACAATCACGTGACAAAGACTATGTCTAAATAAAAATATTCAACAAACACATAAACATCCTCATTAACAAAATATATAAAATAAATACAGGTAATGAAAAAACTAACCTCAGAAATATAAAAACAATAACAGTATTAACAATAGTAAACATTGATCAAGTAGAACCTCTACAGAGCCCTCAGCAGCTGGGACCTAAATCCCAAGATAGAGCTGTTAAACATATCGAGCCGGCCATCCAATGAATTCCAAGTCCTCAAAGCTCTATGAATGGGAGAGTGCCTCCCATAATTCGTGCGATGGAAGGGGATGCAAAAGAGATCATGATGGCGAAGATTGCCTCTGGGTATATTAAAATTTATTTTAGCGAGTAGCTGAGGACAGTCAGTGATTCCATGAATAAGTTTGAAGATAAAACATGCATCATAAAGGGATCTTCTCATTTCCAAAGTACGTAACCCTAAGGTCCTCCGCATGACGGTCTTAGGATAATTCACAAGTGTACCGTTGCACTTGAGTGCGGAAAATCTCAAAAATTTATTTTGCACTCTTTCGATGGTTCCCTTATGCCACTCATAAAATGGAGACCAAATTACCGTCGCATATTCCAAGTTTGCTCTCACAAGAGCACAATACAACACTCTCAAAACAGTCATAGAGAATTGCCCCAATTTCTCAAAACACAACCCAGCATGCTTAGCCCTTTCTGGTTAAGGGCAGATATGTGCCTTGTAAAAGTTAGTCTTTCATCGAAAATTATCCCAAGGTCCTTTGCTGAACACCTTCAATCGAGTATGAGGATGGGACTCTATCTTTCCCTCTATAGAAGCTAATGGTAAAACATTTGCTTACATTTAAAAATAGATGATTGGACTGGGTCTACTGCCATAACAGAACAAGGTCATTTTGAAGCGCTATAACGTCCTCAACACTACCAACCCGCCGATAGATCTTCAAATCATCTGCAAACATAAGCCCAGTTGAGCGATGCAATGCCGATAACAGATCATTTACAAACAAAATAAAGAGCAGAGGAGCGCAGTGCGAACCCTGTGGGATGCCCGATGTAACATGAATAATACTGGATGACAAACCATTCATTCTTACAGTCTGGGTACGGCCCAAGAGAAAACTCTTTAACCTTAAGCTGTGATCTGCTCAGAGAATCCCAGGGAAAGAAGCTTACTCAATAAGATCTTAAAGTTAACTCTGTCAAAGGCTTTGGAGAAGTCAGTGTAGATAACATCGACCTGATCACCCCTCTCCAACGCCTCCAGCAGAGCAACTTTATATAGTGCCAAATTTTCTGTGGTTGATTTCCCAGCCAAACTGGTAGGGATTGAAATTTTGACTTGACTATTTTAAATTCATTGTTGATTTATATAATTTAGGATTTTTGTAATACATTTCGTATATAATTTCTTGGAATAAAATTTGGTTTATATAATTTCCAATACACTTTATGAACTTAAAATTCATTTTGAGTCTTTACGTCACCTTGAAGTGTAAAATGCGAATTCATTAAATTGTAGATATCTGCAATAAAATTCGTTTCTCTTAAACTAGGAGTGAAATAAAGCTTCAAAAATACCTATATCTAACTGGAGTTTGTGTTCATAGGCGTGTCTTAATCAGCTTCTAGATCTTGAATGTTATTTTCTCTGGAATAGTAAAAAATCATGCCTAAATAATTGAAATAAAGATTATGTTTTTTTATTTTCGTGAAATTACTTATAGGCCAAGAGGGCAACCCGAAATTTTGACCTGTCGACTAACCATCTTCAAGCTGTTGGATTTTTTCTTGTGGGGATATTGTATACAAAATTGCGACAAATGATATTGAGTACTTAAAAGCAAAGATATCAGATGCGTGTAATAGTCTATCTAGAGAAATTATTCACAAAGCCACTTACGAGTATCAAGCGTTAATGAAAAAAAGGAAAAAATGCTAGATATAAAAAGGAAGATATGTAGAAAATTTCTTTTGATTTTTTTTTATTTTTTAAACATTTAATTTTAAAAATATGTAATAACTTATGTAATCTCAAAAGTTGAACAGTTTTTTAGTGGTTTTTAATAAAAATTATTTTTTATCGTTCAAAGGTATTTTATTAAAGGAAAAACCTCAACAGCATAGTAACTAATATTATTAAAATTACTGTCAGAATAAAATATGACAGCTGCCTACTAGATAAATTGTTTGAAAACCGCCAAACGTGGCATACGATTCATGGCAATCGCGATGATCAAAAAATAATATTTTAGTGGTTTTTTGCTGCATAACTTTTTTACGAAACAAACTAGAAAAAAAACAGTTTAAGGAAAAAATTAGGGCTTTGCTACGCCGTTTTACAAAAGGTATGTCGATGGAAAAAAAGTTGTTTGGCGTCGCGGCGTACAGCCTCGCTTTCACTATCAAATGTCAAATGCGTCAGTATACTCCCTGACATGCACCATACCATTCTACATTTAAAAAAATAAATAAATATACAACAATTTTCCATATATCGGGGCCGGGTGTCTAAAAATGTACAAAATACATTGTACATTGTACAAAGTCCAATTTTTTTACGAAAAATCGTACCAATCTTTTGCATGTTTGCCCTCATTACAAATATCAATAGTTTTTAATGATTGCATGTATTTCTCTTGTAAATTTAATGTCGATTAATAGGACAAAGATTTTTCGTTCCAAGCTCATTTGGAGAGCACAACGGCTGCAAGCCGCCTTTTTGTTTTTTTTTTTCTTATAAAAACTGTATTAATGATAATAAATGTAAATGTAACAAATATTTTTAAAACAATTTTTATTCTACAATTTTTTCTAAAAAAACTTTCAAAAATCAGTGATTTTTTGGGCGTCCTAAGTAGTGTTACCCCTTAAATTATTCGTAACGTAAATAAGTCAAATTCATTATTTATTTTACATCTTACGTTTGGGAGAGAAGTACTGGCTAAATAAATAATTATTTATTATTGTGCTTGGTATTTAATTACCAGACTTTACTATTAATTAACTGAACGTAAACTTGAAAAGCGATACAGTGGTATACAATAATAGTATTATTATTACTTTAACTTATTTATATATTCCCTAATTTATTTATCTGTGAGTTATATACGGGATAATTCTGATTAACGAAACCACTTTTTACATAATTCATTAAAAATTGGAAACAAAATTTTTACATTTTCTTATTAGGTCCAAACCTCCAAAAAAATTTAAATTCCAGAATACGTATTAATAAATATTTTGTCAGTCTATTCTTAAAAACTTAAAAGGAAACTGAGAAAAAGTACAAATTGATATAACACAAAGTTTTACATACTCAAACATTCAAGAAAATGGAGAATTTAACGAGCTACTCGTTCGATAGAACGGTAATGTAAATAAATTTTTATGCAGAAAATTCCCCGGAGAAACATTGAACGTCAGCAGATCAATAGAATCAATTTTTAATTTAATTATTAACAAATATTCAGTATGTCAACAAGTGATTTTCGATGCTCCAAAGCTACATAGTATATGCATTTGTATATGGTAAGCACTATTCGCAATATTATTTGGATATCGAACAATAATTTTGTATCAAACAGAACACCACGGCCTATTGCCTGGTTCTCTCTACTTAAAAAATCTGCACCAATATTATAACTATTTATTATTTCATTATGATTGCGTGTGAATGTTCTATAAGAACACTTATTTAGGTTAACACATAAACTACTTGCATTACTGTATATATGAAATCTGTTGAGATCGGTTTGCCGATCATCACGGTTAGTGTCAAAATTTAAGATTAAGTATCGAAACGTGAAGATCTTGTAGTTTTTTCTTTTCAAATAAAAAATTAACATTGCTTTTAAGTCAAATAATAAATAAATAATGTTACTATTGGGATGAAGAACTAAAAAAACAAACATAGATTTTATTTAATGAACTGCCATGTCTAAGGAAATTTCTTGACAAAGTTGATTTGATACACTGATATCTAGATATGTACTATGAAAAAGAAATTTGTCTTAACTAAATACCGAAATTAATTTTCTTCTTTTGTAACTGACTTCAACAATGGTAATATATGACGTATAAATCTTTAAAGTAATGAAATAATTAGAGAGTGAGTTGTATCTAAAATAAGTTTTTCTTAGTTCTTAACAGACGCAGCTAAGGCGGTTTAGGTTATTACTATGGAATAGAAAAGCTAATCGCCTTAACTTAAAGGATTTATATATATATATATATATATATATATATATATATATATATATATATATATATATATATATATATTTATATATATATATATATATATATATATATATATATATATATATATATATATATATATATATATATATACGAGGATGGATTGAAAAGTTGGCGGCCTAGTTAAGAAAAGGAAATAAAAAATATTTTTATTTTTCGACGTAATCTCCATCTAGCTCTATGCACTTCTTCCACCTGCTTTCTAAAGCTTTCACACCTGTTTGAAAAAAGATTCCTCAAGGTCTTCAAAATGCTGGTTAACTGCAGCTTCGACTCCTTCATTTGATGAAAATTTCTGACCACAGAGGTGTCTTTTTAGGTTTGGAAACAGGTGCCAAATCAGAAGAATAAGCCGGATGGGGCAGCAATTCGAAACCACAATCACGAATTTGAACTATAGACTCAACAGACTTGTGAACGCGTGCGTTGTCCTGATGGAACGAAACTTTTTTTCTCAGTAATCCTGGGCGTTTCTCTTTAATTTGTTGACGTAAACGACGCAAAAGGGTGTAATAGTAAGTCGAGTTTATTGTTTCGCCTTTCGGAAGATAGTCCACCATAATAATACCTTTAGCATCCCCCCCATCACTTTTTCAGCCGACGGAATTGCCTTCGCTTTCTTTGGGGTTGGTTCACCAGATTTTTTCCACTGCTTGGATTGTTGTTTTGACTCTGGAGTATAGTGATGAACTCAGGTTTCGTCCATTGTTACAAACCTGTTAAGAAAATCTTGCGGATCAGCCTCAAACATCTCCAAACAGTCGCGAGAAATCGTGAGTCGAATTCGTTTTTGTTCAACTGAAAGTAATCTGGAGACCCACCTAGCGGAAACCTTAGAAAATCCAAGTTCGTTGGCAATGATGTTTTGTGTTTGTTTATACGAGATGCCTGTAGTGTCTGCAATCTCTCTGATAGTTAATCTACGGTCTTTCAGTATGAGATCACACACTTGGCCGATGTTTTCTTCAGTTGTAGACATTGTGGGCCGACCGGAGCGAGGGTCATATTCGTTGCTTTCTTGTCTTTTTTTAAATAGGTACTTAATGACTGCACGTTCAATTTTTTCCATTTTTCTAAAAACGCTGGACTTGGTCTCACTAAACTCGTTCCAACCAACCTAAAAACCACAAATTCTACAGCAACAAAATTTTACACTGTGACAACCAAAGAAAGTATGAACTTATTGAGTGTACTATAATAAAAATATTTTAATTACTTTTTGGTGGGGCCGCAAACTTTTCAGTCCATCCTCGTACATATTTGAGCATTTTCGTAAATCGTTGGTATGTTAGTGGTTCAAAAAAGAAAGACATTTTTTTTTAAAGGGACACTCATTAGACTCGATTTAAATCGTTCCTTGAACCTTCAGATACAATTATTCACGGCTGAACACGACTTTTTTAAGAATCTTTTTTTTTACAGTTCAATATGCAAAAAATGGAAAAAAAAAAAGGTAAATTGCCGTAAAAGGCGTAAAAAATTATAAGTTATTATAATTTGCGATTTATTGAAATTACTCATCGTGAATCCTGATAACGTCCAGGTACACTTTTCCTATTTCCTTTAATCTGCTGACTTTTATAAATTTTTATGTACCTTGTTGATATTAGGATATTGTTACCAAGTTATGGTCAGGTTTTAGCCACTTTTTGGTCAAAAATGGCCGTAAATTAAAAATGGTGTATTTAGAGATATTAATCTATGTATATATACATTGGTTGTAATATTTTCAAATACACCATTTTCAATTTATGGCTTTTTCTGAGCAAAAAGTGACTAAAATCTTATCATAACTTGGAAGCGATATCCTAATATCAACAAGGTACATAAAAATTCAGAGTCAGCAGGTTAAAGAACATAAGAAAAGTGTACCTCGACGTTAATTTGACTAAAATATATAAAATGGGCAAAAAATAGGCAAAAATGGCCATTATATAAAAGAGGAAAACGTTATTAGGATTCAAAATCAATAATTTCAATAAATCACATGGATAAAATTATAACTTATAATTTTTGACGCTTTTTACGGCAATTTAGTGAGTTTTTAAATTTTTCCCGCAAAAATTTGCATATTGAGCTGTAAAAAAAAGATTCTTAAAAAAGTCGTGTTCAGCCATGAATAATTGTTTCTGGAGAATAATTGTTTCTGAAGGTCCAAGGAACGATTTAAATCAAGTTTAATGAGTGTTATGAAATTCACTCCATATCTTGAAACGAGTGACTCGTGAGATCATGTATCATACATTTTTTTTTCTGTTTCGAAAATTTTTGAAAAATTAAACAAAAAAAAGGGCAAAATTGCATTTTCCCAAATGATTTACAAAATCAACCCGCCCATGAAAAGCTGCTATTGTAAGAACTAGCTCAAGAGAGAGAGTCACAAAAAAAAAGACAAAGGCTGCGGACCATAATTAATTTAAATTCCGACGCCGGCACACATAAAATGTATTGTCGGCGTCGAAAATTGTTTGTCGATAAGTAGTAAAAAAAAGCTCAATACGGCTTTACGACCTACCTCAAAAGTTCGTTATTATGCCTTGGCAAATAAAATTTTAGTGAATTACCTGTACACAAATTTTTGCTTATTATAATAAAATAATAAAATATAAAAGTTTTGTAGTTGATTTGTTTCAAAATAATTCTTTTAAAAGGTAACAATAATTCCTTTTTATTCAATTATTTTGGGAAGTCTAATTAAATCTGAATAACACGCGATTTGTATTTTAGGTTAGATTAGGATTGCTAATTAGTATATACTGACTAGATTGTATTAGTATGAGTATCCTCACATGTGTTCAACATAAAAAAAACTGTAATTATGTGTTTGTGTGTTATAAAGGGACCTAAATTTTCAATTAAATTGCTAAACAATAGATGATTTAAATAGAAATTATAATATGCTTATGTCTTTTTTAATAAGACCACACTTCTTGCAATAGGCCCGATTTATCATATTCCAATGACATAATATTTTATTATATTACTTGAGATCTGAAGACCCAAAATTACCCATATCGTAGCTTAATCCTAATTAATGTCTAAATATTATTTTTTTATTTTAGTGTAACTAGACATTTGTTTCACCTTATTAAGGCTCTTTCGAGAATACGTACTATACTCAAATCCGAATCTTACAAAAATGACTCCAACAGCTAAAAAAATCTATAACTTGTTTGAAACGGGTATTGTCTAAGACGCTAATATCCCGTAAATTTAAGGAGTCAATTAGTGGGGTTTTAAAGATTTTTTTATATGTTGATAGTGGAAATGTAACTCCGAGTATGCTATCAACGAACAATGTCGACGATATTTTGATATTGTATGGTTCACCAGTGGCAGCGTAGAAAAAATATTCATGTCATTATGTTTTTAGGGTCGTTTTTTTTCCATTATTATTACGATCCGCTATTTAAGGTAAATTTTCTGCATCGTTCTCGCTACAAGGAAGTACCAGTTCCAATATATGCAGTCAATTCCATAACATTATATATATATATATATATATATATATATATATATATGTATATATATATATATATATATATATATATATATATATATATATATATATATATATATATATATATATATATATATATATATATATATATATATATATATATATATATATATATATATATATATATATATATATATATATATATATATATATATATATATATATATATATATATATATATATATATATATATATATATATATATATATATATATATATACATGTGTATATACGAGGCTGGTTTGAAAAAGTCCGTACAAAGTCCGAGAGATGGCACCACCGGCGCGTATCGAGGTCATGTTTAGTTAGTAGCATCTCTTGAATCAACGCACACCAAATTTCAGCCATATTGGTTTATTTCTTTGTGTTTGGCATTCGTGTAAATCAAGGAAGTCGAGTGATTTTCAAGAAATGGACGAAAAAGAATTTCGTGTGGTGATTAAACGTTACTTTATGAAAGGCAAAACGCCTCAGGAGACTAAAGAGAAGCTTGATAAACATTATGGTGACTCCGCACCTTCGATTAGAACAGTTTATAAGTGGTTTAAAAATTTTCGGACTGGCCATATGGGCACAAGTGACGCTGATCGTTCTGGACGGCCTGTGGAGGTTACGACTCCAGAAATCATTGATCAAATCCATGATATGGTGATGGATGACAGAAGAGTTAAGGTGCGTGAGATTGCTAGTGCTGTGGGCATCTTGACTGAACGGGTACATAATATTTTGCTTAAACATTTGGACATGAGAAAGCTATCCGCAAGATGGGTGCCGCGATTGCTCACGCTTGACCAAAAACGAAATCGTGTGAAGTGTTGCAAGGATGGTTTGCAGCTGTTCCAGAAGAATCCGGAGGACTTTAAGCGTCGTTTCGTCACTGTGGATGAAACATGGATACATTACTATACTCCTGAGACCAAACAACAATCTAAACAATGGGTTACCAAGGGGGCATCTGCACCAAAAAAGGCTAAGACCGTTCCTTCGGCCGAAAAGGTTATGGCGACTGTTTTTTGGGATTCGCAAGGGATAATCCTCATCGACAATCGGGAAAAGGGTAAAACTATTACAGGTGAATATTATTCATCGTTATTGGACCGTTTGAAAACCGAGCTGCAAGAAAAACGCCCGCGATTGGCCCACAAGAAAGTCCTTTTCTATCACGACAACGCACCAGCACACACCTCAGCAGTTGTGGTCGCAAAATTAATGGAAATAGGATTCCAACTCGTTTCACATCCCCCCTATTCTCCAGACTTGGCTCCCTCGGACTAGTATTTGTTCCCCAATTTGAAGAAATGGCTGACGGGACAAAGATTTTATTCAAACGAGGAGGTGATTGCAGACACTAATGGATATTTTGCAGACTTGGACAAATCCTATTATTCGGAAGGGATCAACAAACTAGAACATCGTTGGACGGAGTGTATAAGCCTAAAAGGAGACTATGTCGAAAAATAAAAAAGGTTTACCCCAAACACATAAGTAGTTTTTATTTTTGCACGGACTTTTTCAAACCAGCCTCGTATATATATATATATATATATATATATACATATATATATATATATATATATATATATATATATATATATATATATATATATATATATATATATATATATATATATATATATATATATATGTATATATATATATATATATATATACATATATATATATATATATATATATATATATATATATATATATATATATATGTATATATATATATATATAAATATATATATATATATATATATATATATATATATATATATATATATATATATATATATATATGTATATATATATATATATATATATATATATATATATATATATATATATATATATATATATATATATATATGTATATATATATATATATATATATATATATATATATATATATATATATATATATAATATATATATATATATATATATATATATATATATATATATATATATATATATATATATATATATATATTTATATATATATATATATATATATATATATATATATATATATATATATATATATATATATATATATATATATGTATATATATATATAGTGTTATGGAATTGACTGCATATATTGGAACTGGTACTTCCTTGTAGTGAGAACGATGCAGAAAATTTACCTTAAATAGCGGATCGTAATAATAATGGAAAACATCGACCCTAAAAACATAATGACATGAATATATATATATATATATATATATATATATATATATATATATATATATATATATATATGTATATATATATATATATATATATATATATATATATATATATATATATATATATATATATATATATATATATATATATATATATATATATATTGGCCGGACTTTATTAAATCCTAATATTAAAGAGTTAAACAAAACAAAAGAAGAAATTCCAAAATCAGCTCAAAGATGTAAAACATGCATCTTAGTTAATCAGGGAATATAGAGGGTGAGTCAATGATAGAGTAAAGTTCATTATCTCATTTGTTTCGGGAGTGACGAAAAAATGTTAAATAAAATGGTTTTAGGGAATGTTAAGATGCACAGTTTAAAATTATTTTTGAGTATACAGGGTACTTCAAAAAGTGTGGCCGATATAACATTATGTTTTTTTAAATGGAACATCCTATTTTCTAATTTATTTTTAATATTATAACTTTTTTATAGATAATGTTATATACCTAAACCTAGTAGTTTTTCTAATATTTCAATTTTTTTTTTAAAATACTAGTTTTCAGTTTTGTAAAAAATTGCCAGTAGCGTCATTGTTTCTGAAGGTGGAATACTCATAATTGCTATAGAGATAAAAAAAGGTATATGTAAAGAAATTTGAGTTAGATGCTATAGGGTGTTCAAAATGAATTTATATATTACGACTATTTTAAATTTAAAAATCTCAAATTTTTGAAATAGCACGCCTTGTATATCATTATTTTTTCTATTAGATTTTACAAAACCTTCCAACTTTTATGTCATATACCAATTTCTATTAGTTTTCGATTTATTTTCAATTTTTTAATTTTTACCCTTGTTGTTAATACACTTCTGCTATAACATTATAGTTGCCAAGGCAAAACAAACATGTAGGCATTGTCAAATTATGACATGTCTATTAAGCAAGTAAAAATAGTTTAATTTGTTGTAGTAAGTGACGCATGAAGATAATGGTCATGGATTTTCCTAAAAGTGAACTAATTGACATGGTTTATATACTGGGCCAGGCGGGAAAAAATTGTCTTTTGGCGGTAAGGCTTTACGGACCGAAGTACCTTAGTAGACATATACCATCTAGAAAATCTTTTCAGTGCTTAATGGAACGGTTTAATGGTAGTGCTAGCGTTGAGTATACGAAACGGAAAGTAGTAAATCAGAATGTCACCAATGAGGAAAAAGAAATGGAGATCTTACTTCATGCTGAAGATAATCTCCAGGTCAGCAGCCGTCAACTAGGTGACTTATCTGACACATCCCAATCTACGGCTAATTGCACCACGAGAAAATACAAGTATCATCCTTTTTATATGGAACAACACCAAGTACTTCAAGACCGTGATTTTGAACTACGAGTTTATTTTTGTACCACCATGGATGGAGCAATAGATTCCGATCCAAATTTTTTATCCAAAATAATGTTTTCTGATAAAGCTACTTTTCGCAGTAATAATAAATAAAATAATTAACAGCAATAACAGGCATTATTATTCAACAGTTAATCCATTTTGGGTCAGGAAAATTCAAAACCAAAGCCATTGGTCGTTTAATGCAATTCGAATTATTGGTCCATATTTTTTCCGCGAACCGCTTAACGGGCCTAGATATCTAATTTTTTTGCGAAATGAATTACCCCTTCTTGAAGAAGTTGATAACTTTGAAAGGGAACAAATGTGGATTCAAACGGAGCTCCTGCTTATTACTACCGGGAAGTTCGGGAATTTTCAAACGATCGTTACCCACAAAAATGGATCGATAGGAGTGGATTCATTCAGTGGCCCCTCGATCATGTGACTTAACACCTTGAGACTTCTTTTTGCGGGGCTACATTAAAGATCGTGTTTATGTGAATCCCCCTACAATACCAGTAGAAATGAAAAATAGGATACGGGATGCGTGAAGAAGGATAACGCCCTTTATGCTAAGGAAAGTGAAGGAAAATGTAGTAACACGACTAAATATGTGTATTCAAGTAGACGGGCATATTTTTGAACATTGATTACGTCATAATAATTAATTATTAGATAAGTTAAATGATATTAAAATTATTATTAACTATTTGTTTATGTTTTCACAATAGCGAAAGTATATTAAAAACAAGGGTTAAAATTGAAAAATTCAAAATATTAGAAATAGGTATATGACATACTTAATAAAAGTTGGAGGATTTTGTAAAATCTATCAGAAAAAATAATAATATACAGGGTGTGCCATTTAAAAAATTTGAGATTTTTTCAATTTAAAATAGTCGAAATGGATAAATTTATTTTGAACACCCTGTGGGATCTAACTCAAATTCGTTTAGATATATCTTTTTTTTATCTCTATAGAACGCTCGTACCAATTATGAGTCTTTCACCTTCAGAAACATTGGCGTTACTAGCAATTGATTACAAAACTGAAAACTATTTTTTTTTTAAAAAATTGAAATATTAGAAAAACTACTAGGTTTAGGTATATAACATTATTAATCAAAAAGTTATAAAATTTTACGCAGAATTTAAAAATAAATTAGAAAATAGGATATTCCATTTAAAAAAACAAATGTTATATCGGCCACACTTTCTTGAAGTACCCTGCATACTCAAAAATAATTTTAAACTGTGCACCTTAACATTCCCTAAAACTATTGTATTCAAAAATTTTTCGTCATTCCCGAAACAAATGAGATAATGAACTTTACTCTATCGTTGACTCACCCTGTAAACAAGATAACGCTACTAGGTTACATGTTCCTAAAATCTGGATTAGGAAAGTGAGAGCTAAATATTATATTCTAATATTGCTTGTATGAAAACTGTATAATGTTATACAAATTATGCAAACTATAAAAATATAACTGATACAATGGATAATTACAGGGTCTTACGAAAATAATTTAATATATTTAAAATGCAAAATTCTTATGTCGCCAGCAATTCTGGAAAAATAATGATAAATGGTGCTTCTTTTTAATTATTGGGAAAATCTCTGAAAATTTATGTTTTTAGCATGTATTAGTTTTAGTAAATACGCATGAAAGAAATAATTGATTTTCGTTTGGACAATAACTGTTGCAAAGTGTCCATGCTTAGAGTCAAAAGTCTGATATTTTAGGTCATAACAAATTTTACATATTTCAGTTTAAAAAAATTATCTTATGCAGCAGAAATGAAATAAGTATGACATTCATTGTTTCATCAAATATTAACGAAAAAATATTATACATAACGTTAAAGAATGTTTCGCTTTTATTATAGTTTCATTAGAAACACATCAGGAAATATTTTTTATTATTAATTGCGCACATCGACAATAAAATTTTAACAAATCGACGTAACACAAATACGGTTACACTCTAGAAAAACAAAAATATTTGCCACATGAGAAATATATCTCTAAGTTTACCGTTGTTCTGAAATATACAAAAAACTGCGAATTATTTAAATAGTAAAAAGTTCAAATTTGTATTGAACATTTGTCGCTGCACGTCAAAACCTATAGTTGTTAACCTACATGCCTGCACCTGTCTAAAAGTAAGATATGGCTCTCATTATGTTACACGAACGTTAAATTATAATATGGTAGTCAGGTGATTCTGTGTCGGTCACAAACATGTCCATTTTTATTTGTACAACTTTCGTAGCTCATTTAAAGATAAACAGTTAAATTAGTGTTTTATTTAGCAAAGTAATTTAAATCATTTGAAACAATTACCTTCTTCATATTTGGTAATTTTTACGATTATGTTATATTAGTATTTTATAACTACTATTTCATTAAAAAAATTATCTGAAATCAAAATAAAATTGTAAGTCTCTAAATAAAATGATTTCCTCTTTTATTTCAAACATAACAATTACTCTTTTCATTAATATTGCATAATTTAATTAAGTGTCATATTAGACACGCCACTGTAATTCATAACTCGTAAGATGTATGATAGTGAATAGTCTTCCATATACGCTTCCTAATTTAATAAGACAGGCTCATCAAGGCGAAAACGGTGGTTCTTTTCCTCAAAGACAAAATTACGTCGCATGTGAGAGCTGGCATCCTTATGATGTGGTTTCTAATTCAATATCGCCCGTTCTCGTTTCCATTCGCTATTAAGGCACCCTACCGGAGCGACGGAAGTTGGTGTGAAATGTACAAATTATTGGCCAAAAATTTTACATAAAAGTTACAAGTAAATGTTGAAATTATTTTAAAAATAGTGGTTACCTTGATTAGATAAACACAAGGAATACAATAAATTTATGACGTCGTACAAGAACATAAGAAAACAAAATTTTACAATTTTATGGCATGCCAACCGTTGTCATTCTTTAAGTCAAACCAGTATATACCTTTTAGAAAGTCAACCTAATAAATTTTTTTTACTCTGTTTATGTCGGTAGATATATTTAATCCAAGCATAACAACTCTAAGTTTTATATATATATATATATATATATATATATATATATATGTATATATATATATATATATATATATATATATATATATATATATATATATATATATATATGTATATATATATTATATATATATATATATATATATATATATATGTATATATATATATATATATATATATATATATATATATATATATATATATATATATATATATATATATATATATATATATATATATATATATATATATATATATATATATATATATATATATATATATATATATATATATATATATATATATATATATATATATTTATATATATATATATATATATATATTATATATACATGTTGTTGTGTCTCACCAAATGTTTGATATCATCTATCACCAACGAGTTTGTGGTCTTTCTACAGATCTACTGTGTCTTCAAAGTCTTCTGTCACATGGGTGACGTGTCCAGCACAGTCCCATCTTAACTTGCAGGTTCGCTTGGTTACATCTGCCACTTTGGATTTTCTTCTTATCTCTTCATTCTTGAGTTTTAGTCCCAACATTTGCCTTTCCATGGCTCTTCGTGTAATCTGTAATCTTGTCTTTATGCTGTTATTCCATGGTTCACGTTTCGGTACCATATGTCAGAACTGGCAGTATTTGCTCATCGAACACTTTAGCCTTGATGGTGTTAGGTAGACTTGAGTTAAACGTTTTTTGCAATTTGCCGAAACTAGACCAAGCTATGTTAGTTGGTCAATCATGGTTAGCGAAACGCGTGTTGAGAGCAAAAATAAAGTGTTTGGTGTAGTGGCGATATACTGAGTAAACGAAGCTACCAAAATCCTGCTTTTTAAATTTGCTTTTAAATTATTTTTACCAATTTTAACCTGCTGTCCGAGATATACATACGATGTAACTTTTTCTATTGTTTGTTGCTCGATTCTCAAACTGGGGTTTAGGTTGTTATTTGGTTTTGGCCATATTGATTTTCTTACCGACTCAATTTATGGTTCAGTTCATTCAGCATTTGTTGCAACTCGACGGTGGTTTCGCTAATCAATATGATGTCATCCGCAAAACGCAGATGGTGTAGGTGTTCTCCATTTATGGATATGCCCTGATTGTCTCAATTAAGTTTTTTTCCTCCAAAATCAATGTATATACTTTAGATGATATTGAGTCGTACTCAATTTATTGTTTTTGTTTTCCACTAATATCTAAAATGTGGCGTTTTATTAGATGTTACCAGTTAATTCTGTGTATGTGGTCTACTCGGCAATTGTTCAATGCATTTAGCACTGCCCTCTGTTTCGACTGAAATTTGGCCCTAATATAATAATTAATGGCTTCATCAGAGCCGTGTAGTTTTTGAAAGTTAAATTTTGACTTAAGGGGTTAGTTTTGGGGGGTGAAATCGGAGGTTAAATTTTTTTTTTTACCAGGTCGTCTAGTGGGGTGTCAAATGAAAGCTTGTAAAAAGACTAGTTCAAAAATGTATATATAATACTTGCGCACAATTCTCTTTATATTATTTTTAAAAAAGTGCGAAAAAGCTCTGCCCCCCACCTTATCTTGAAAAGTATTAATTAAAAAATTTTGAAAAAATTCTAGAATATTCTCTACAGAGTGTAGATTGAACGAAAATTATCACGAGTGCATTACCTTTAATAATTTATCTGGTATATAAAAAAAACAAAAATTTCAAGGTTATCAGTTTTCATTAAAGATCGGAAAAAAAACTTTGTTGGAAGCTCATTTGGGATGTGTTTTGTGAAGCTACTGATCATTTTATACTTCTGTAACGAAAATTTTTATTTTAAAAGCAATCAACGTTCGGAACCTAATTGCGCAAGTCCAACTTGCACTTGACCGGTTATTTATATATCGATTTGTATTTTACAAGATATATTTTATAATTAAAGGTTTTATGGGACTTTTAGTTTATAAATTCCCCTAAACAGTCGGTTGGAGATGTCGGATGAAGATAAAGGGCATTCCTTTGGAAAAAAAAGAAGAGAACGTTAAAGGTAAAGCTGCTTATAAATGGATAACTGCCGGTGCATTCTTTCAAAGAAAGAAACCTATCTTGGATTGATCCTCTAAAAGCTTAGCTTCTTCCCAACAGGGTTAAATCAATATTGAGAGGATTAGACTTTTCTCTTAAAAAAACTCGTTTCATACGGTGGCACTTTAAATTTTAACCTTTTCCAACCCAACTTAAAATATTAATGATCGCGGCAGATCTATTGCTAATTCTGGATGAAACGTTGGTTCGTTGTTACGATCTAGAGACAAAGACATAATCGAAAAGTGAAAACATGCTGAGTCACCTAGCTTTAACAATTTTCAGAAATCAGAAAAAAAGTTCTTGATTCTGTTTTTGGAGACGAGGATGAGATAGTATTTGAAATAGGGCCAAATAGTAACTTGAGAATATTATTCTTCATTACTAACTAAACTTCGCCAAAAAAATTGGAGAAAATGAGGAAAAATGTCTAAGAGGTTAATGTCCTTGCAAGATAATGCGCCTGCTCACAAATCGCTGTTGGTTTTGCAAAATATAAACGAATTAGATTTTGACCATCATGATCATCATCATATTTCTCTGATTGAGTTCCTTCAAACTATTAGCTGTGTCCACAGGTGAAAAACTACTTGTAGGAATACAAATTTCATTTAAATGAAAAAGTAATAAATGTTATCGAAGATTGGCTTGCAAACCAAGACATAGGTCTAGAGCTATTTTGCAACGGTTGCACTTTATAAACTTGAAAAGAGATGATGTTGAAAAAACAATTTTTGTTTTTGAGGTTTGCTTGTTCTTTCTATGATAGTCTAGAAACTTACTATTTATAATTAAGGTATGGGTAAGGTTTAATATCGTTTTCTTTAGTATACCTTAAAAATATTTATTTGAGAGATGAATAAAAATAAATTTACTATATAATTGACACTATTTTCGACTACTCCTGCCCAACGCCTTGATAGCTGTTTAATTTCTGTGGTATAAAACTTTCAAAGTTTTGATTGAAAAAAGTTGGCGATGGGATTTTTTAATAACTCTTCATTATGAAATCTTTTTCCGGTAAAAAAATTCTATAAGGAACAGGTAAAATAGTAATTGGTAGAGGAAATATTGAGGAAGTATGGAATGCGAGAAACAACTTCCGATTTCAGCTTGACAAATTTTCATAAGGATTCGTCCCTTATGTGACCGTTTACTGTTCATATCGCTTAAATCGTCTCTAAAAGTTAAATAAATCTCGTTGATGATCATTTAATTTAGTAAGAGTAGTTCGAAATGAAATATCTTTAACGTTTCTCTAGAGGCACACATTTTTTCTAGGTGTAAGTCTTGCATCGTTGGTGATGATGGTTCTAGAATTTCGTTTTTATCTAACTATATGGATCGTATCTTTAAAGTTACGTAAAATACCTATTTTTTATCGTCTGTCACTGTTTCAAAAGTCGTAAAGGCTACTGATGCGATAACAAAGAATTGTGAAAGGTGACTTTGAACACCTTGCTACTAACTTAATTCGTGTGAAACCCACTTTCAAAGATTTCGAACCTTACCAAGCGATGGTAAATGGGTGCAATTGTTTTTAGAGCAATGCAATGTTGAAGCAAGCTCTTACTGGGTTGATCGAGTGTTTTGAACCATAATGGGTTTTAAGCTTTTTTTAATCAAAATTGGCTACACGGTGACGACCGCTTTCATTTTTTATTGAAAAGTTCCTCTACAAAATTTATAAACCATTCTTGACATTTCCAATCGTTCAAAGTATTTCCACCAAGCGATTGTTTTTATTAACATCCTTTCCTCTTCTTCCCAGCAGCTGGAATTGCATTTAGTATTTATTTGTTTGCTTTATTCGCCATTTTGTTGTCACCAAATTCTAAACGAGAAAACAATACTGTTTACGCGCAAAAAACGTTCACTCAAAAACTTCTGTATATACGAGGGCTACCTTTATATCTGTTATAAAAACAATGAAAAAAAAAAAAAATTTGGTACAAATCATTTTATTGTTTCTCAAAATATTCGCCTTTAAGATTTATATACTATTTGTATGCATTCCAACCAATTCTCGAAAACATCTTTTCCACTCTGAGGTTGGTACCTCAAAAATAAGGTTTTGGAAGGACTCAACAGCTTCTTTAGGTGATTAAAATCGCTGTCCACGCATTTTTTTTTGACATTCGGGAACAAAAAGAAGTCGTTAGACGATAAATCAGGTGAATACGGGCAATGAGACATTAATTTAATGTTTTTCTCCGTCAAATAATCAATTGTTTGACGTGCTGTGTGAGAGCTGTCATGATGAAGAATGATGAAGCGTTTTCGGTTGTTTTTCCTGATTTCATCGATGACTTCTGGCAAACAAATAGTTGTATACCATTCAGCATTAACTGTTCTTCGATCCTCTAAAGCAATGGTTGCAATATGTCCAGTATAACAAAAGAAACAAGCGATCGTTTTCTTGGGAGTGCTTTGAGAATAAACCACTTTTGTTGGATTCGCTTCCTCTTGGAACCCCCAAACAGTTGATTATTGCTTAGTTTTAGGCTTATACGAATATATCGTAAGTTTCGTCTCCTGTTACGATGTTGTATATGGATTTTGCATGTCCTCGATCGAATTTTTTGAGCATTTTCCCACATCACGAGCCAGTTTTTGAGTTTCAGTCAAATTATGCGTAATCCATCGGGAACAAATCTTTTTCACAGCTAAATATTCATGCAAAATCGAATATACTGCAGTCTTCGATATGCCTAAGGATGCTTCTATTTCACGTTAAGTCAGATGCTGATCCTCTTCAATCATGTTGGACGACCTTCACGAAATTCATGGCTGACGGAAGCACGACCATGACGAGATTCTGCAAACCAATTGTAAACAGTCTTTTTTGATGGCGATTCATTACCAAAAGTTGAACGAAGCGATTTGAGGCATTGTTGTTGAGTTAGACCTGTACTAAAATCGTAAGAAATTATCCAACGCAAACCTTCACGTGAAAGTTCCATTTGTTCACAAAACTGTTTTTTATAACGCTCACTGTAAACAAACTACTAGGCCAATTTCTGAGGTGCTACTGTTTTAATAATAACAAATGTTAAATTTTACAACGGTAGTAATGTCACATCTTAATAGCGCCATCTAGTGGCCGTTTGTTAAAACTTAAAAGGCGGCCCTCGCATAATATGTTTTTAATTTATGTTAACTGGATTATTACTGATCAACTTCGAGAACTCATACAAAAACAACATTAATTATTACTAGATGTGATAAAGAATTTAAGTATTTTGTCCCAGTGTAAGACGCGTTATAAGCCCATCACCCTTTTACTTACATTAAACCTAGTTTATATGTAATTTGAAATGCGTCAATTAATATTAGATATGTAGTGTGCTAATCTTTATGCAAACACTATAGGTAAACGACACGTAAGACTAAGTTGGAATTAACACATTAGAAATTCATGTATTATGGGAGTTTTAGAGCAGGTTTAAGACGTGATGTGGTTTAGATAAAATCTTAAACGCAACATTAAAATATTTCCTATATTATTAAATGCATTACTTTTTTTAAAGGATGTTATTACATACTTTGTAAGGGGTAGGAGACAACTTTAAATTTAACAGTTTATATTCTAATTTCTCTAGGCATTTTTTATTGTACAGAATACTTATAAGATTACTTCGGTGTCTGTCTATCTGTCCGTCTATCTTTCTGTCCGTCTGTCACACCCGATTTTCTCCGAACTTTTTTTTTTATGGGTCTAGCGATTCACGTTGTTCTTGAATCGCTGTAAATTGTACTCGGTGGGAAACACAGCGCTGGGCAAATTATTCCAAAGGGATGATGTTCTCCATATAAAAGACTGCTTGAAAAGCGTTGTACGCGGAGTAACAAGCTGAACCACATATGAATGTGAAGCACCAGCGCGACGTGTATTTCTAACATGCACCGCTTTGGGAGGAATTAAGCGGGCTACATCCTTCGAACACTTTCCATGAAAATACTTGTAGAACAGACTCAAGTCGCCAACCGTTCTTCGATGTTCCAGCGAATTAAGGCCGCCGGTCAGTTTCGGGTCTCCGATCAGACGAACAGCTCTTCTCTGAACAGAATTCAACAAATGCAGTGTATGTTTGGGAGCGGAGCCCAAAATATGGGAGCTATATTCCATAGTTGGTCGAATTTGAGCTTTGTAAAGAATTAACAGATGTTGTGGAGTGTTAAGCTTTCTGGTTCGAAATAATATTCTCAACTTTTGAGAAGCCCTCCTTGCTATGCCTGTAACATGTTCATGCTCCCAAACTAACGCCCAACAAATTGAGCGACGATGCTAGGGGAATGGAGTGCCCCGACATAATCATGTCGGGTTCAGCAACGTTAATTTTTTTAGAAAAAACTGCCGCCTGGGATTTTGTAGCTTTAAATTCCACTTGGTTACTGTCACCCCAAGATAGAATTTCTTCCAGGTGTTTGTTAAGTTGAACGACCTTCTGCTGTCTGCGGATATTCGCCTGAGCAGCCGATGTCCGAGCGTTCAAAGTGAATGAAGAGACAAGCGTACTGTCGTTTGCAAAGCTGTAGATTGGATTCCCGGTCTTTTCCAGCAGATCGGTAATGTAAATGAGAAAGATAGTAGGGGACAGTATGGAGTCTTGGGGCACAGTGCCGTTGATTGTAAAGGTGTTACAAAGAAATCCGTCGACCGCCACTCGTAAAGAACGCTCTCTGTGAAACATAAGAACCACGAACAGAACTTTTCAGATATACCATAAGAGCGTGGCTTAGCCAACAGTCCATCGTGCCAAACACGGTAGAATGCCCTACATATGTCAAGAGCAACCGCTCGAGATTCTCCAAAGTGTTCAATTGCAACTATTTGATATATAAAGTTGAAGTTTGGAAATAATATGAGAATTGATGGCCTTATCATAGCCGTGTGGTTTTGAAAGTTAAATTTTGATTTAAGGGGTTAGTTTTGGGGGGTGAAATTGGAAGTAAAAAAAAAATTGCCAGGTCATTGAGTGGGTTTCAAATGAAAACTGGTAAAAATACGAGTTCAAAAATATTTATAATGTAATCCTTACGCACACTTTTCTTTGTATTATTTTTAAAAAATTGCGAAAAATCGCCGTCCCCACACCAGTACTGATCAAAAAATTTTGAAAAAATTCTAAAATATTCTCCATTAGGTGTAGAACGAAAATTGTCACGAGTGCATTACCTTTGATTATTTATCTGGTATATAAAAAAACAAAAATTTCAAGATCATCAGTTTTCAGTAAAGATGGGAAACAACTTTGTTGAAAACTCATATGGGTTTTTCGAAGTTATTGATCATTTTATACCCCCGTAACAAATTTTTTTATTTTAAAAGCAATTAACCTACGGAACACTAATTGTGCAAGTTCGACTTGTACTTGACCGGTTGTTTATTCTTTGTCAGGTTAGATTAGGTTATTAATAATAAATGTAAAATAGCTGAAAACGGGTAAAGTCCATATCTCAACAGTTTACCCACCGTTCTCTTATTCGTCAAATTCATCCTGAGATGCGTTTCGACGTATCACGGCTCATCAGTCAGGCTAGGATTGACAAACAAAAGAACAGAATTTACTGGTAAACAGAAGTGACGGAACACGATGGTAGGATACAACGAATTGTATCCTGCCATTGAAAGTACGCGTACATTGTGCATCGTGTTCCAAAACTTCTGGGATAAGTACTAGTAAATTCTATTCTCTCGTTTGTCAATCCTAGCCTGACTGATGAGCCGTGATACGGCGAAACGCGTCTCAGGATGGATTTGACGAATAAAAGAACGGTGGGTAAACTGTCGAGAAATGAACGTCGTCGGTTTTCAGCTAGAAAGCTGCTGTGCCAGCTTTCGAGGGAGTCACAGGTATGCGTACTTAATACAATTCGTTGCATCCTACCATCGTGTTCCGTAACTTCTGGGATAAGTACCAGTAAATTCTGCTCTCTTGTTTGTCTGTCAATCTAGACATATAACAAGATCAGGAATGTAAAAGGAGTAAAGGGTTTTCCCGGCTCACAAGGAGTTTTAGTGGGTATGCCAACTCTTCAGGTTGGAGAGCCCCATATACCTGGAGCACTTTGGGGCACCCTTATGGTGACGCAGACTGCTCCAGACTCCATAAGGCGGATTTCTCCTTGACAAAAAAAAAATCTCTTGTTTATCAATTCTAGCGTGACTGATGAGCCGTAATACGGCGAAACGCGTCTCAGGATGGATTTGACGAATAAGAGAACGGTGGGTAAACTGTTGAGATATGGACTTCGTCCGTTTTCAGCTATTTTACATTTGTATGTCTGAGGAGGATCCCTCGAAAAGCGCTACTTGCTTTTAAGCGTTGACTGTGTCAACCACTCTGTCGGCTAGAAAGCTGCTGTCTCAGCTTTCGATGGAGTAATAGGTAAGCGTACAATTCGTTGTATCCTACCATCGCGTTATTAATAATACTCATAAATCACTGAAAGTTTCTGAGGTTGAAAAATTATAATATTCTTGTGTATTTCAACCTGCTATTATATTAGTGACTCAAACACAGATACACTTCTAGGTAATTATGTGACAAAATCGTCACAATTTTAGAGTTCAACAGGATTTAGACCACCCCTTCAACAGTTATCAAAAATCCGTACAATTTATATTAATATCATCAATGATTAAATTAGCACAATTTGAGCTAAGTATTTTAGACATGGTTTTAAAAGTTTAATATCTAAAACAACAGTCTTCTTCTTCTTCTTCATGTCAACCTAAGTCTGATCACTCCTGGAAGTAGGTCTCTTCCAATCTACTCCATGCTTCACTGTCTTTTGCCACGTTTCTGTGGACGTTCAACACTCCTTTCTGTTTCTCTGAGACATCGTTTCCAGTCTATATGTGCCGACCGGTAGAACGCAGGTACTTATTTTTTAGGTTTATAGATATTGTAGTACGTTTTAAGATATGTCCTAGTTTCTCAAAAGCTGCCCATGCCAGCCTTATTCGCCTAGTTTTTATTCTGCATGCCGGTTCTCCTTTCCGATCTTAATAGAGTGACTTAAGTAGAAATACTCGTCGACGCGTTCTATGGAGTTATTTCCTATCTGTATGTTGGTATCTTCAGGGCGCATAAATTTAGCTTTTTAATATTCATTTTAAGACCTACCCTTGTAGAGACCACATTCAGCTAGATCAACATTTCCTGTAGCTCATTGGTGTTATTAGCTATCACTACTATGTCGTCTGCAAACTTAAGGTACAACATAATTAACTGAATTCAATTGACATGAAACAATTTTATGTTTTCGACTTTTTCGTTCTCATCAGTAGCAAATACCACGCTGTAAGTTAGGTAAAAACTAAGCAGTTAGAGAACACAAGGAGTTCATGGACCAGGGCCTGAAAATATATTTGTGTTTTAAGTCAGAAGGTAAACTATTTTACTGGCGGCAACCGACATATCTACGAAGGCCACAGTAGCAATCTGGGTAAAACTCTAACCTATGAAAATCATAAACTGAATAAAAAAGATGAGAACAACTGTAATAATACAACAAGAAGAAGGTTATCGGGAATGTTGCCAAAAGTAATGGAAGTGTTTCAGACTTTTTAGTTCTCGTCAGTACCACATAACAAACTATAAATAGAAAAACTTGGGAGAGTTAGAAAATGAAAAGAGTTCACAGACCAGATCATTTAAGCACATTTGTGGTTTAAGTCAGAAAACCAACTAGTTTGCTCGTTTCAAGGGTAGAGTTGAGTGCTTGCAATTGTGTCATCTGTGGGTATGTCGGTTATCGCAAGAAAAATATTGTTAAACTCTCCTTTATAACTAATGAAGAAATGGACAATACTCGTAGCATTGATGTTTTTTAGCATATATGCCAAGAGGCAGTAAACAGATATATTATAATAGGCATGTTGAGAGTAACAATGAAACACCGAAATTATGACTTTAAATAATGAAACAGATTAAAAAGTTTCTAAAAAATGTACTTATTTTTATAGTAAGATTCATATTATTTTTGTTAAAATAAAAATGCAAAATACAGCAATCCGCCATGTTATGTAGAACACCAATCAGAGCGAATGACGTCACGCATAAGTAAACATTATTTCGGTCGAACTTCCCTTGTGTTAACGATAATTTCTGTACCGTTTATCAATTAATTTGTGGTTTTAAACTATCGAGTTGCTTAGTTTTGTGTTACAAAAACGAGAATAAAGAAACGTTCGCGATGGAAGACGGATTTATCAAGACAAATAGCTCTAATTTACCTAGAATTGATTTGTTGATGCTTGCAGAGTTTCTTGCGTCAACCAAAGACTTTTGCTCAGCAGAATTTAGAAGTATCAAAACCTCTATGTAAGTATTTATATAAGTAATCTATATTAAAACTACTATTTAAAAACTCAAAAACCCATAAAAACTGCACTTTATTTCTACGTCATGGTTTTATTAGTTTTACGTTAGGTTATGATAATGTTGATATACACTGAATGTAATTCTCCGTGTCATTTAGCAACTGCAACAAGAATAAAGTATCCATTAAATAAACAGTAGTGGATGATAACATTAAAGAAATAAAACCTAACCTCAATAGTGATGTGACTATCTAAAGGTATTATTTAGATAATTAACAATTTCTTAAACAAGATTATTATGACACACCTCATTTATAATAATAAAATATTAAGTTAAAACTTCCATCAGAGAGTATTCACAGAAATAAATGGAAGAATTTGGAGAAATAACTGCTGGGTCTCGCCGTGCAAGAGTTAGCCACTTATTTCTTATTGTTTTCTGGTTTGGAATGTAAACAAATAACTTGTTAGGAGTTTTTATCGACGTGTCTTTACACTGAGGGACCGCACACCACTTATACAGTTTAGAATTCATTTTAAACACACAAAATAACAGAATTATTGTATAGACACTGTATACTTCACTGTTGTTGACATGGAGTTTACAAAGGCGTGACGTCACGAGCAGACGCCATGACATCTGCGAGCGTTTTGGCGTGAAATTCAAAATTAGTTTAAAAAAGGCCAATTTTATGCTAGGAAACCTGCAATTTCTCTAGAAATATATATTTTTTTGGAAATAGTAGTTCCGTAAGAACATCGTGGAATAATTTTTCAAAATTAGTCATCATGCCTATTAGTCGACCTTTATTTGGATAGTTACAATGTTGTCATGTTTAAAAGGGAATATTCCTTATAATATGTTATAATAAATTAAGATAATCTTGCCTTTTATATCTTAGCAAAAGCGCCTGATGCTACAGAAACACACGGCATTTAAATTATTGTGTTTTAAAAGTAATTATTCACTAACGACAACAACAAGCATAAGAAAGATTGTACTCAAAACTTAAATTCTGGTTAAAACCTATAAGTACTACATTTCGGATAAAGAAATAAAAATAACTTATTATCGCATTTCTGTAATAGAGCGACACAATAAAAATCGATTTTGAAATAAGCACGACAAAATATATAATCTAAGCCTAAAGTTAGAAAATGGATAATAAAACAATTTTGACAATTCCGTTAGTAAGTTGTATCAATAATCGCCTAACATCTTCGAGGCATACTGTCGAGGAGATTTTCTGTATATTCCCGCGGCAATGACCTCCAAATTTTTCGAATCTCGCGAGACAACCGAGTCAAAGTCCTCAGAGTCTTTCCTCTGAGCTTTCTCCTTACAAGGGACCAAATGTTTTCAATATCGTTGGCATCCGGCGATTGTGATGGCCACTCTAGTATCTTATTGTGGGCCCAAGGGAGCCGCTTCGCAATATGATTTTCTTCCAGCAAAGGTTTCTTTGTTGTGCTTCGAAATTTAATATCATGAACACGAAGATGTTGTCGAATGGTCTCACGGACACATTCAAACCCGATTTTTTTTAATTTTGCCGCCTCTTGATGCAGGGTCAATTTCGGGTCCCTTGAAACAAAGACACGATTCGTTTTTCGACTTTCTGAATGACTTTGCCTACCGAGTCACGTTTTGGCGAGTCGTTGACATTTTTCGTCTCGTTAAAATGGTTAACCCACTTCTTCACAAACAATATCGACTTTTTAATATATTTAGCGGCCACGGAATATGTGATTTTAGGCCCCTTTGAATGGGAACAAAGAAAGACTGCCTTGCACCGATGAGCAAACAAGTGACTCATTTTGGATTTTAGGTGATTTTGATGAAAGTTTGGAATAGACTGATACTTTTACTAAAATGCGTAGACCAAGGTTCCTACTACCGGTTTTTTGTTGAATCGCCAGAATTGCATCTATCAATAACCGGTCAAGTGCAAGTTGAACTTGCACAATTAGTGTTCCGTACGTTGATTGCTTTTAAAATAAAAAATTTTGTTACAGTGGTATAAAATGAGCAGTGACTTCACAAAATATACCCCAAATGAGTTTTCAACACAGTTTGTTTTCAATCTTTACTGGAAACTGATGACCTTGAATTTTTTTTTTTTTTATATACCAGATAAATTATTAAAGATAATGCACTCGTGATAATTTTCGTTCAATCTATACCCCGTGGAGAATATTCCAGCATTTTTTCTAAATTTCTACTTTCGAGATAAGGTGGGGGGACAGCGAGTTTTCGCGATTTTTTAAATATAATACTGAGAAAAGTGTGCGTAAGTATTACATTTTATATGTATATATATATATATATATATATATATATATATATATATATATATATATATATATATATATATTTTACTCGTGTTTTCACAAGCTTTTATTTGACACCACACTCGATTACCTAATAAAAAAAATTTCCGATTTCACACCCCAAAATTTAACTTTCAAAACTACATGGCTCTAATGAGACCATCAATTCCTATATTACTACCAAATTTCAACTTTCTATATCAAATAGTTTCGGAGAAAATCGGGTGTGCCAGACAGACAGACAGACAGACAGACACCGAAGTGATCTTATAAGTGTTCCGTATGGAACACTAAGAATGAATTATCGTGGATACGTTCTTACTTGACAGACTGTAACAGGCGATGAAGGCGCATTTTATCAAAAATATTAAGTAAAAAGAAATTCCATTATTAAATGAATTATTTCCACCAGAACAATAACTTTTCCAAACCCTGGCTAACGGAGAATTATCAGTTGATACTTTAATTTATGAAGATAAAATGATATCCCTAAAATTTATAAGCTAACACTATCGAAATTATTTGAATATTACCTGATTTTTGATCAAAACTTTACTCTTTTTTTAAAATGTATGCTAATAGACAACAATTTACTAATTTAATTGAAATTATGGAAGTAGCAGTTTTAATGATAATCTATGGATAGATCTTGTGTTTAACAGAGGTTCTAAATCATGTTTCTTGTTCACTTAGATAATCCTAGTGTTAAGTTCTCGTCATCTAAGGTGACCTACCGATATACTAATTGCATATTAACCTGAACTACAAGCATCTAAACGGATCCAAACCCATCCAAGCTCATATAATATGACTTGACTAATTAAAGGAAGTTTCATGCCAGTATTACTAGGCTTGAATAAATTAAAAATAAATAAGACTTGATGTAGAAAGAACAAAATTATATTTTAATAATTTTTTTTCTACTTTTAATAAATCAATCGGATAAAGTCGCAAATAAAAACGAACCAACTTTTTAAATTGGGACATATTTTAAAAGGGAGATTTTATTATTGAATTATTGCTAAAGGGGCAATAACTTTTTTGCAGACGCTGATAGAAAAACGGCGATTGGGACTTTAAATTCTGGGGCTAAGATGACTTCAATAAAATCTATAAATGTCATCCTAATATTATTGAAATTATTCGTCAGGAGTGGCGCCGCGAAAATGGGCTGGAAAAGTTTGAATTGAAAATTCGAAGAAGAAACGAGTTGGGACGAAAATAAAATCATAAGGAGAATAACGAATTGGCAACTTAAAGACACTGGCGGGGATTTATTTTTATAGTAAAAGATAAATGATGATTCTGACAGATTAATATAATAATTCCTAATTAACACAACAAATATTCTAAAAAATTATTTGAATAACAAAAAAATATATTAAATTTTTTTCAGTTAACACCACTTTAATGAGAAAAGTACGAGGATTGATTGAAAAGTTCGCTGCCTAGTCAAGAAAACAAAAAAAATATTTTTATTTTTCGACGTAATCTCTACCTAGCTCTATGTACTTCTTCCACCTGTTTTGCAAAGCTTCCACATCTGTTTGAAAAAAAGATTACTCAAGGTCTTCAAGATACTGGTTAACTGCGGCTTCGACTTCTTTATTTGATGAAAATTTATGGCCACAGAGGTGTTTTTTTAGGTTTGGAAACAGATGAAAGTCCAAAGGTACCAAATCAGGAGAATAAGTCGGGTGGGGCAGCAATTCGAAAGCACAATCATGAATTTGAGCCATAGACTCAACAGACGTGTAAACGCGAGCGTTGTCCTGATGGAACAAAACTTTCTTTCTCAGTAATCCTGGGCGTTTCTCTTTAATTTCTTGACGTAAACGACGCAAAAGGGTGCGAGTTTATTGTTTCGCCTTTCGGAAGGTAGTCCAGCATAATAATACCTTTAGCATCCCAAAAAACGCCATCACTTTTCCAGGCGACAGAATTGCCTTCGCTATCTTTGGGGTCGGTTCACCAAATTTTTTCCATCGCTTGGTTTGTTCTTTTGACTCTGGATAATAGTGGTGAACCCAGGTTTCGTTTCTTGTCATAAACCTGTTAAGAAAATCTTGCAGATCAGCCTCAAACATCTCTAAACAGTCGCGAGAAATCTTCAGTCGAATTCGTTTTTTGTGCAACTAAAAGCAATCTGGGAACCCACCTAGCGGAAAACTTAGAAAATCCGAGTTCGTTGGCAATGATGTTTTGTGTTCGTTCATACGAGATGCCGATCTTTTTTTTTTCAGTCGTAGACGTCGTGGGCTGGCCGGAACGAGGGTCATCTTCGATGCTCTCTCGTCCACGTTTAAATTCTGCAACCCATTTTTTCACAGTGGTATATGACGGAGCAGATTTCCCTAGTGTTGTTTTCATTTCATCGTGGATCTCCTTTGGTGTTAATCTTTTTTTAGACAGGTACTTGTTCAATTTTTTCCATTTTTCCAAAAACGCTACACTTGGTCTCACTAAACTCGTTCTAACCTAAAAACCACAAAATTTTACACTGTGATAACCAAAGAAAGCATCAACTTATTGAGGGTACAATAATAAAAATATTATAGCGTATATGTTACCGGTAAAGTATAAAATACGGTATTCTATAGGATGCCTAGGTATCCAGGCAAAGTATAAAATATCCTTTATTTTATACTTCGCCTAGGCATTCTATAGAATAACTAACATACAGCCGGCAATGTGTATAATACGAGTAGATATTGAAAACAGTAAGCATTGCGGGTGGCGGAGGAGCGCAGTGGGGGTTGGAGTCAACACATTATGACATTAGCTAACCTAAATAAGCCTGAACTAATCTTTTTTAAAGTTAAAAATACATTTCTTTTACAAATAAAACCAACCTTTGATTTTTCAAAGATTGCCGAAGTCTCTAATTTCATTTCCCTACGCATTCTTTTTATAGACAGTTGATAATCTTAATATCGTTAATTTTGAATAAAAAAAGATATGATTATGATAATTTGTCTCTCATTTTATACTTATTTTTAGCATGATGAACTATTGTGACTCTTGGACGTACACAGAACCTTCTTCTTAAGACATAAGCTCCTATTAGTTAAAGTTAGTTCGGAATAGTTCAAGTTAGTTCACTAATAATGTTATAACGTATTGATTTTACTTTCACCACGCTTCCCCGCCCCCCGCAACTACAGTTAATGCTTATTGTTTTCAATAACTATTATACATATTGCTGGCTGTACGTTTGGTATTATGGTAATTTGTCTTTAATTTAATACTTTACCTAATCCCTTATCGGCATTTTATAGAATTCCTAGACATTCTATAGATTACCTAGGCAAAGTATATAATAATTAAAGAAAAATAAAATATTTCATACATTGCCCAAAACGAGCCTGATTCTAAAAAGTGCCTGAATTATACACTTTGCCGGAACGTATACAATTTGATTGCTTTTGGGGAGGAAATAAAAATGATATATCGCTAAATGATTCGAAAAGTTTAATAATACAACTCATTGCTAGATGCGAAACATTCCTGTGTTCTTAAATCGATTTCATGATAAAGGACTATAAAGTAAAATCAAAATCCAATTACAGTTTTATTATCACGTAGCTGACGATAAGTTGAAGGTAATGATCTAGTAAAACGAGTTATGGGGAATATAAAATTGTCACTTTTAATATTCTTTGATCAGAGTTTAAAAACTTTCCATTAGCTCATATTCTGTTCCATATTAGATCAAAAATAGCATTATGAACATAGAAAAATGAAGAAGACTTTAGAGAATTAGGTATTCAGCAAAATTTATTACAAAAATTGAAAAATTAGTATTTTTAGAGATATTTGTAAAGAAACAAAATTTTTCAATTTTATTTTTACTGTGGGCTTATTTTGTTTAATTTGAAAATAGTCGGTATATTTATTCTTCAAGTAAGTTTTTAAAGTAGGATTATTTTTTCGTCATTGCGGCGATTCGTGTCGTAATACCATCAATTAGTTAAAGTTTTGAAATATGGACTAAAACCTCAAGTGTATTTTTTAGAAGCTTCATCAGATCTAAATTCAACCATGTATTATACTTAACACTTTATTAAATAATTCATGTCCTATATGTTCATAACAAATGACAATGACAATAACTGCGTTAAAAAGAAATACTAAATATTGAAAACACGAAAATCACAAGAACGGATTCATAATATATGTATATATATATATATATATATATATATATATATATATATATATATATATATACATATATATATATATATATATATATATATATATATATATATATATATATATATATATACATATATATATATATATATATACATATATATATATATATACATATATATATATATATATATATATATATATATATATATATATATATATATATATATATATATATACGAGGCATGTTTTTTTAAGTAAGTACCGTTTTGGAATTAAAAAAAGACGTGCAAAGATATCGCTATAATTTTATTTTTACATGAAAACCTGTACCTTAATCTACTTTTCTACATAATTTCCGTGAATATTGAGGCACTTGTCATAACGTGGCACCAGTTTTTGAATACCCTCCTCATAAAATTCTGCCGCCTGACTTGTTAACCACTGTATCACAAATGTTTTGACTTCGTTATCGTCTTGAAGACGCTGACCACCCAGGTGCTTCTTCAAGTGCAGGAACAAATGGTAGTCGCTGGGCGCCAGATCAGGGCTGTATGGAGGATGATCTAGATTTCCCATTTAAAAGATTTGATGAGATCTTTAGTCTGATTAGCCACATGTGGACGGGCATTGTCATGCAGCAAAACGATACCCTTACTCAACTTGCCACGTCTTTTGTTCTGGATTGCACGACGCAGATTGTTCAATGTCTCACAATAAGACGCGCTGCATTGATTGTCTCATTACGAGGCAGAAACTCCACTAGCAATACTCCTTTTCTGTCCCAAAAAACTGTGCACATGATTTTGTGGACAGAAATTGTTTGCTTAAACTTCACTTTTTTTGGGTGATGATGAATGTCGCCATTCCATGGATTGTTGTTTCGATTCTGGTGTGACGTAGGCCACCCATGTTTCGTCACCAGTAACAATTTGGTCTAAAAAATGTTCACCTTCATTGTGGTACCGCTCAAGGAAAGTCAATGCACTGCCTAAACGTTGGGTTTTGTGCAAATCCGTCAACATTTTTGGAACCCAACGTGAACACAATTTCCGGTAATTCAAGTTCTCGGTCACAATGCGATACAAAACACTACGAGAATATTGAGGAAAGCAGTCGCACAATGATGAAATTGTAAAGCGTCTGTTTTCTCTCACTTTTTCGTCCACTTTCTGCACCAAATCTTCATTAACGACCGAAGGACGCCCACTCCGTTCTTCATCATGCACATTTGTGCGGCCATCTTTAAATGCTCTCACCCATTTCCTTACCATTCCATCACTCATAATGTTTTGTCCGTAAACTTCACAGATCTCACGATGAATATCGATCGGTTTTACGCCTTTAGCACTAAGAAATCGTATAACAGCCCGTACTTCACAATCGGCGGGACTCACGATTATCGGAGGCATCTTAAACACTCAGTAAACAACGTATACAATGAAGAATCAGACTGTAATGGCGTCAGTGCGTAGACATGCGATGTAGGTTACCAGCGGGCATGCGCGGAACGCCGACCGTATCGCTGCGGCGGCGGAATCGCAAAACGGTACTTACTTAAAAAACATGCCTCGTATATATATATATATATATATATATATATATTTATATATATATATATATATATATATATATATATATATATATATATGAGAACTTATTAACGGACTTATCAAGAAAAATATTATTGGATTGGTCAGCGTCTGGTAAACTGCGGAACATCATTCTTTTCAATGTTCCAAACATACTAAAAGCTACCACATTTGATCAATGCGTATTGCCAGTATTGACATACCGAACGGAAACGTGGGCCCTGAATCGACAAAATTTTAAATCGTCTGTAAGTAGCCGAATGAGCGATAGAAGGTGTATCAATGAGTGACAGGCTGACTGATCAATAAATTCAAAGAAGGTTGATGTAGCTGAGAGGGTGAGCAGATTGAAGTGTAGCTGGGCAAGCCACATCAATAGACTCTCTAATAATTGATGGACCCACAGAATAAGTAATTGGAGGTCTAGGAATGTAAAAAGAAGTAGAGGACGTCCACAAACCCGATGGTTTGACGATATCAAAGGACTAACGGGATACAACTGGATAAACAAGGCCTAAGGTCGAAGAAGATGAACATACCTAAGGGAGGGTTACGTCCGACAATAGACTACATGGCTTAAGTGATGCTGATGATGAAGCCTTAATGTATAAGAAAAAATTTAGATATCCCTTTTAAATGGAGATTAATATGGTTGTTATTAGTATCAACTGTGATCAATGAGAAGAAATTGTGATTTTTGGGATTAGATTGTGACAATTTAAAGTAACTTTTAGTCGTTTCGCGTACGACTGCTCGGTATTTTAGAGATTAGAACACTAAATTTGTTAATTTTTGCAATTCTAAAATAAATACTGAAATTAACTGTCGCACATTTATAGATAACTTAATCTAAGCTTTTACTTAATATTTTAAATAATGGGTATCTTATGGTGAGATATCAATCATATGTATAGTTTCAGCCCACGTACTGTGGTTCTCGAGTTCAATTCCCGATATACTTATTTATTCGTTTATTTGGGAAAATTTGGCTTGGCAATATACATAGGTAGTAGTTATTGTAGAAATGCAATAACATCTGTGACAGTAATGTCCCGTTGTCTGAAGGTACTGTAGAATACAAATGTGTGTATCGCTATGGATAACGTTCATGTATATCACGAATCCTTATCGATATCTACACGATATAACAAATGGTCCTTGTTGAGGCGTGGAGGTGTGAACTGTAAAAAATAGTTTTGAAAAAATGGTAAAAGCAAAGATTTTACGGATATTTTCAATTTCTATCAAATCTTTGTCTCTACATTCTATTTTTGTTAAAGTTAAAAATATTAAAAAAACATTAGTTTCAAATTACTCAACTCAAACAAAGCAAAAGTGATATAACATATTCAAGCAACTCCTGTAGCGCCCCTTTCCTAACTCTTTATCCCCTGATATGTTGAACTATAAAAAAAAAAAAGGATGCTTACATTTATCGACCCCCACCTGTGTCAACTTCTTCCTTTGAAGCAGTAGCCCTTAAAAACTAAGGTTACTTCTTCTACTACTTCAAGCATTGTATGCAGACCCAATTTGAAATCGATATTTCATTTTCTAGGAGAATTTCAACAGATACATAAAAAAACTGGTGGCAGCCGTGGCTTAGTGGTATAGTACCTTGCTACTGTGCAGAAGGTCGAGGGTTCAATCCCGCAGGTCGGTATACTTTATTTATCAAATTATTTGGGTATATTTGGCCTGACCACTTACATAGGTAGTAGTTGTTCGCATAAATGCAATAACGCCCGGGGCAGCACTACTGCCTTGTCTAAAAGGTGCTGTGAAATACCGAAATGTATGTTTCGGCACTTGGACAACGTTGACGGGTATTACGACATCCTCGCCGATATCCTTAGGATATGAAAAAAAGGGTAAAATCCTTACTCAGGCAGGGAGGTGAGGAAATTGGCATGTCTTTCGTGATTCAGAGACTGTAAAACGTGATATTTTGCATATACAAAACTTCACTCGGCAAGAAAAGTATAGGGTAAGTACAAAATAATTATTCTGCCCTAAAGATCCAACAAAAATGCCTGTAATGGGTTTTCAATTATCAATTGTCAAAATTAATAAAAAAAATCCTCGTATTCTTTAAACCTTCTCTATTTCATAGGATTAGTATTTCTGGATCCCAATGCTGGTAAGTTCTAAATGAAATATACTGTTTATATACTTGATATATTAAGGAAAAAAAACACCTTGATCTGAGAAATATCCTGAAAAAAATGATAGGATGGGCAAAGAAAAAAAAATTACTATCTTACACAATTAAAAAAACCTTAAATTGGCATTTTTTAGTGCAGCAGAATTAAAAAATACAAAATTGCAAATAAAGAGCCTCCATTAAAGGTACAATTTTCCTAATACATTATCAAAACAAATAACAAATCTTCATTTTGGTCTATAGTATGTACAACGGCTTTTCCCTTTACTCATTATTAAAGTAATGAAGGACATAGAAAAGGACACAAAAGTTCCAGTACTTACCTATCTACTACTATTCCAAACTAGCCCCTCGGCACTTCACCATACCCGTTTTTCTAATGACTAGTTTCTTACGCCTATAAAGTATAAAGGGAAAGAGATAGCTGTACTTACCATTCCGGCATCATGACGTTCATATTTATTTTCGATATTTCCGTTGTTTTCGAATCAAAATTAATCAAATACAGTATAAAAAACTGGCCAAATATAGCACACATACATGATAGAAAACTGTGTGAAAATTGGATTATTCGTTTTCCAGATATAACCGGACATACATGCATACAGCTATACATTCACGTACAGACAGACGTTCAATTTTATATATTGACTTTTTACTTTTCTTTTTGGGACTTTCAATTCAAAAAATATTAATTTGTTGAGAAAAATTGATTTTATAAATTTAGATTTAAATAAGATGATTATTAGTAAATATTGGGTTGTGCAAATATTGCTTTCAATAGCAAAAAAAATTCAAGGTAAATTTACATTTACAACATTAAAAGCCACCGTTCCTAATATAGATGATTTTAAGATATCCAATAGCACAAAGACATGTAAAACATTTCATAAAAAGTTTAATTTTAAATTACTTATCGAACAAAGAAATAAATTGACACGTAAAAAAACTTTGGGAGAATATGGCAGCGTAGACGTTTTTTTTTCAGATCCACCCTTTATATATGTGGTAGAACATCTTTTATTTTTTGATTATTATTTAATCAGTTTAATAAATACTTTTCTTTGCTATTTATACTGATAAGATTAATGATTTAAGTTTTTAACGATACTAAAAAATAAAAAGTGAAAGGAAGAAAATAATTGAAGCCGGTCTTTCTCTACATTGCCTCCTATATACCTACTCAAGCTTAATTTTTTATCGGCTTTCTGTCTTATTTCTTTTATTGCCTGACAACCTGGACGTCGTAATGCGCTGTTCATAGAATGTTTTTCAATATGAAATACGGGAATTGTGTTAGTGAATTCTTGTTGATTAATGAAAGGAAAACATGAAAACTACTAATAGATTGAATAACAGACTTTAAAACAGGAAAAATATTGTACAAGAAGAAACTTAAAATTAAATTATTTAAGCAACAAAACGAAACAAATAGAGCATTAATGATTAATCATCTTAATATTTTGAATTTGGAGGAAATGGAAATCGTGCCGCGGAATCTTCCCGACAGACATAGTACTGTTCTAAAATAAGGAGAGGGAATGATGCCCATTATTAAACACCTCCCTTAAACGCATCGAACCCAAGCACTATCCAAAATCTTTTGCGTATACTCGAAACTTCGTATCAACGTCCGACTGTCTGTAAATTAATAAATA
>CM032449.1:133271142-133463642 GCA_019049505.1 Pachyrhynchus sulphureomaculatus
TATTCAGATTTGATTAGAATTTCCAAAAAAAATTGAATAAAAAGGAAATATAAAAATTGTTACCTTTTAAAAGAATTAGTTTGAAACAAAACGTTTATATTTTAATATTTTATTATAATAAAAAGCAAAAATTTTTATACAGGTAATTCACTAAAATTTTATTTGCCAAGGCATAATAAAGAACTTTTGAGGCAGGTCGTAAAGCCATATTGAGCTTTTTTTTTTACTACTTATCGACAAACAATTTTCGACACCGACAAAACATTTTAAGTGTGCCGACGTCGGAATTTAAATTAATTATGGTCCGCAGCCTTTCTCTTTTTTTGTGACTCTCTCTCATGAGCTAGTTCTTAAAATGACGGCTTTTCATGGGCGGGTTGATTTTGTAAATGATTTGGTAAAACAATTTTGCCCTTATTTTGTTTAATTTTTCAAAAATTTTCCAGTTAGAAAAAAAATGTATTGAATGTGTTTCTACATGATCTCACGAGTCACCCGTTTCAAGATATGGAGTGAATTTCATAATATATATATATATATATATATATATATATATATAAATATATATATATATATATATATATATATATATATATATAATATATATATATAAATATATATATATATATATATATATATATATATATATATAAAATATATATATATATATATATATATATATATATATATATATATATATATATATATATATATATATATATATTGGCCTGACTTTATTAAATCCTAATATTGAAGAGTTAAACAAAACAAAAGAAGAAATTCCAAAATCAGCTCAAAAAAGTATCTTAGTTAATCAGGGAATATAGAGGGTGAGTCAACGATAGAGTAAAGTTCATTATCTCATTTGTTTCGGGAGTGACGAAAAAATGTTAAATAAAATGGTTTTAGGGAATGTTAAGATGCACAGTTTAAAATTATTTTTGAGTATACAGGGTACTTCAAAAAAGTGTGGCCGATACATAATAATAACATATGTTTTTTTAAATGGAACATCCTATTTTCTAATTTATTTTTAATATTATAACTTTTTTATAGATAATGTTATGTACCTAAACCTAGTAGTTTTTCTAATATTTCAATTTTTTTTAAAAAATACTAGTTTTCAATTTTGTAAAAAATTGCCAGTAGCGTCATTGTTTCTGAAGGTGGAATACTCATAATTGCGTTCTATAGAGATAAAAAAAGGTATATGTAAAGAAATTTGAGTTAGATGCTATAGGGTGTTCAAAATGAATTTATATATTACGACTATTTTAAATTTAAAAATCTCAAATTTTTTAAATCGCACGCCTTATCATTATTTTTTCTGATAGATTTTACAAAATCCTCCAACTTTTATGTCATATACCTATTTCTAATAGTTTTCGATTTATTTTCAGTTTTTTAATTTTTACCCTTGTTGTTAATACACTTATGCTATAACATCATAGTTGCCAAGGCAAAACAAACATGTAGGCATTGTCAAATTATGACATGTCTATTAAGCAAGTAATAATAGTTTAATTTGTTGTAGTAAGTGACGCATTAAGGTAATGGTCATGGATTTTCCTAAAAGTGAACTAATTGACATGGTTTATATACTGGGCTAGGCGGGAAAAAAATTGTCTTTTGGCAGTAAGGCTTTACGGAGCGAAGTACCCTAGTAGACGTATACCATCTAGAAAATCTTTTCAGTGCTTAATGGAACGGTTTAATGGTAGTGGTAGCGTTGAGTATACGAAACGGAAAGTAGTAAATCAGAATGTCACCAATGAGGAAAAAGAAATGGAGATTTTACTTCATGCTGAAGATAATCCCCAGGTCAGCAGCCGTCAACTAGCTGACTTATCTGACACATCCCAATCTACGGCTAATCGCACCACGAGAAAATACAAGTATCATCCTTTTTATATGGAACAACACCAAGTACTTCAAGACCGTGATTTTGAACTACGAGTTTACTTTTGTACCACCATGGATGGAGCAATAGAGGCCGATCCAAATTTTTTATCCAAAATAATATTTTCTGATAAAGCTACTTTTTGCAGTAATAATAAATAAAATAATTAACAGCAATAACACGCATTATTATTCAACAGTTAATCCATTTTGGGTCTGGAAAATTCAAAACCAAAGCCATTGGTCGTTTAATGCAATTCGAATTATTGGTCCATATTTTTTCCGCGAACCGCTTAACGGGCCTAGATATCTAATTTTTTTGCGAAATGAATTATCCCTTCTTGAAGAAGTTGATTACTTTGAAAGGGAACAAATGTGGATTCAAACGGAGCTCCTGCTTATTACCACCGGGAAGTTGGGGAATTTTCAAACGATCGTTACCCACAAAAATGGATCGATAGGAGTGGATTCATTAAGTGGCCCCTCGATCATGTGACTTAACACCTTTAGACTTCTTTTTTGCGGGGCTACATTAAAGATCGTGTTTATGTGAATCCCCCTACAATATCAGTAGAAATGGAAAATAGGATACGGGATTCGTGAAGAAGGATAACGCCGTTTATGCTAAGAAAAGTGAAGGAAAATGTAGTAAAACGACTAAATATGTGTATTCGATTAGATGGGCATATTTTTGAACATTGATTACGTCATAATAATTAATCATTAGATAAGTTAAACGATATTAAAATTATTATTAACTATTTGTTTATGTTTTCACAGTAGCGAAAGTATATTAAAAACAAGGGTTAAAATTGAAAAATTCAAAATATTAGAAATAGGTATAATGACATACTTAATAAAAGTTGGAGGATTTTGTAAAATCTATCAGAAAAAATAATAATATACAGGGTGTGCTATTTAAAAAAATTTGAGATTTTTCAATTTAAAATAGTCGAAATGGATAAATTTATTTTGAACACCCTGTGGCATCTAACTCAAATTTGTTTACATATATCTTTTTGTCATCTTTATAGAACGCTTGTACCAATTATGAGTCTTCCACCTTCAGAAACATTGGCGTTACTAGCAATTTATTAGAAAACTGAAAACTATTTTTTTTTTTTTTTAAATTGAAATATTAGAAAAACTACTAGGTTTAGGTATATAATATTATTAATAAAAAAGTTATAAAATTTTACGCAGAATTTAAAAATAAATTAGAAAATAGGATATTCCATTTAAAAAAACAAATGTTAAATCGGCCACACTTTCTTGAAGTACCCTGCATACTCAAAAATAATTTTAAACTGTGCGCCTTAACATTCCCTAAAACTATTGTATTTAAAATTTTTTCTTCATTCCCGAAACAAATGAGATAATGAACTTTACTTTATCGTTGACTCACCCTGTAAACAAGATAACGCTACTAGGTTACATGTTCCTAAAATCTGGATTAGGAAAGTGAGAGCTAAATATTATATTCTAATATTGCTTGTATGAAAACTGTATAATGTTATACAAATTATGCAAATTATAAAAATATAACTGATACAATGGATAATTACAGGGTCTTACGAAAATAATTTAATATATTTAAAATGCAAAATTCTTATGTCGCCAGCAATTCTGGAAAAATAATGATAAATGGTGCTTCTTTTTAATTATTGAGAAAATCTCTGAAAATTTATGTTTTTAGCATGTATTAGTTTTAGTAAATACGCATGAAAGAAATAATTGATTTTCATTTGGACAATAACTGTTGCAAAGTGTCCATGCTTAGAGTCAAAAGTCTGATATTTTAGGTCATAACAAATTTTACATATTTCAGTTTAAAAAAATTTTCTTATGCAGCAGAAATGAAATAAGTATGACATTCATTGTTTCATCAAATATTAACGAAAAAATATCTATAATATATATAAAAATGCAACGTCTCTATGTCTGTCTGTCTGTCTGTCTGTCTGTCCGTTAGTGCGCTTACCACTGGAAAACCACTTATCCGATTTACTTACTTTTTTTTAAAAACATATATATGTCCTCTGGCCAAGTTATAGGCTATATTTTATTGCGATAGGTAGCATAAGGAATGAGCAGTGACGATAATAGTGAATGAAGTCGGAAAAAAAGTTTGCCACTATCGCGTTCCCTTGCAAATCACAGTCTAAACCATTAAATATAGAACAATATTATGCAGCAGAGAATATCTACAATCTATAATCTATAATATATATAATGCAATGTCTCTTTGTCTGTCTGTCTGTCCATTAGTGTGTTTATCAGGCGAGAACCACTTATCCGATTTACGTGTCTTTTTTCAAATTCATACATATATTCTTTGGCCAGGTTATATAATAATAATAATAATCTATATCTACAATAAATATATATATAAAATGCAACGTCTCTCTGTTTGTCTGTCTGTCTGTTCGTGCTCTTATCCTTAGAGAACCATTTATCCGATTTACGTGATTTTATTAAATTCATACATATGTTCTGTGACCAGGTTATAGATATATATTTTATTACATCTATAATATATATAAAATGCAACGTATCTCTGTCTGTCTGTCCGTTAGTGCGCTTATCACTCGAGAACCACTTATCCGATTTACGTGTTTTTTTTTAATTCATACATTTGTTCTCTGGCCAGGTTATCTATAATCTTCTATCTATAATATATATAAAATGTAACGTCTCTCTGTCTGTCTGTCTGTCCATCCGTTAGTGCGCTTATCACTGGGGAACCACTTATCCGATTTACGTGCTTTTTTTTTAAATATAAATATTTTCTCTGGCCAGGTTATAGGATATATTTTATTGCGTTAGGTAACATAAAGAATAAGCAGTGACGATAATAGTGAATCAAGTCGGAAAAAGGTTACCGTTAGCGCGGTGCAATACACTGCCTTAACCTTTAAATATGAAACAATATCATGTTGCAAAGAATATAATATATATAAAATGCAACGTCTCTCTGTCTGTCTGTCTGTCCGTTAGTACGCTTATCACTTGAGAACCGCTTATCCGATTTACGTGTTTTTATAAATTTATACATATGTTTTATATAATTCGATATAAGCCTAGATAATGGGAGATAAGGTGAGATAATGGGAGATAAGTATAAATAATGGGAGATAAGCAGAGATAAGATAATCGGAGTTATGTTGAGATAATGGGAGATTAGGAGAAATAATAGGAGATAAGGAGAAATATTGCGAGATAAGTCGAGATAAACCTAGATAATGGGAGATAAGGTAAGATAATGGGAGATAAGGAGAAATAATGGGAGATAAGGAGAAATAATGGGAGATGAGCAGAGATAAGCCTAGATAATGGAAATTATGTAGACAGAATAATATATATAGAATGCAACGTCTCTCCGTCTGTCTGTCTGTTCGTTAGTGCGCTTATCACTTGAGAACCGCTTATCCGATTTACGTGTTGTTATAAATTTAGACATATGTTTTATATAATTCGATATAAGCCTAGATAATGGGAGATAAGGTGAGATAATAGGAGATAAGTATAAATAATGGGAGATAAGGAGAACTAATGGGAGATAAGCAGAGATAAGATATTGGGAGTTACGGTGAGATAATGGGAGATAAGGAGAAATAATGGGAGATAAGTAGAAATATTGCGAGATAAGTCGAGATAAACCTAGATAACGGGAGATAAGGAGAAATAACGGGAGATAAGGAGAAATAATTGGAGATAAGGATAAATAATGGGAGATGAGCAGAAATAAGCCTAGATAATGGAAATTATGTAAAGATAATGGGAGGTAAGAAGAAATAATGGAAGATAAGGGGAAATAATGGCAGATATTTTATTACGTTAGGTAACATAAGGAATAAGTAGTGACGATATTAGTGAATCAAGTCCATGCGAGCGGAGCCACGGGCACGGCTAGTTATACATAAACGTTAAAGAATGTTTCGCTTTTATTATAGTTTCATTAGAAACACATCAGGAAATATTTTTTATTATTAATTGCGCATATCGACAATAAAATTTTAACAAATCGACGTAACACAAATACGGTTACACTCTAGAAAAACAAAAATATTTGCCACATGAGAAATATATCTCTAAGTTTACCGTTGTTCTGAAATATACAAAAAACTGCGAATTATTTAAATAGTAAAAAGTTCAAATTTGTATTGAAGATTGTCGCTGCACGTCAAAACCTATAGTTGTTAACCTACATGCCTGCACCTGTCTAAAAGTAAGATATGGCTCTCATTATGTTACACGAACATTAAATTATAATATGGTAGTCAGGTTATTCTGCGTCGGTCACAAACATGTCCATTTTTATTTGTACAACTTTCGTAGCTCATTTAAATATAAACAGATAAATTAGTGTTTTATTTAGCAAAGTAATTTAAATCATTTGAAACAATTACCTTGTTCATATTTGGTAATTTTTACGATTATGTTATATTAGTATTTTATAACTACTATTTCATTAAAAAAAATTATCTGAAATCAAAATAAAATTGTAAGTCTCTAAATAAAATGATTTCCTCTTTTATTTCAAACATAATAATTACTCTTTTCATTAATATTGCATAATTTAATTAAGTGTCACATTAGACACGCCACTGTAATTCATAACTCGTAAGATGTATGATAGTGAATAGTCTTCCATATACGCTTCCTAATTTAATAAGACAGGCTCATCAAGGCGAAAACGGTGGTTCTTTTCCTCAAAGACAAAATTACGTCGCATGTGAGAGCTGGCATCCTTATGATGTGGTTTCTAATTCAATATCGCCCGTTCTCGTTTCCATTCGCTATTAAGGCACCCTACCGGAGCGACGGAAGCGGAGCGAGCAGGAGAGCGAGCGAAGAGAAGCGAGAACGAAAGCGACGCAAAAAGTTGGTGTGAAATGTACAAATTATTGGCCAAAAATTTTAAGTTACAAGTAAATGTTGAAATTATTTGAAAAAAAAAAAAAATAGTGGTTACCTTGATTAAATAAACACAAGGAATACAATAAATTTATGATGTACAAGAACATAAGAAAACAAAATTTTACAATTTTATGGCATGCCTACCGTTGTCATTCTTTAAGTCAAACCAGTATATACCTTTTAGAAAGTCATCCTAATAAATTTTTTTTTACTCTGTTTATGTCGGTAGATATATTTAATCCAAGCATAACAACTCTAAGTTTTATATATATATATATATATATATATATATATATATATATATATATATATATATATATCTATCTATATCTATACATATATATATATATATATATATATATATATATATATATATATATATATATATATATAACACATGGGCTGAAAAGTCCCGGGCCTAACAAAGAAAACACGGTTTTTTTTGGTTCAAAATTATCTTTATTCATCAACGTAATCTCTATCAAGAGCAACGCAATCATTCCAGCGCCGCTCTAACAATGGCCAAACACTGCTCAGAATCATCAACACGTTCTTGTTTTTGATAAACAGTGAGCAAACGCGGCACCCACTTTGAACAGAGCTTTCTCATAGTCAAATGCTCATGCAATATAAAACCAACACGTTCTTTTGATATCTTTACGATGTCAGCTAACTCACGCAACTTCACTTTTCGATCATTCAAAACGATTTTATGGATTTTTTTTATGTTTTCTGGTGTTACCGCCTCATTTGGACGTCCACTGCGTTCTGCATCATCGGTGTCTCTACGACCACGTTTGAAGTCAGCAAACCAACGTTTTATTGTTGTTTCTGATGGAGCGGAGTCCCCATAACACTTTTCAAGCCATTGCTTCGCTTGAACGGTATTTTTTCCCATCAAGAAGCAGTGTAAAATTAAAACACGAAATTGTTTTTGATCCATTGTTTTGAAAATAACAAAAGTAGCGTCACTCTTAGCACAATAACTCACAAACTAATGAATAGAATATCATGAAATTTTAACAGCTGTCTTTTGAAGGTTAGTATTAACTGAAAAAAAGGTGACTGCAATAAAACTAGCGCCATCTATGTGTTAGGCCCGGGACTTTTCAGCCCATGTGTTATATATATATTTATATATATATATATATATATATATATATATATATATATCTGTATATATATATATATATATATATACATATATATATATATATATATATATATATATATATATATATATATATATATATATATATATATATATATATATATATATATATATATATATATATATATATATATATATATATATGTATATATATATATATATATATATATATATATATATATATATATATATATATATATATATATATTATATATACATGTTGTTGTGTCTCACCAAATGTTTGATATCATCTATCGCCAACGAGTTTGTGGTCTTTCTACAGATCTTCTGTGTCTTCAAAGTCTTCTGTCACATGGGCGACGTGTCCAGCCCAGTCCCATCTTAACTTGCAGGTTCGCTTGGTTACATCTGCCACTTTGGATTTTCTTCTTATCTCTTCATTCTTGAGTTTTAGTCCCAACATTTGCCTTTCCATGGCTCTTCGTGTAATCTGTAATCTTGTCTTTATGCTGTTATTCCATGGTTTACGTTTCGGTACCATATGTCACAACTGACAGTATGTTATTTGCTCATCGAACACTTTAGCCTTGATGGTGTTAGGTAGACTTGAGTTAAACGTTTTTTGCAATTTGCCGAAACTAGACCAAGCTATGTTAGTTGGTCAATCGTGGTTAGCGAAACGCGTGTTGAGAGCAAAAATAAAGTGTTTGGTGTAGTGGCGATATACTGAGTAAACGAAGCTACCGAAATCCTGCTTTTTAAATTTGCTTTTAAATTATTTTTACCAATTTTTGGTTTGGGTTAGTTTTGGGGGGTGAAATCGGAGGTGAAATTTTTTTTTTTTTACCAGGTCGTCAAATGGGGTGTCAAATGAAAGCTTGTAAAAAGACTAGGTCAAAAAGGTATATATAATACTTGCGCACAATTCTCTTTATATTATTCTTAAAAAAGTGCGAAAAAGCTCTGTCCCCCACCTTATCTTGAAAAGTAATAATTAAAAAATTTTGAAAAAATTCTGGAATATTCTCTACAGAGTGTAGATTGAACGAAAATTATCACGAGTGCATTACCTTTAATAATTTATCTGGTATATAAAAAAAACAAAAATTTCAAGGTTTTCAGTTTTCATTAAAGATGGGAAAAAAACTTTGTTGGAAGCTCATTTGGGATGTGTTTTGTGAAGTCACTGATCATTTTATACTTCTGTAACGAAAATTTTTATTTTAAAAGCAATCAACGTTCGGAACCTAATTGCGCAAGTCCAACTTGCACTTGACCAGTTATTTATATATCGATTTGTATTTTACAAAATATATTTTATAATTAAAGGTTTTATGGAGTTTTTTTTATAAATTCCCTTAAACAGTCGCTTGGAGACGTCGGATGCAGATAAAGGGCATTCCTTCGGAAAAAAAAGAAGAGAACGTTAAAGGTAAAGCTGCGTATAAATGAATAACAGCCAGTGCATCCTTTCAAAGAAAGAAACCTATTTTGTATTGATTCTTTAAAAGCTTAGCTTCTTCCCAACAGGGTTAAATCAATTAGACTTTTCTCTTAAGAAACTCGTTTCATACGGTGGCACTTTAAATTTTAACCTTTTCCAACCCAACTTAAAAGATTAATGATCACGGAAGATCTATTGCTAACTCTGGATGAAACGTTGGTTCGTTGTTATGATCTAGAGACAAAGAAACCATCGAAGAATGAAAACATACTGAATCACCTAGCTTCAAGAAGTTTCATTTTCAGAAATCAGAAAAAAGTTTTTGATTCCGTTTTTGGAGATAAGGATGAGAGACTAATTGAAATAGGGCCAAATAGTAACTTTAGAATATTATTCTTCATTATTAACTGAACTTTGGAAAAAATGAGGAAAAATGTCTAAGAGGTTATTGTCCTTGCAAGATAACGCGCCTGCTCACAAATTGCTGTTGGATTTGCAAAATATAAACGAATTAGAGTTTGACCATCATGATCATCATCATATTTCTCTGACTTAGTTTCTTCAAACTATTACTTATCTCCACAGGTGAAAAACTACTTGTAGGAATATAAATTTCATTTAAATGAAAAAGTAATAAATGTTATCGAAGATTGGCTTGCAAACCAAGACGTAGGTCTAGAGCTATTTTGCAACGGTCGCACTATATAAACTTGAAAAGATGATGTTGAAAAAACAATTTTTGTTTTTGAGGTTTGCTTGTTCTTTGTATGATAGGCTAGAAACTTATTATTTATAATTAAAGTATAGGTAAGGTTTAATATCGTTTTTCTTTAGTATAACTTGAAAATATTTATTTGAGAGATGAATAAAAATAAATTTACTATATAATTGACACTATTTTTCGACTACTCCTGCCCAACGCCTTGATAGCTGTTTAATTTCTGTGGTATAAAACTTTCAAAGTTTTGATTGAAAAAAGTTGGCGATGGGATTTTTTAATAACTCTTCATTATGAAATCTTTTTCCGGTAAAAAAATTCTATAAGGAACAGGTAAAATAGTAATTGGTAGAGGAAATATTGAGGAAGTATGGAATGCGAGAAACAACTTCCGATTTCAGCTTGACAAATTTTCATAAGGATTCGTCCCTTATGTGACCGTTTACTGTTCATATCGCTTAAATCGTCTCTAAAAGTTAAATAAATCTCGTTGATTTATTTAACTTTTAGAGACGACATTTAATTTAGTAAGAGTAGTTCGAAATGAAATACCTTTAATGTTTCTCTAGAGGCACACATTTTTTCTAGGTGTAAGTCTTGCGTCGTTGGTGATGATGGTTCTAGAATTTCGTTTTTATCTAACTATATGGATCGTATCTTTAAAGTTACGTAAAATACCTATTTTTTATCGTCTGTCACTGTTTCAAAAGTCGTAAAGGCTACTGATGCAATAACAAAGAATTGTGAAAGGTGACTTTGAACACCTTGCTACTAACTTAATTCGTGTGAAACCCACTTCCAAAGATTTCGAACCTTACCAAGCCATGTAAATGGGTGCAATTGTTTTTAGAGCAATGCAATGTTGAAGCAAGCTCTTACTGGGTTGATCAAGTGTTTTGAACCAGAATGGGTTTTAAGCTTTTTTTTAATCAAAATTGGCTACACGGTGACGACCGCTTTCATTTTTTTATTGAAAAGTTCCTCTACAAAATTTCTAAACCATTCTTGACATTTCCAATCGTTCAAAGTATTTCCAGCAAGCGATTGTTTTTATTAACATCCTTTCCTCTTCTTCCCAGCAGCTGGAATTGCATTTAGTATTTATTTGTTTGGTTTATTCGCCATTTTGTTGTCACCAAATTCTAAACGAGAAAACAATACTGTTTACGCGCAAAGCACGTTCACTCAAAAATTTCTATATATACGAGGGCTACCTTTATATCTGTTATAAAAACAATGAAAGAAAAAAAAAATTCGGTACAAATCGTTTTATTGTTTCTCAAAATATTCGCCTTTAAGATTTATATACTTTTGTATGCATTCCAACCAATTCTCGAAACATCTTTTCCACTCTGAGGTTGGTACCTCAAAAACAAGGTTTTGGAAGCTTCTTTAGGTGATTAAAATCGCTGTCCACGTATTTTTTTTTTTGACATTCGGGAACAAAAAGAAGTCGTTAGACGATAAATCAGGTGAATACGGGCAATGAGATATTAATTTAATGTTTTTCTCCGTCAAATAATCAATTGTTTGACGTGCTGTGTGAGAGCTGTCATGATGAAGAATGATGAAGCGTTTTCGGTTGTTTTTTTTCCTGATTTCATCGATGACTTCTGGCAAACAAATAGTTGTATACCATTCAGCATTAACTGTTCTTCGATCCTCAAAAGCAATGGTTGCAATATGTCCAGTATAACCAAAGAAACAAGCGATCGTTTTTTTGGGAGTGCTTTGAGAATAAACCACTTTTGTTGGATTCGCTTCCTCTTGGAACCCCCAAACAGTTGATTATTGCTTAGTTTTAGGCTTATACGAATATATCGTAAGTTTCGTCTCCTGTTACGATGTTGTATATGGATTTTGCATGTCCTCGATCGAATTTTTTTGAGCATTTTCCTACACCACGAGCCAGTTTTTGAGTTTCAGTCAAATTATGCGTAATCCATCGGAAACAAATCTTTTTCACAGCTAAATATTCATGCAAAATCGAATATACTGCAGTCTTCGATATGCCTAAGGATGCTTCTATTTCACGTTAAGTCAGATGCTGATCCTCTTCAATCATGTTGGACGACCTTCACGAAATTCATGGCTGACGGAAGCACGACCATGACGAAATTCTGCAAACCAATTGTAAACAGTCTTTTTTGATGGCGATTCATTACCAAAAGTTGAACGAAGCTATTTGAGGCATTGTTGTTGAGTTAGACCTTTACTAAAATCGTAAGAAATTATCCAACGCAAACCTTCACGTGAAAGTTCCATTTGTTCACAAAACTGTTTTTTATAACGCTCACTGTAAACAAACTACTCGGCCAATTTCTGAGGTGCTACTGTTTTAATAATAACAAATGTTAAATTTTACAACGGTAGTAATGTCACATCTTAATAGCGCCATCTAGCGGCCGTTTGTTAAAACTTAAAAGGCGGCCCTCGCATAATTTGTTTTTAATTTATGTTGACTGGATTATTACTGATCAACTTCGAGAACTCATACAAAAACGACATTAATTATTACTAGATGTGATAAAGAATTTAAGTATTTTGTCCCAGTGTAAGACGCGTTATAAGCCCATCACCCTTTTACTTACATTAAACCTAGTTTATATGTAATTTGAAATGCGTCAATTAATATTAGATATGTAGTGTGCTAATCTTTATGCAAACACTATAGGTAAACGACACGTAAGACTAAGTTGGAATTAACACATTAGAAATTCATGTATTATGGGAGTTTTAGAGCAGGTTTAAGACGTGATGTGGTTTAGATAAAATCTTAAACGCAACATTAAAATATTTCCTATATTATTAAATGCATTATTTTTTTTTAAAGGATATTATTTACATACTTTGTAACGGGGAAGGAGACAACATTAAATTTAGCAGTTTGTATTCTAATTTCTCTATGCATTTTTTAGTGTGCAGAATACTTATAAGATTATTTCGGCGTCTGTCTGTCTGTCCGTCTATCTTTCTGCCCGTCTCTCACACTTTCTTCGAAACTATTTGACATAGAAAGTTGATGTTTGGAAATAATGCGAGAATTGATGGCCTTATCAGTGCCGTGTACTTTTAAAAGTTAAATTTTGATTTAAGGGGTTAGTTTTGGGGGTGAAATCGGAAGTAAAAAAAATTGCCAGATCATTGATTGGGTGTCAAATGAAAACTGGTAAAAATACTAGTTTAAAAATATATATAATGTAATACTTGCGCACACTTTTCTTTGTATTATTTTTTAAAAATTGCAAAAAATCGCTATCCCACCCTTATCTTGAAAAGTACTGAACAAAAAATGTTTCTCTCCATAAGGTGTAGAACAAAAATTGTCACGAGTTCATCACCTTTGATAATTTATCTGGTATATAAAAAAACAAAAATTTCAAGATCATCAGTTATCAGTAAAGATGGGAAACAATTTGTTGAAAACCTCATTTGGGGTGTGTTTTGTAAAGTTATTGATCATTTTATACCCCCGTAACAAAATTTTTTATTTAAAAAACTCTAATTCTGCAAGTTCGACTTGTACTTGGCCGGTTATTTATTCTTTTTCTTTATTATTTCTTTTTTAGTAATAAATGTAAAATAGCTGAAAACGGACGAAGTACATATTTCAACAGTTTGCTCACCGTTCTCTTATTCGTCAAATCCATCCTGAGACGCGTTTCGCCGTATCATGACTCATCAGTCAGTCTAGGATTGACAAACAAGAGAACAGAATTTACTGGTACTTATCCCAGAAGTTCCGGAACACGATGGTAGGATACAACGAATTGTATTAAGTACGCATAAGTACCATCGTGTTCCGTAACTTCTGGGATAAGTATCAGTAAATTCTGTTCTTTTGTTTGTCAATCCTAGCCTGACTGATGAGCCGTGATACGGCAAACCGCGTCTCAGGATCGATTTGACGAATAAAAGAACGGTGGGTAAACTGTTGGGAGATGGACGGCGTCGGTTTTCAAGTATTTTAGATTTATATGCCTGAGGAGGATCCCTTGAAAAGCGCTACCTGCTTTTAAGCGTTGACTGTCGGCTTGAAAGCTGCTGTATCAGCTTTCGATGGAGTAATAGGTATGCGTACAATTCATTGTATCCTACCATCGTGTTGTTAATAATATTCATAAATCACTGAAAGTTTCTGAGGTTGAAAATTTTTAATATTCTTGTGTATTTCAACCTGCTATTATATTAATGACTCAAACACAGATACACTTCCAGGTAATTATGTGGCAAAATCGTCACAATTTTAAGGTTCAACAGGATTTAGACCACTCCTTCAACAGTTACCAAAAATCCTTACAATTTATCTTAATATCATCAATGTTTTTTTTTTATGGGTCTAGCTCACGTGCTGCAGGGAAGTCCCTAAAGCGCTCCAGGAGCGGCACGAGTGCAGAAAAAGCGATTCACGTTGTTCTTGAATCGCTGTAAATTGTACTCGGTGGGAAACACAGCGCTGGGCAAATTATTCCAAAGGGATGACATTCTCCATATAAAAGATTGCTTGAAAAAGCGTTGTACGCGGAGTAACAAGCTGAACCTCATATGAATGTGAAGCACCAGCGCGACGTGTATTTCTAACATGCACCGCTTTGGGAGGAATTAAGCGGGCTACATCCTTCGAACACTTTCCATGAAAATACTTGTAGAACAGACTCAAGTCGCCAACCGTTCTTCGATGTTCCAGCGAATTAAGGCCGCTGGTCAGTTCGGGGTCTCCGATCAGACGAACAGCTCTTCTCTGAACAGAATCCAACAAATGCAGTGTATGTTTGGGGAGAGGAGCCCCAAATATGGGAGCAGTATTCCATAGTTGGTCGAATTTGAGCTTTGTAAAGAATTAACAGATGTTGTGGAGTGTTAAGCTTTCTGGTTCGAAATAATATTCCCAACTTTTGAGAAGCCCTCCTTGCTATGCCTGTAACATGTTCATGCTCCCAAACTAACGCCCAACAAATTGAGCGACGATGCTAGGGGAATGGAGTGCCCCGACATAATCATGTCGGGTTCAGCAACGTTAATTTTTTTAGAAAAAACTTCCGCCCTGGCATTTTGTAGCTTTAAATTCCACTTGGTTACTGTCACCCCCAAGATAGAATTTCTTCCAGGTGTTTGTTAAGTTGAACGACCTTCTGCTGTCTGTGGATATTCGCCTGAGCAGCCGATGTCCGAGCGTTCAAAGTGAATGAAGACACAAGCGTACTGTCGTTTGCAAAGCTGTAGATTGGATTCCTGGTCTTTTCCAGCAGATCGGTAATGTAAATGAGAAAGATAGTAGGGGACAGTATGGAGCCTTGGGGCACACTGGCGTTGATTGTAAAGGTGTTACAAAGAAATCCGTCGACCGCCACTCGTAAAGAACGCTCTCTGAGGAAACATGAGAACCACGAACAGAACTTTTTAGATATACCATAAGAGCGTAGCTTAGCCAGCAGTCCATCGTGCCAAACACGGTCGAATGCCCTACATATGTCAAGAGCAACCGCTCGAGATTCTCGAAAGTGTTCAATTGCAACTATTTGATATAGAAAGTTGAAGTTTGGAAGTAATATGAGAACTGATGGCCTTATCATAGCCGTGTGGTTTTGAAAGTTAAATTTTGATTTAAGGGGTTAGTTTTGGGGGGTGAAATTGGAAGTAAAAAAAAAATTGCCAGGTCATTGAGTGGGTTTCAAATGAAAACTGGTAAAAATACGAGTTCAAAAATATGTATAATGTAATCTTTGCGCACACTTTTCTTTGTATTATTTTTAAAAAATTGCGAAAAAAAATCGCCGTCCCCACCCAGTACTGATCAAAAAAATTTTGAAAAAATTCTAAAATATTCTCCATTATGTGTAGAACGAAAATTGTCACGAGTGCATTACTTTTGATTATTTATCTGGTATATAAAAAAACCAAAAATTTCAAGATCATCAGTTTTCAGTAAAGATGGGAAACAACTTTGTTGAAAACTCATATGGGTTTTTTGAAGTTATTGATCATTTTATACCCCCGTAACAATTTTTTTTTTATAAGCAATTAACTTACGGAACACTAATTGTGCAAGTTCGACTTGTACTTGACCGGTTGTTTATTTTTTGTCAGGTTAGATTGCGTTATTAATAATAAATGTAAAATAGCTGAAAACGGGTAAAGTCCATATGTCAACAGTTTACCCACCGTTCTCTTATTCGTCAAATCCATCCTGAGATGCGTTTCTACGTATTACGACTCATCAGTCAGGCTAGGACTGACAAACAAAAGAACAGAATTTACTGGTAACAGAAGTGACGGAACACGATGGTAGGATACAACGAATTGTATCCTACCATTGAAAGTACGCGTACATTGTGCATCGTGTTCCAAAACTTCTGCGATAAGTACTAGTAAATTCTATTCTCTCGTTTGTCAATCCTAGCCTGACTGATGAGCCGTGATACGGCAAAACGCGTCTCAGGATGGATTTGACGAATAAAAGAACGGTGGGTAAACTGTCGAGAAATGAACGTCGTCGGTTTTCAGCTAGAAAGCTGCTGTGCCAGCTTTCCATGGAGTAACAGGTATGCGTACTTAATACAATTCGTTGCATCCTACCATCGTGTTCCGTAACTTCTGGGATAAGTACCAGTAAATTCTGTTTAGGTTTATAGATATTGTAGTACGTTTTAAGATATGTCCTAGTTTCTCAAAAGCTGCCCATGCCAGCCTTATTCGCCTAGTTTTTATTCTGCATGCCGGTTCTCCTTTCCGATCTTAATAGAGTGACTTAAGTAGATATACTCGTCGACGCGTTCTATGGAGTTATTTCCTATCTGTATGTTGGTATCTTCAGGGCTCATAAATTTAGCTTTTTAATATTCATTTTAAGACCTACCCTTGCAGAGACCACATTCAGCTGGATCAACATTTCCTGTAGCTCATTGGTGTTATTAGCTATCACTACTATGTCGTCTGCAAACTTAAGGTACAACATAATTATCTGAATTCAATTGACATGAAACAATTTTATGTTTTCGACTTTTTGGTTCTCATCAGTAGCAAATACCACGCTGTAAGTTAGGTAAAAACTAAGCAGTTAGAGAACACAAGGAGTTCATGGACCAGGGCCTGAAAGTATATTTGTGGTTTAAGTCAGAAGGTGAACTATTTTACTGGCGGCAACCGACATATCTACGAAGGCCACAGTAGCAATCTGGGTAAAACTCTAACCTATGAAAATCATAAACTGAATAAAAAAGATGAGAACAACTGTAATAATACAACAAGAAGAAGGTTATCGGGAATGTTGCCAAAAGTAATGGAAGTGTTTCAGACTTTTTAGTTCTTGTCAGTACCACATAACAAACTATAAATAGAAAAACTTGGGAGAGTTAGAAAATGAAAAGAGTTCACAGACCAGAACATTTAAGCACATTTGTGGTTTAAGTCAGAAAACCAACTAGTTTGTTCGTTTCAAGGGTAGAGTTGAGTGGTTGCAATTGTGTCATATGTGGGTATGTTGGTTATCGCAAGAAAAATATTGTTAAACTTCCCTTTGTAACTAATGAAGAAATGGACAATACTCGAAGTTTTTTAGCATATATGCCAAGAGGCAGTAAACAAATATATTATAATAGGCATGTTGAGAGTAACAATGAATCACCGAAATTATGACTTTAAATAATGAAATAGTTTAAAAAGTTTCTAAAAAATGTACTTATTTTTATATTAAAAATAAGGTTCATATTATTTTTGTTAAAATAAAAATGCAAAATACAGCAATCCGCCATGTTATGTAGAACACCAATCAGAGCGAATGACGTCACGCATAAGTAAACATTATTTCGGTCGAACTTCCCTTGTGTTAACGATAATTTCTGTACCGTTTATCAATTAATTTGTGGTTTTAAACTATCGAGTTGCCTAGTTTTGTGTTACAAAAATGAGAATAAAGAAACGTTCGCGATGGAAGACGGATTTATCAAGGCAAATAGCTCTAATTTATCTAGAATTGATTTGTTGATGCTTGTAGAGTTTCTTGCGTCAACCAAAGACTTTTGCTCAGCAGAATTTAGAAATATCAAACCTTCTATGCAAGTATATAAGTAATCTATATTAAAACTACTATTTAAAAACTCAAAAACCCATAAAAACTGCACTTTATTTCTACGTCATGGTTTTATTAGTTTTACGTTAGGTTATGATAATGTTGATATACACTGAATGTAATTCTCTGTATCATTTAGCAACTGCAACAAGAATAAAGTATCCATTAAATAAACAGTAGTGGATGATATCATTAAAGAAATAAAACCTAACCTCAATAGTGATGTGACTATTTAAAGGTATTATTTAGATAATTAACAATTTCTTAAACAAGATTATTATGACACACCTCATTTATAATAATAAAATATTAAGTTAAAACTTCCATCAGATGGTATTCACAGAAATAAATTGAAGAATTTGGAGAAATAACTGCTGGGTCTCGCCGTGCAAGAGTTAGCCACTTATTTCTTATTGTTTTCTGGTTTGGAATGTAAACAAATAACTTGTTAGGAGTTTTTATCGACGTGTCTTTACATTGAGGGACCGCACACCACTTATACAGTTTAGAATTCATTTTAAACACACAAAATAACAGAATTATTGTATAGACACTGTATACTTCACTGTTGTTGACATGGAGTTTACAAAGGCATGACGTCACGAGCAGACACCATGACATCTGCGAGCGTTTTGACGTAAAATTCAAAATTAGTTTAAAAAAGGCCAATTTTTTGCTAGGAAACCTGCAATTTCTCTAGAAATATATATTTTTTTGGAAATAGTAGCTCCGTAAGAACATCGTGGAATAATTTTTCAAAATTAGTCATCATGCCTATTAGTCGACCTTTATTTGGATAGTTACAATGTTGTCATGTTTAAAAGGGAATATTCCTTATAATATGTTATAATAAATTAAGATAATCTTGCCTTTTATATCTTAGCAAAAGCGCCTGATGCTACAGAAACACACGGCATTTAAATTATAGTGTTTTAAAAGTAATTATTCACTAACGACTACAACAAGCATAAGAAAGATTGTACTCAAAACTTAAATTCTGGTTAAAACCTATAAGTACTACATTTCGGATAAAGAAATAAAAATAACTTATTATCGCATTTCTGTAATAGAGCGACCCAATAAAAATCGATTTTGAAATAAGCACGACAAAATATATAATCTAAGCCTAAAGTTAGAAAATGGATAATAAAACAATTTTGACAATTCCGTTAGTAAGTTGTATCAATAATCGCCTAACATCTTCGGGGCATACTGTCGAGGAGATTTTCTGTATGTTCCCGCGGCAATGACCTCCAAATTTTTCGAATCTCGCGAGACAACCGAGTCAAAGTCCTCAGAGTCTTTCCTCTGAGCTTTCTCCTTACAAGGGACCAAATGTTTTCAATATCGTTGGCATCCGGCGATTGTGATGGCCACTCTAGTATCTTATTGTGGGCCCAAGGAAGCCGCTTCGCAATATGAGTTTCTTCCAGCAAAGGTTTCTTTGTTGTGCTTCGAAATTTAATATCATGAACACGAAGATGTTGTCGAATGGTCTCACGGACACATTCAAACCCGATTTTTTTTAATTTTGCCGCCTCTTGATGCAGGGTCAATTTCGGGTCCCTTGAAACAAAGACACGATTCGTTTTTCGACTTTCTGAATGACTTTGCCTACCGAGTCACGTTTTGGCGAGTCGTTGACATTTTTCGTCTCGTTAAAATGATTAACCCACTTCTTCACAAACAATATCGACTTTTTAATATATTTAGCGGCCACGGAATATGTGATTTTAGGCCCCTTTGAATGGGAACAAAGAAAGACTGCCTTGCACAGATGAGCAAACAAGTGACTCATTTTGGATTTTAGGTGATTTTGATGAAAGTTTGGAATAGACTGATACTTTTACTAAAATGCGTAGACCAAGGTTCCCACTACCGGTTTTTTGTTGAATCGCCAGAATTGCATCTATCAATAACCGGTCAAGTGCAAGTTGAACTTGCACAATTAGTGTTCCGTACGTTGATTGCTTTTAAAATAAAAAATTTTGTTACAGTGGTATAAAATGAGCAGTGACTTCACAAAAATATACCCCAAATGAGTTTTCAACAAAGTTTGTTTTCAATCTTTACTGGAAACTGATGACCTTAATTTTTTTTTTTTTTATATACCAGATAAATTATTAAAGAAAATGCACTCGTGATAATTTTCGTTCAGTCTATACCCCGTGGAGAATATTCCAGCATTTTTTCTAAATTTCTACTTTCGAGATAAGGACAGCGAGTTTTCGCGATTTTTTAAATATAATACTGAGAAAAGTGTGCGTAAGTATTACATTATATATGTATATATATATATATATATATATATATATATATATATATATATATATATATATATATTTTACTCGTGTTTTCACAAGCTTTTATTTGACACCACACTCGATTACCTAATAAAAAAAATTTCCGATTTCACACCCCAAAATTTAACTTTCAAAACTACATGGCTCTAATGAGACCATCAATTCCTATATTACTACCAAATTTCAACTTTCTATATCAAATAGTTTCGGAGAAAATCGGGTGTGCCAGACAGACAGACAGACAGACAGACACCGAAGTGATCTTATAAGTGTTCCGTATGGAACACTAAGAATGAATTATCGTGGATACGTTCTTACTTGACAGACTGTAACAGGCGATGAAGGCGCATTTTATCAAAAATATTAAGTAAAAAGAAATTCCATTATTAAATGAATTATTTCCACCAGAACAATAACTTTTCCAAACCCTGGCTAAACGGAGAATTATCAGTTGATACTTTAATTTATGAAGATAAAATGATATCCCTAAAATTTATAAGCTAACACTATCGAAATTATTTGAATATTACCTGATTTTTGATCAAAACTTTACTCTTTTTTTAAAATGTATGCTAATAGACAACAATTTACTAATTTAATTTAAATTATGGAAGTAGCAATTTTAATGATAATCTATGGATAGATCTTGTGTTTAACAGAGGTTCTAAATCATGTTTCTTGTTCACTTAGATAATCCTAGTGTTAAGTTCTCGTCATCTAAGGTGACCTACCGATATACTAATTGCATATTAACCTGAACTACAAGCATCTAAACGGATCCAAACCCATCCAAGCTCATATAATATGACTTGACTAATTAAAGGAAGTTTCATGCCAGTATTACTAGGCTTGAATAAGTTAAAAATAAATAAGACTTGATGTAGAAAGAACAAAATTATATTTTAATAAATTTTTTTCTACTTTTAATAAATCAATCGGATAAAGTCGCAAATAAAAACGAACCAACTTTTTAAATTGGGACATATTTTAAAAGGGAGATTTTATTATTGAATTATTGCTAAAGGGGCAATAACTTTTTGCAGACGCTGATAGAAAAAACGGCGATTGGGACTTTAAATTCTGGGGCTAAGATGACTTCAATAAAACCTATAAATGTCATCCTAATATTATTGAAATTATTCGTCAGGAGTGGCGCCGCGAAAATGGGCTGGAAAAGTTTGAATTGAAAATTCGAAGAAGAAACGAGTTGGGACGAAAATAAAATCATAAGGAGAATAACGAATTGGCAACTTAAAGACACTGGCGGGGATTTATTTTTATAGTAAAAGATAAATGATGATTCTGACAGATTAATATAATAATTCCTAATTAACACAACAAATATTCTAAAAAATTATTTGAATAACAAAAAAATATATTAAATTTTTTTCAGTTAACACCACTTTAATGAGAAAAGTACGAGGATTGATTGAAAAGTTCGCTGCCTAGTCAAGAAAACAAAAAAAATATTTTTATTTTTCGACGTAATCTCTACCTAGCTCTATGTACTTCTTCCACCTGTTTTGCAAAGCTTCCACATCTGTTTGAAAAAAAGATTACTCAAGGTCTTCAAGATACTGGTTAACTGCGGCTTCGACTTCTTTATTTGATGAAAATTTATGGCCACAGAGGTGTTTTTTTGGGTTCGGAAACAGATGAAAGTCCAAAGGTACCAAATCAGGAGAATAAGTCGGGTGGGGCAGCAACTCGAAAGCACAATCATGAATTTGAGCCATAGATTCAACCGACGTGTGAACGCGAGCGTTGTCCTGATGGAACAAAACTTTCTTTCTCAGTAATCCTGGCGTTCCTCTTTAATTTCTTGACGTAAACGACGCAAAAGGGTGCGAGTTTATTGTTTCGCCTTTCGGAAGGTAGTCCAGCATAATAATACCTTTAGCATCCCAAAAAACGCCATCACTTTTCCAGGCGACAGAATTGGCTTCGCTATCTTTGGGGTCGGTTCACCAAATTTTTTCCATCGCTTGGTTTGTTCTTTTGACTCTGGATAATAGTGGTGAACCCAGGTTTCGTTTCTTGTCATAAACCTGTTAAGAAAATCTTGCAGATCAGCCTCAAACATCTCTAAACAGTCGCGAGAAATCTTCAGTTGAATTCGTTTTTGTGCAACTAAAAGCAATCTGGGAACCCACCTAGCGGATAACTTAGAAAATCCGAGTTCGTTGGCAATGATGTTTTGTGTTCGTTCATACGAGATGCCGATCTTTTTTTTCAGTCGTAGACGTCGTGGGCTGGCCGGAACGAGGGTCATCTTCGATGCTCTCTCGTCCACGTTTAAATTCTGCAACCCATTTTTTCACAGTGGTATATGACGGAGCAGATTTCCCTAGTGTTGTTTTCATTTCATCGTGGATCTCCTTTGGTGTTAATCTTTTTTTAGACAGGTACTTGCTCAATTTTTTCCATTTTTCCAAAAACGCTACACTTGGTCTCACTAAACTCGTTCTAACCTAAAAACCACAAAATTTTACACTGTGATAACCAAAGAAAGTATCAACTTATTGAGGGTACAATAATAAAAATATTATAGCGTATATGTTACCGGTAAAGTATAAAATACGGTATTCTATAGGATGCCTAGGTATTCTATAGAATGCCTAATACCTTCAGGCAAAGTATAAAATATCCTTTATTTTATACTTCGCCTAGGCATTCTATAGAATAACTAACATACAGCCGGCAATGTGTATAATACGAGTAGATATTGAAAACAGTAAGCATTGCGGGTGGCGGAGCAGCGCAGTGGGGGTTGGAGTCAACACATTATGACATTAGCTAACCTAAATAAGCCTGAACTAATCTTTTTTAAAGTTAAAAATATATTTCTTTTACAAATAAAACCAACCTTTGATTTTTCAAAGATTGCCGAAGTCTCTAATTTCATTTCCCTACGCATTCTTTTATAGACAGTTGATAATCTTAATATCGTTAATTTTGAATAAAAAAAGATATGATTATGATAATTTGTCTCTCATTTTATACTTATTTTTAGCATGATGAACTATTGTGACTCTTGGACGTACACAGAACCTTTTCTTAAGACATAAGCTCCTATTAGTTAAAGTTAGTTCGGAATAGTTCAAGTTAGTTCACTAATAATGTTATAACGTATTGATTTTACTTTCACCACGCTTCCCCGCCCCCCGCAACTACAGTTAATGCTTATTGTTTTCAATAACTATTATACATATTGCTGGCTGTACGTTTGGTATTATGGTAATTTGTCTTTCATTTTAATATACTTTACCTAATCCCTTATCGGCATTTTATAGAATTCCTAGACATTCTATAGATTACCTAGGCAAAGTATATAATAATTAAAGAAAAATAAAATATTTCATACATTGCCCAAAACGAGCCTGATTCTAAAAAGTGCCTGAATTATACACTTTGCCGGAACGTATACAATTTGATTGCTTTTGGGGAGGAAATAAAAATGATATATTGCTAAATGATTCGAAAAGCTTAATAATACAACTCATTGCTAGATGCGAAACATTCCTGTGTTCTTAAATCGATTTCATGATAAAGGACTATAACGTAAAATCAAAATCCAATTACAGTTTTATTATCACGTAGCTGACGATAAGTTGAAGGTAATGATCTAGTAAAACGAGTTATGGGGAATATAAAATTGTCACTTTTAATATTCTTTGATCAGAGTTTAAAAACTTTCCATTAGCTCATATTCTGTTCCATATTAGATCAAAAATAGCATTATGAACATAGAAAAATGAAGAAGACTTTAGAGAATTAGGTATTCAGCAAAATTTATTACAAAAATTGAAAAATTAGTATTTTTAGAGATATTTGTAAAGAAACAAAATTTTTCAATTTTATTTTTACTGTGGGCTTATTTTGTTTAATTTGAAAATAGTCGGTATATTTATTCTTCAAGTAAGTTTTTAAAGTAGGATTATTTTTTCGTCATTGCGGCGATTCGTGTCGTAATACCATCAATTAGTTAAAGTTTTGAAATATGGACTAAAACCTCAAGTGTATTTTTTAGAAGCTTCATCAGATCTAAATTCAACCATGTATTATACTTAACACTTTATTAAATAATTCATGTCCTATATGTTCATAACAAATGACAATGACAATAACTGCGTTAAAAAGAAATACTAAATATTGAAAACACGAAAATCACAAGAACGGATTCATAATATATGTATATATATATATATATATATATATATATATATATATATATATATATATATATATATATATATATATATATATACATATACATATATATATATATATATATATATATATATATAATATACATATATATATATATATATATATATATATATATATATATATATATATATATATATATATATATATATATATATATATATACGAGGCATGTTTTTTAAGTAAGTACCGTTTTGGAATTAAAAAAAGACGTGCAAAGATATCGCTATAATTTTATTTTTACATGAAAGCCTGTACCTTAATCTACTTTTCTACATAATTTCCGTGAATATTGAGGCACTTGTCATAACGTGGCACCAGTTTTTGAATACCCTCCTCATAAAATTCTGCCGCCTGACTTGTTAACCACTGTATCACAAATGTTTTGACTTCGTTATCGTCTTGAAGACGCTGACCACCCAGGTGCTTCTTCAAGTGCAGGAACAAATGGTAGTCGCTGGGCGCCAGATCAGGGCTGTATGGAGGATGATCTAGACTTTCCCATTTAAAAGATTTGATGAGATCTTTAGTCTGATTAGCCACATGTGGACGGGCATTGTCATGCAGCAAAACGATACCCTTACTCAACTTGCCACGTCTTTTGTTCTGGATTGCACGACGCAGATTGTTCAATGTCTCACAATAAGACGCTGCATTGATTGTCTCATTACGAGGCAGAAACTCCACTAGCAATACTCCTTTTCTGTCCCAAAAAACTGTGCACATGATTTTGCGGGCAGAAATTGTTTGCTTAAACTTCACTTTTTTGGGTGATGATGAATGTCGCCATTCCATGGATTGTTGTTTCGATTCTGGTGTGACGTAGGCCACCCATGTTTCGTCACCAGTAACAATTTGGTCTAAAAAATGTTCACCTTCATTGTGGTACCGCTCAAGGAAAGTCAATGCACTGCCTAAACGTTGGGTTTTGTGCAAATCCGTCAACATTTTTGGAACCCAACGTGAACACAATTTCCGGTAATTCAAGTTCTCGGTCACAATGCGATACAAAACACTACGAGAATATTGAGGAAAGCAGTCGCACAATGATGAAATTGTAAAGCGTCTGTTTTCTCTCACTTTTTCGTCCACTTTCTGCACCAAATCTTCATTAACGACCGAAGGACGCCCACTCCGTTCTTCATCATGCACATTTGTGCGGCCATCTTTAAATGCTCTCACCCATTTCCTTACCATTCCATCACTCATAATGTTTTGTCCGTAAACTTCACAGATCTCACGATGAATATCGATCGGTTTTACGCCTTTAGCACTAAGAAATCGTATAAACAGCCCGTACTTCACAATCGGCGGGACTCACGATTATCGGAGGCATCTTAAACACTCAGTAAACAACGTATACAATGAAGAATCAGACTGTAATGGCGTCAGTGCGTAGACATGCGATGTAGGTTACCAGCGGGCATGCGCGGAACGCCGACCGTATCGCTGCGGCGGCGGAATCGCAAAACGGTACTTACTTAAAAAACATGCCTCGTATATATATATATATATATATATATATATATATATATATATATATATATATATATATATATATATATATATATATATATATATATATATATGAGAACTTATTAACGGACTTATCAAGAAAAATATTATTGGATTGGTCAGCGTCTGGTAAACTGCGGAACATCATTCTTTTCAATGTTCCAAACATACTAAAAGCTACCACATTTGATCAATGCGTATTGCCAGTATTGACATACCGAACGGAAACGTGGGCCCTGAATCGACAAAATTTTAAATCGTCTGTAAGTAGCCGAATGAGCGATAGAAGGTGTATCAATGAGTGACAGGCTGACTGATCAATAAATTCAAAGAAGGTTGATGTAGCTGAGAGGGTGAGCAGATTGAAGTGTAGCTGGGCAAGCCACATCACTAGACTCTCTAATAATTGATGGACCCACAGAATAAGTAATTGGAGGTCTAGGAATGTAAAAAGAAGTAGAGGACGTCCACAAACCCGATGGTTTGACGATATCAAAGGACTAACGGGATACAACTGGATAAACAAGGCCTAAGGTCGAAGAAGATGAACATACCTAAGGGAGGGTTACGTCCGACAATAGACTACATGGCTTAAGTGATGCTGATGATGAAGCCTTAATGTATAAGAAAAAATTTAGATATCCCTTTTAAATGGAGATTAATATGGTTGTTATTAGTATCAACTGTGATCAATGAGAAGAAATTGTGATTTTTGGGATTAGATTGTGACAATTTAAAGTAACTTTTAGTCGTTTCGCGTACGACTGCTCGGTATTTTAGAGATTAGAACACTAAATTTGTTAATTTTTGCAATTCTAAAATAAATACTGAAATTAACTGTCGCACATTTATAGATAACTTAATCTAAGCTTTTACTTAATATTTTAAATAATGGGTATCTTATGGTGAGATATCAATCATATGTATAGTTTCAGCCCACGTACTGTGGTTCTCGAGTTCAATTCCCGATATACTTATTTATTCGTTTATTTGGGAAAATTTGGCTTGGCAATATACATAGGTAGTAGTTATTGTAGAAATGCAATAACATCTGTGACAGTAATGTCCCGTTGTCTGAAGGTACTGTAGAATACAAATGTGTGTATCGCTATGGATAACGTTCATGTATATCACGAATCCTTATCGATATCTACACGATATAACAAATGGTCCTTGTTGAGGCGTGGAGGTGTGAACTGTAAAAAATAGTTTTGAAAAAATGGTAAAAGCAAAGATTTTACGGATATTTTCAATTTCTATCAAATCTTTGTCTCTACATTCTATTTTTGTTAAAGTTAAAAATATTAAAAAAACATTAGTTTCAAATTACTCAACTCAAACAAAGCAAAAGTGATATAACATATTCAAGCAACTCCTGTAGCGCCCCTTTCCTAACCCTTTATCCCCTGATATGTTGAACTATAAAAAAAAGGATGCTTACATTTATCGACCCCCACCTGTGTCAACTTCTTCCTTTGAAGCAGTAGCCCTTAAAAACTAAGGTTACTTCTTCTACTACTTCAAGCATTGTATGCAGACCCAATTTGAAATCGATATTTCATTTTCTACGAGGATTTCAACAGATACATAAAAAAAACTGGTGGCAGCCGTGGCTTAGTGGTATAGTACCTTGCTACTGTGCAGAAGGTCGAGGGTTCAATCCCGCAGGTCGGTATACTTTATTTATCAAATTATTTGGGTATATTTGGCCTGACCACTTACATAGGTAGTAGTTGTTCGCATAAATGCAATAACGCCCGGGGCAGCACTAGTGCCTTGTTTAAAAGGTGCTGTGAAATACCGAAATGTATGTTTCGGCACTTGGACAACGTTGACGGGTATTACGACATCCTCGCCGATATCCTTAGGATATGAAAAAAAGGGTACAATCCTTTATGGCAGGGAGGTGAGGAAATTGGCATGTCTTTCGTGATTCAGAGACTGTAAAACGTGATATTTTGCATATACAAAACTTCACTCGGCAAGAAAAGTATAGGGTAGTACAAAATAATTATTCTGCCCTAAAGATCCAACAAAAATGCCTGTAATGGGTTTTCAATTATCAATTGTCAAAATTAATAAAAAAAATCCTCGTATTCTTTAAACCTTCTCTATTTCATAGGATTAGTATTTCTGGATCCCAATGCTGGTAAGTTCTAAATGAAATATACTGTTTATATACTTGATATATTAAGGAAAAACACCTTGATCTGAGAAATATCCTGAAAAAAATGATAGGATGGGCAAAGAAAAAAAAATTACTATCTTACACAATTAAAAAACCTTAAATTGGCATTTTTAGTGCAGCAGAATTAAAAAATACAAAATTGCAAATAAAGAGCCTCCATTAAAGGTACAATTTTTGGTCTATAGTATGTACAACGGCTTTTCCCTTTACTCATTATTAAAGTAATGAAGGACATAGAAAAGGACACAAAAGTTCCAGTACTTACCTATCTACTACTATTCCAAACTAGCCCCTCGGCACTTCACCATACACGTTTTTCTAATGACTAGTTTCTTACGCCTATAAAGTATAAAGGGAGAGAGATAGCTGTACTTACCATTCCGGCATCATGACGTTCATATTTATTTTCGATATTTCCGTTGTTTTCGAATCAAAATTAATCAAATACAGTATAAAAACTGGCCAAATATAGCACACATACATGATAGAAAACTGTGTGAAAATTGGATTATTCGTTTTCCAGATATAACCGGACATACATGCATACAGCTATACATTCACGTACAGACAGACGTTCAATTTTATATATTGACTTTTTACTTTTCTTTTTGGGACTTTCAATTCAAAAAATATTAATTTGTTGAGAAAAATTGATTTTATAAATTTAGATTTAAATAAGATGATTATTAGTAAATATTGGGTTGTGCAAATATTGCTTTCAATAGCAAAAAAAATTCAAGGTAAATTTACATTTACAACATTAAAAGCCACCGTTCCTAATATAGATGATTTTAAGATATCCAATAGCACAAAGACATGTAAAACATTTCATAAAAAGTTTAATTTTAAATTACTTATCGAACAAGAAATTAAATTGACACGTAAAAAAACTTTGGGAGAATATGGCAGCGTAGACGTTTTTTTTCAGATCCACCCTTTATATATGTGGTAGAACATCTTTTATTTTTTGATTATTATTTAATCAGTTTAATAAATACTTTTCTTTGCTATTTATACTGATAAGATTAATGATTTAAGTTTTAACGATACTAAAAAATAAAAAGTGAAAGGAAGAAAATAATTGAAGCCGGTCTTTCTCTACATTGCCTCCTATATACCTACTCAAGCTTAATTTTTTATCGGCTTTCTGTCTTATTTCTTTTATTGCCTGACAACCTGGACGTCGTAATGCGCTGTTCATAGAATGTTTTTCAATATGAAATACGGGAATTGTGTTAGTGAATTCTTGTTGATTAATGAAAGGAAAACATGAAAACTACTAATAGATTGAATAACAGACTTTAAAACAGGAAAAATATTGTACAAGAAGAAACTTAAAATTAAATTATTTAAGCAACAAAACGAAACAAATAGAGCATTAATGATTAATCATCTTAATATTTTGAATTTGGAGGAAATGGAAATCGTGCCGCGGAATCTTCCCGACAGACATAGTACTGTTCTAAAATAAGGAGAGGGAATGATGCCCATTATTAAACACCTCCCTTAAACGCATCGAACCCAAGCACTATCCAAAATCTTTTGCGTATACTCGAAACTTCGTATCAACGTCCGACTGTCTGTAAATTAATAAATATAAAAATTTGCCAATTATGTCTTTAAGTAGTTATTTTTAACAATTGAGGTACCATCTTCAGCCACAAATTTAAAACAACTGGTGCCTTCGAGGCCAAATGGTTTGAATGTCAAATGATAATAGCTTAAGGATCTTAATGACTTAAATTTAACACATTCTTAATTTTGGAAAACTCGGTATGCATTTACTTAAGTTTATCTAAGATTAAAACTAAATAATTTTTGAAGTAAGTTAAAAAAAGCCTTTTACTCTGGTGTTGCTTGACTTTTAGCAATAACGAAAAACCTATAAAGTTCAGTGTTATCATACGGCTAATATTGGGACAGTTACAAAGAACATTTTAACTGACGATTTATGGAAAAATTATTTAGTTTCACTTACTTAAAAGAATTTCTACAAAGACTCTAAAATTTCAAACCTTTTTAAATAACATTTAAGGCGTATATTTCCCAGAAGGTAAACACTTACAAATCGTATAAGATTCAGGTCCTTTTTGAAATAACTAAATATCTATACACGAAATATTTAGCTAGAAATACTGCTGGATTTGGATAATTGTTTCAAAAAATAATGTCATTAAAATGTAAACAGTTATGTGTGGATTGTGTGTGTGCTGTTTCTGTTGCATTTCGTCAGAGAGCGAGCATTGCTATTGTAAACTTATTTTTGTGATGTGAAAAAAACAGTCAACATCAAATTGCGGCTACTTGGAGCATTAACTGACGAAGTTGAGCCTCTAAATAGTATGAATTGGCAGTAACTTTAGAATAAACTGTATCTTCTAAGAATATAGAAGCAAATCTTTAGGAAAAATGTTTTATAATAAACTTCTGGGTATATTTGTAGCATTTAATAGTTTGCTTATTGGAGGTCAGGATTCTCGCATCAGATACTCGAACACCCTCCCTATTTGCATGGCTTCTTGATGTTTTTGGTCACCCTCTCCAAAGTGTATTGAAAATTAAGAGTTTTATCAAACTTTTGCACTACATTAGGAGTTTACAAGGGTAAATTGTACTGAAAAATTTTCTGTTGGTTATAACATACATTTCCTTTTGCCTTAAGGTTATATTATATCTATGACATTATCAACAGCTCTATATTTTAAAACATGGACGCATTTTTAATTGCCGATGTTCGAAATAAAATCACATATTTAGTACAACCAAGCATTCAATATTTGCATAAAAAATTTAAATATTACAATAAATATAAGACAGATTGAATGGCTGGTTTTGGCGTGATTGTCGTAAGTATATATAAGGTTTTTTTTAAAATGCAGCGTCCTAAAAATATAATATTTTGTTGAAGCAGCATACGTTATGTTTGTCTATTTTCGTGGTTGGCAGTTTTTAATGTCTGCAGTTTTTTAGAACACTGTTGAGTGTCTCAAAACTGTATATTTAAATTAGTAGGAAAAAAATCATTGTAGAAAAAAACCGTAGAAAAAATCGGTACACGAAAAACCGTTATTGAATTCCACTTATCCAACGTGCTTTCAAAGAGTGAGACACTGCAGCATTTCTCACTTAAATGATCTTTCTAGCCGGGATGACAAAATAACGGCTGCGGACGATACAAAGAACGAGGTTGAACAAAGTAAAGAACAGAATTTTTTTACATAATGATATCCAAAAAACTATTAACTAAAAAAGTGGTGAATACTAACTCGAATAGTGTAATTATCTATTAGCTGAAAATAAGTCCCTATGGTGTGGGCGCATCCAGTGTTCGTCATTGAAAGGAAATAAAAATAAGAGAATAGATAAAGGGTTATATCTATCTGAAGAGAGATCTACGGACCACACTGTTTTAAAGCTGTAAAATTTCGATCGAAATAGGACTATGATATAGCTTAAGAGGAAACACTTAAAGAAATAAAAATACAAAAATATTCACACTTAACCTAACTAAATATTCAATAAATAAAAATACCAAAACACAACCTAACTGAGACTTAGGTATGTCTACTTAAATATAATTACAATGATCAACAGGAGATCTTCTGACTTATGTAACACATGTTTGGAACAACGCAATTGAACACTTTGGAGAATCTCGAGCGGTTGCTCTTGACATATCCAAGGCATTCGACCGTGTTTGGCACGATGGACTGTTGGCTAAGTTGCGCTCTTATGGTATGTCTGAAAGGTTCTGCTTGTGGCTCTCATGTTTCCTCAGAGAGCGTTCTTTACGAGTGGCGGTCGACGGATTTCTTTCTAACACCCTCACTATCAACGCTGGTGTGCCCCAGGGCTCCATACTGTCTCCTACTCTCTTTCTCATTTACATTAACGATCTGCTGGAAAAGACCGGGAATCCAATCTATAGCTTTGCAGATGACAGTACGCTTGTCTCTTCATTCACCTTGAACGCTCGGACATCGGCTGCTTAGGCGAATATCCGCAGACAGCAGGAGGTCGTTCAACTTAACAAAGACCTGGAAGAAATTCTATCTTGGGGTGACAGTAACCAAGTGGAATTTAACGCTACAAAAACCCAAGCGGCAGTTTTTTCTAAAAAAGTTAACGTTGCTGAACCCGACATAGTTATGTCGGGGCACTCCATTCCCCTAGCATCGTCGCTCAATTTGTTGGGCGTTAGTTTGGGAGCAAATATGTCTTGGAATGAACATGTTGCAGGCATAGCAAGGAGAGCTTCTCAAAAGTTGGGAATATTATTTAGAACCAGAAAGCTTTACACCCCACAACAACTGTTAATTCTTTACAAAGCCCAAATTCGACCAACTATGGAATACTGCTCCCACGTTTGGGGCTCCGCTCCCAAACATACACTGCATTTGTTGGATTCTGTTCAAAGAAGAGCGGTCCGTCTGATTGGGGACCCGGAATTGACCGGCGGCCTTGATTCGCTGGAACATCGAAGAACGGTTGGCGACTTGAGTCTGTTCTACAAGTATTTTCATGGAAAGTGTTCGAAGGATGTAGCCCGCTTAATTCCTCCCAAAGCGGTGCATGTTAGAAATACACGTCGCACTGGTGCTTCGCATCCGTATGAGGTTCAGCTTGTTACTCCGCGTACAACGCTTTTCAAGCAATCTTTTATATGGAGAACGTCATCCCTTTGGAATAATTTGCCCAGCGCTGTGTTTCCCACCGAGTACAATTTACAGCGATTCAAGAACAATGTGAATCGCTTTTTTTTTTTTTTTTTTTTTTGTTTTTTTTTTTTCGCACTCGTGCCGCTACTGGAGCGCTTTAGGGACTTCCCTGCAGCACGTGTGCTAGACCAATAAAAAAAAAAAAAAAAAAAAAAGAAGCCCAAAGAAAGTCATGGTAATTATTGTTAAGATTTCGAAACACTCCAGTTGACGTCGAGGCATGATAGGAATTCTAAACAACTGAGGCAAAGAAAGGTCATTTAAATGCTATATTTTAATATTTCTTTTATGAAAACCCACGAAACATAAAAAAAATGAAATTAATAAATAAATAAGAAACTCTCTTTTAGATCATTAAGAGGTACTTTAATAAATGCTTCCTGTTTTTAATTCTTCTTTCAAAAATAGTTAACTAAATTTTTTTCCTACTATAATTACATACACACACACATACACGTTTCTTTCGATAGTATAATTACCACTGGAAAGTAGTTGCAGTGTTAATTGACATAACGTATACTTTCTATATATGGTACCTTTTTTTGAAGTGTCATATCCGATACGGATGTAAGCAACCTTGTGGTTGGTGCCTTTTTAAGTAATTCCACAGACAGAGGGGACCTACAGTTTAATACTGGTTCTGAATGGCCAAAGTGAGAGGGGAGGATACTACGGGTGGTTTGCCATTGCCTTCCCGAGAGAGGCGACCGGTGACGTAAATTTTATTTTTATTTTATTTTATAATTTATTTAATCTTTTTTTTTATTATTATTATTTCCCGAGTCGAGATACAAACTCGAGTCGCTGGCACTATGCTACGGTGGCCTCCACACAAGGTATAACTCATAATATAGTGATTATCTTTCTTTTCTACAATAAAATAAGAAAAAAAATTAAAAGCAAATAAAAAATGTACGCCAATGAGGGTTTCAAGAATTCATACATACTAACGAAAAAAGTTCGTTTAAGGAATTTTCTTGGTTAGGTAGTTACCCTTAATCAAATTGGGAAGGATTGATTTCGCGGAAACACCGCATACATTTTGATATTTCATTTTTAGAGATATACGAACTGTGTTTCAGGTTAATGGTTCATAAAATTACGGGCTTTTTTAATATAGCCTTTGTGACATAGTTCTTTATTCTCGTATAATTTTGATTAGTATTTTCGTTTTAGTACAAACTGAGCCACTGAAAACTGAGTCCTGTTGTATACAAGGAATTTAGGGCACGATTTTCCGTATTTTGATACGTACGGTTTGTCACGTAAGTACTAGTATTCTTGAAACCCGTTTTTTCTTAATTTTACCGCTCCTTGAGGCAGCCTCAATTTCGCGAAAACAAAGACACGATTCGTTTTTCAACTTTCGGAGTGACTTTGCCTACCGAGCCCGTTTTGGCAATTTGTCGACATTTTTCTTCTCGTTAAAATGATTTACTCACTTCTTCACAAACGACACAGACTTTTTAATATATCTATCGGCCGCAAAATATGTCATTTTAGGCCCTTTTGAATGAAAACCAAGAAAGACTGCCTCGAACCGACGCGCAAACAAGTGACTCATTTTGGATTTTACATGATTTCGACGAAAGTTCGGGATCGACTTATACTAACATACATCGTAGACAACGGTTCCCTCTACCAATTTTTTGTTGAATCGCTAGAATCGCATCTACCAAAAATTATCGAGGACACGTTATTACTTGACAGACTGTGCTTATTATTACTGAGCAAGTAGCCTAATCTAGATATATCTAAAAGGCGTGGGGCGAATTGGGCCGCAACCGTTATCGAGTAGTGTGCTAAGTGACTTAATTCATGTTTAGTGAGAAATTATGACCGTCATTCCTATTTTATAGCACTAAAGTTATTGGCTAGGTTTGTTAATCCAGTTTTATTAGAGATCATTTCTTGTAATTGACGGAATTATTTTCGATATTTTTACTGTTAACGTTTCTATACCTCAGGGTTGTGTACTATATTTCTTCTTGATATTAACGATATGCTGGCAAAAATCAAAATCTTGATTTATCTTGAATGCTCAAGCATTGTGAAAGTAGCCAAGTATAATATAAGGGGTAATGCTACTTTAGAAATTTGAAAAAAAATCAACATTTTTTTTTTGGCTTAAATGATGCTTTAGCGACTTAGAAATTAGGTACAAAGGATTTAATGAGGGTAAGAAGGTTATAAGTATGTACTTTATCAAGTGCTCGTAATTGTCTAGCAGCGCTCTCCAAATTCTTCGAGAGTTTTTATGCTTCGCGCTGCTTAAATAATTGTACCTTTCTGATTATTGAAAAAATTCATTTATTTACAGAATTTAAGTTCATTTAGATGTTACTAGGTAGGCAAAATAAGGTTCATACAATTAAACATGACTAGATGTGCAGCGGCACACGACTTGATGGAGCAACTTGAAAGAGAAAACCAAATTGATGTACTGATAGGACAGGAACCTAATCTAAAAAGATCAAAATATTATTACTGTGATAGAAACTGCGACAGTTTTATTGGTATTAGAAATCAGACGGTGATAAACCACCAAAGTAAGCAAGGATATGTGATTGTAGAACTGAACGACTTAGTAATAATCTCTTGCTATTTTTCACCCAACGTTGAAATGGAAGACTTTGAGAGGCAGCTGAGTGATATGGAAAGTGACATAACGCATATACGAAAGGAGATAATTCTGGGTGGGGATCTGAACGCGAGGACAATGCTATTCGGATCAACAGTAACAAATGCAAGAGGAGATGCACTGCAAGACTGGATAACGGCCAGCAAATTCGTAATTTTAAACAGAGGTGATGTTCCCACCTTCATGGGAGCAAATAGTACCTCACCGATAGATTTTACTCTAGCGACTTCAAACATTAGCAGAAGTGTACACGGATGGAGAGTGGATGATGAAACTGAAAACTTATCGGATCATAATCTAGATTAAGGAAAAGCAGAAGGTGGCGAATCCACGAAGATAACTGGAAAACATTTCTGGAAGGACAACAAAACAAACTAGAAAATATGGAAACTAGCAATCCAGACCAGATGATGCAAGGGATTAAAAAGATTTGCGATGCTAACTTCCCTCGGAAAAGGAAACATACCATCCGACATCTACCAGTTTATTGGTAGTGTGAAGAAATAGAAGAGAAAAGACGAGATTGCATTCAGAAAAGAAGAATTTGGACTAGAGGAAGGGCGCTACCACATGCAAACGAAGAGCATATAGACAGGGTACATGAGAGCTATAAGAAATCAAAAAGAGAGTTAAAGTGGACAATTAGGAAAAAGAAAGAAGAACATTGGAAGAACTTAATTAAGGATCTGGAAAATAATATATATGGAAAAGCTTACAAAAATGCTATGGAGAGGTTGAAAAGCAGGAATAAAAGTATAATATCAGAAGAAGAAACACAAACCCAAATCGAGAAGTTATTTCCTAAACATCCCATGATTAACTGGCCCACCTTAAAAATCACTGAAAATAGTATAAAGTATTTCACAGAGGAGAATATAGTAAAAGCTGCGAAAAGAATTAAAATAAACAAGGCTTCAGGAACAGATGAGATCTCCTCGCAGATTGTAAAGTATATAATTGAAAAATATCCCCAAATAGTATTAAGGGTTATGAATAAATATCTGGGGTCAGGCAACTTCCCACAGATATGGAAGACGGCTAGGTTAGTCTTGATTGAGAAGCTCAAGAAAGAAGGATCGATGGAAATAAGCTATAGACCTCTGGGCTTGCTTATTGTTATGGGAAAAGTTTTGGAAACCTTAATAAACATGCAGTTAAGAGAGGAACTTGAAACTAAAAAGGTTATACACGGAAACCAGTTTGGCTATAGACAGGGCAAGAGCTCGGTAATTGCCATAAGGAAAGTCCAGAGCGTACCAGATAGTATTATGAACAAAGCTAACAAGAATAGGGAATTCTGTGCTATCGCCACAAATGACATAGAAAATGCTTTCAACTCGTCCCCATGGAAACATATATTAGAATCATTACAAAGGAATGATATAAGTGGGTATGTAATAAAAATAATCCAATCGTATTTGACCAATCGTTATATTGAGCCGTGGGATGGAAATAAACATAGGGTTAATGCTGGAGTATCCCAGGGTTCAGTTCTGGGTCCCACCTTATGGAACATCTTCTATAACAAGATATTGGAAACGAAAACAGAAAAGTTTACCTTGTGGCCTTTGCAGATGACCTAGCAGTGCTAACTTGTGACGAAACGTTAGAAGGATTCGAGGAAAAGACAACGTATGTTATGGGGATACTGGTTTATAAATTACAAGATATAGGGATTACAGTGGTAACTAGGAAAACAGAGATAATACTTCTTTCCGGCAGACGTGAAATTAAGAATCTTCAAATAGATGTCAATAGATATAAAATTAACAGTAAAAATGCAATTAATTGCTTAGGTGTCCATTTGGATATCGACATGAGAATGACAACGCATATTGTTGGAACATATGAAAAGTAATAAATAAGTTATCTAGTATAATGTCAAATATCGATGGACCAAGACAAAAACAAAGGAAAGTACTCACACTAGAGGCAACATCAATGGCTTTTTATGCAGCTCCAACTTGGGCCAGGGCCATGAAGTATAAGAAGTATCTCAATCGCCTGCAAAGAGTTAATAGGAGAATCGCCATAGGGATTATAGCACAAGTGCCGTGGAAGTCATAGCGAGGATACCACTAACTGATCTACAAGTGGAAGCACGAGTAGGGATATACAAGGAAACAGCTCAAAATAAGAAAAGCTTGAAGGAAAGAACTATGGATAGATGGCAGGAAAGGTGGCAGCAATACCGGGGATGGACTAAGATCTTTATAAACGATATGAGGATATGGAACATGTTCAAATGGGCTGAAATAGAACACTATCTTACCCAGGCTATTTCTGGTTATGGAATATTCGGAACGTATTTGCATAAGATAAAAAAGAAATAAAATGAGGACTGTTGGTTCTGCGACCAACAAAATAGTCCAGAACACAGTATTTGTCAATGTACTAGATTTGAGACACAAAGAAGCGGAGATAATAAGCGGGAATGGAATAACAAAGGAAAACATTGGAGACATGATGATGGAAAGTGAGCCGAAATGGATCCTGGCGACAATTCTGCTTAGAGACTTAATGAAGGTTAAGAGAGAAGAAGAAAAACGGAGGGAAAGACGTTAGGTCAACAGTAGTCGCTCACAGAAGTAATGTTTCGGGCAGTTCCTACAGCGTGTCCTTGAGGAAGAGGTGGGGTTTGTTTTAGTCCGTAATCCGATACTAGCTGGCTGTCCTAACAACAAGCCAGGGTTGGTTTTTTTCCCCCACATTTAAAAAAATAAAGGTGGCACTAATAGTATATAAACCCCATAGTATTTGAATAGTATTAGTATAAACCGTTAAAGACACGCTGCCGCTGTTCACACGAGCCTTTTTTCTTTCGTTATTAAACTATTGTTAATGTGGGCAACATTGTACCATAAGCCTTCGACCGATGATAAGTCACGGCATGATAAATGTCCACCTGGCGAAAAATCATGGTGCTCTTGGCAAAGAGCGAAGGCCATCAATTCCTTGGCTGCATAAGCCAGCTTTTCGGCAACTCATTTTCAATTCAATAAAGCCAATTTATGAAGAACTCAGCGGAGTTGAACTCTTTAAATGCTGCATTGGTGGATTTACGAAAAATAGCAAGGAATGTTTCAATGCGACAGTCTGGTCGATACCTCCTAAATCTGTTTCGAGTGACAAAGTTGTTTTGGATATTGTAGCAAATATAGCTGTATGCGTTTACAACGATAGTTTTACCAATATAATGAAAATTATGGAACTGTTAGGCTGTATGCAAGCTGACGCTCGTCGTATCATGTTTTCAGAGCGATCGCTGACTAACACAGCAAAAGAAGCTCGACTGTCTTTGAAATCTGACAGAAAGAAAAAAGAGGAAGAAGACATCAATTTAGAAGTCCAATTATATGGTGCAGGCATCGCAGATTAGAGGTGTCTAGAAAGTTTATGTAAAAAAATAATACGTAAAATTTTAAAACACGTTTTTCTCAAAACTATATTTTTCAAACTAGCCGGAATCATTATTGTTTCAAATTATCACCGATTTATTTGAAATTTTAACTGTACCTTCAAATTACATTATCTAGCGAAGTACGTACAGATTTTACAATTTGTTTTGAACTTTTTTTATAAACGATTTTTTACGCAATTTTTACCGAAAAATAAAACACTTTCTTCAAATATGTGCCATTCATAAAAAAATCAATATTTTTAAATTTTTCTATGTACTTCACGAGAAAATCTTATGTAGAACTCAAAAAATTTTATACTTTGTTCCAGGTAAAAAATTAGAGGAGAAATCTTTCCGGCCACAAAGTACTATTTAAAAGATGCATTTTCCTTTACCGAGTACTAGTGCGGCCATTTTGTAAAAAAAAATTGTAAATATACTTTAAAGTATGTTTAATAAAAACATTGGAGTCAATTTTGGATTGCGTTTACTATATTTAAAAAAAAAATTGTCAAAATCAGGTTTTTTTCTTAGCTCTAGAGTAGCATTATTCCTTAAAGCCACAAATACTCAGCTGTAGTTTACTCTAAAAAATTTACAGCTGTAGAACTCGGCATAGTTGGGTCAGGATATTCTATTTCACAATAATCGTTAATCAATTTGTTAAGCGTCAACTTGGTAGCAAACACATATCTTGCCAGCATCATATTGCAGATTTAGCAACAGTTTCTCAAACGCTTGAAATCTGGTACGAGACAATTATGAACATCTTCCGAGCTTGTAATACTATACTAAGCTCAAATTTGATTATTGATGAAATAATGTTTCCAAACATACCGTGCAAATATTAGATTCTATCCAGCCTAATTGGGACTCTTGAACTCATTAGGAATCTTAGTTTTTGACTTACCATACCTAAATATTATCATGAGAAGTGTGACTGATGTCAAAGTCAAAGGTAACAATCTATTTATTATTGCGATATTATTACAATGTACATTGAGCTACAGTTTCTTTCAAGTTCTACAGATACAATATGCCTAAAGACACAATCTGTATTGAAGCCTTGCGGTTGGCCGATGGTCTGCCTTGTGGTTATTTGTTATACTGTTTGTAGTTTTACAGACCTCATGTTCAAAAATGTTTTGAATGACGGCCCACAATTTGTTTTTAATTTAAAGATATTTTGTTGATTTTGTTTCTTATTTGTTCATAATTAACTTTGTTTTTGCAGAGAAAGATTTTGCCAAACAACTCTGCTTGACTAAAAAAATCTTGCTTGATTCGACTGATGTAGTCGGCTCGATTTCTCATGGAAAGTGTGTGCTAAGTTTTGAGACGAAATGAGATTCCATTTATCTTTCTAAGAACCTCTTATATGTAGAACCACTCCTTTGGAAAGAAATGCAACATGAATAGTTACTTCTGTGCGCTGGTCGTCCTAGCAGCAATTTGAGGATTTCCCAGCAGCTTGTTTGCTATACTGTTGAGATGTGCTTAGAATTCTCAAATTCACCTGAAATTGATTGAAATTTATATTTTGGGCCTTCAGTTTACGAATAAACTCAGTTACTCTAATGTATTAGAGCTCTTACAAAAGTCCAGATTGTAGAACAATATTATATTTGTAAACTTAAACCAATGTTGAGAAAAATATTCTCGATATCAAAAGACGTCCTACAACGATTTATTTATAAAGAGTTCCATCAATTATAAAATATTTTATTTGAAAATTTAACAAATTGGCTCAACTGTAATCAACATTAAAAACCTAAAGTTATTCTGCCAATAATTATCTACAAATCTGAAAATAAGTTGAAATAAATTTTTTCAAAGCTCTTGTTATAAAATACTTTCATAGAAAGAACTAGAAACAGATCATTTTTAAAATTTTCTAGAACATCCTAAGAGTTTTATAGCATTCTGTCAATTCTGTAAAGTAAGCAATTTTGACAGATTTCTAAGGTATATCAACTGTATAAATATGCAATTGAAGTATTTCCAGAAATAATTATTAAAACATTACAGTGCTAGTATTTTATTCCAGATTATAAATACAGTGATTTATTATCAAGTAAGAACTTGTTTGTGTGTTTCCATAGGCTTTAGCTAGTGACAGTGTATTCTTGTTAGACCAGTAAGAGTGTGTAAGATGACTGTGTACTTCTTGAAATATATTTCTAGTACTAAATAGAGATGTAACGGTGGTTTAAAAGATATTGCAGGAGTTAAAGACGACTTTATAAAGTTATAGGAGCTTCGCAAAACTGTGTATTATAGTTTGTCTAATTTCATAATTTTGGAAGTTAGAAGTAGTAATGAGCGAGCATTTATAAGCAATAGGAATGCTTCTTATTCATTCATTTTCGCTGCCACGTTCCTAATTTAATTTAGTATATTGAACAGTTTAAAATGTACTATTTAGACACACAAAATTTACTATATAGTCATTTGAAGTATTACGAAACAAATAAGTACATGAATTTTAAAATTCGATTATTTGATAGCCTGCCTTTTTGATCTTTACACAACATAGAAGTTTAACTTTAATAATTAACATTTAATATCACCTGTTATTTTTCCCCAAGCTATAACTCAATAGGATATTCAATTTTCTAGTACGTGCTAAACCTTTTCCAGCTAAAAAAAGGCTAAAAGGCTAAAAGCAATGTGTTATAAAATAAACGTCTTATAACAAAAACCCATTTTGCATTTTAAACCTCTATAAAAACATAATTCCTACTAAAAATATGTTTTACTTAATAAATGACGGCTCTAGAATCATTTTTTAGTGGAAAATGAGCTGGGTAGGGCAATGCTAGGACCGTGTTTTTATTGATTCGAAGCGAATTAATCCAGTTGTTTGAAACATCAGTATTGTTAGTAATATTTATTTATTGATAAAACTAAAAAATAATTCACAAATACGAGGCTGGTTTGAAAAGTCCGTGCGAAAAATAAAAACTACTTATGTGTTTGGGGTAAACCTTTTTTATTTTTCGACATAGTCTCCTTTTAGGCTTACACACTTCGTCCAACGATATTCTAGTTTGTTGATCCCTTCCGAATAATTAGGATTTGTCCAAGTCTGCAAAATATCCATTAGTGTCTGTAATCACCTCCTCGTTTGAATAAAATCTTTGTCCCGCCAGCCATTTCTTCAAATTGGGGAACAAATAGTAGTCCGAGGGAGCCAAGTCTGGAGAATAGGGGGGATGTGAAACGAGTTGGAATCCTATTTCCATTAATTTTGCGACCACAACTGCTGAGGTGTGTGCTGGTGCGTTGTCGTGATGGAAAAGGACTTTCTTGTGGGCCAATCGCGGGCGTTTTTCTTGCAGCTCGGTTTTCAAACGGTCCAATAACGATGAATAATATTCACCTGTAATAGTTTTACCCTTTTCTAGATAGTCGATGAGGATTATCCCTTGCGAATCCCAAAAGACAGTCGCCATAACCTTTCCGGCCGAAGGAACGGTCTTCGCCTTTTTTGGTGCAGATTCCCCCTTGGTAACCCATTGTTTAGATTGTTGTTTGGTCTCAGGAGTATAGTAATGTATCCATGTTTCATCCACAGTGACGAAACGACGCTTAAAGTCCTCCGGATTCTTCTGGAATAGCTGCAAACCATCCTTGCAACACTTCACACGATTCCGTTTTTGGTCAAGCGCGAGCAATCGCGGCACCCATTTTGCGTCCATGTCCAAATGTTTATGCAAAATATCATGTACCCGTTCAGTCGAGATGCCCACAGCACTAGCAACCTCACGCACCTTAACTCTTCTGTCATCCATCACCATATCATGGATTTGATCAATGATTTCTGGAGTCGTAACCTCCACAGGCCGTCCAGAACGTTCAGCGTCACTCATGCCCATATGGCCAGTCCGAAAATTTTGAAACCACTTATAAACTGTTCTAATCGAAGGTGCAGAGTCACCATAATGTTTATCAAGCTTCTCTTTAGTCTTCTGAGGCGTTTTGCCTTTCATAAAGTAATGTGTAATCACCACACGAAATTCTTTTTCGTCCATTTCTTGAAAATCACTCGACTTCCTTGATTCACACGAATGCCAATCACAAAGAAATAGACCAATATGGCTGAAACTTGGTGTGCGTTCATTCAAGAGATGCTACTAACTAAACATGACCTCGATACGCGCCGGTGGTGCCATCTCTCGGACTTTGCACGGACTTTTCAAACCAGCCTCGTATACTTTGTGTGACAAATAAACAGCTTATTTCATCTTACATTTTTAAGTTGGTAATCCGAAATTATATGAACTTTAAAAAAGAAAAGTTTAAAACGTAAACCGAGACTTGTCATCTAGATTTTCTCACTATTTAGTATGGGATTTAGAAAAGTGGAGTTGCTAAGCTGTCAGGTCAAAATAAAGACGACTGAGTGGTGTTAGAGTGATTAACTTGGAAGCTCTTTTGGCTATTTGACCTAATATTTTTCTAAAATGAAAACATTACGTGGATTCAGATATACAGTGTGTCCCAAAAAGTTTTATACAAATGGAGAAAACGTTTATCATCTTACATATTACAAAAAAATTTATTCTTGATAAAACGTTCTGCATCACATGGAAATCCATAATCAAGCATCAAAAGTTTAAAATATTTGATGGTATAGAGGGATAAAAAATGATTTAAAAAATGATTTATAATGATAGAGTAAAAGTGTCTTCAAAGGATCTAGGAGGTTAAGATGGTGAAAAATGCCCCCAGCGCTTTTGAAAAACAAAAAAAATATCCTCATGTAGAACATAAAAAATATGACTTTCATGAAATTTTCAGCCCTCTAGACCTTTCCATAACCTCAAAAATCTATAAAACGTGATTTTCGGTTTTTTGGCGATATCTCCGGTTTTATTCATCGTAGAAACCTCTTTTTTCTTTCAAATTATAGGATTTTTTATTGCCTACAACATGCTATTTTTTTTTTTAAATTTTGGCCCGAAATTCAAATTGTTTTGAGCGTTTTAAATTTTTAAAATTGAATTAAAAAAAAACTAGGACTTACTTAGGCTCAAAAAAAATATGTATTGTGTATTTTATGTCAAACTATGCCTGTGAATTTTTTCAGATTTTTAGAGGTGGGGAAAAATGGTTACAAACGCGAAAAACCGCTTTTTTCGTCGTTTTTTTTTCCGCATTTTTACCTACTTTTGGGGCACAAAATTTCGTTGTAGATCCTCAGTTGCTTCAAAATTTATATATATATATATATATATATATATATATATATATATATATATTATAGGATTTTTTATTGCCTAAAACATGGTATTTTTTTAAAAAAATTTTGGCGCGAAATTCAAATTGTTTTGAGCGTTTTTAAATTTTTAAAATTGAATTAAAAAAAAACTAGGACTTACTCAGGCCCAAAAAAATATATATTGTGTATTTTATGTCAAACTATGCCTGTGAATTTTTTCAGATTTTTAGAGCTGGGGAAAAATGGTTACAAACGCGAAAAAAACCGCTTTTTTTTTTCGTCGTCGTTTTTTTTTTTTTTTTTTTTTTTTTTTTTTTTTTTTCCGCATTTTACCTACTTTTGGGGCAGAGAATTTGGTTGTAGATCCTCAGTTGCTTCAAAATTATATATGTATATATATATATATATATATATATATATATATATATGTATATATATATATATATATATATATATATATATATATATATATAGATATATATATATATATATATATATATATATATATATATATATATATATATATATATATATATATGTATATGTATATATATATATATATATATATATATATATATATATATATATATATGTATATATATATATATATAGATATATATATATATATATATATATATATATATATATATATATATATATATATATATATATATATATATATATATATATATATATATATATATATATATATATATATATATATATTATCGAAATACTATTGAATCATTTTATGTAATATAAAGACCATATTGCGCCATTTTTTCCTTTAAAATCACGATTAAGACAAGATTAAGCCAAGTTTAAGACAAGATTAAGGCAAGATTAACATATTTTTAAGTTATTTTTTTTGTTTTGAGTAATTAGTCGTACTTCATAATTCATCCAAATATATAATTTTATAGAAATTAAAATATTTCTGTTTATAAAAACATCATATAGAAAAAAGATTTTCTATATTTAATTGAATTAGCGTTAACTTGGTAAAAATCCATATTCAACAAATTAAATACATATGTAAGTGTGATTTTTACTTAATATTATTAATATAAAGTAAAAAAATATTTATATTATAAAGTAAAAATCACACTTACATGTGTATTTAATTTGTTGAATATGGATTTTTACCAAGTTAACGCTAATTCAATTAAATATAGAAAATCTTTTTTCTATATGATGTTTTTATAAACAGAAATGTTTTAATTTCTAAAAATTATATATTTGGATGAATTATGAAGTATGACTAATTACTCAAAACAAAAAAAATCACTTAAAATGTGTTTAATCTTGCCTTAATCTTGTCTTAAACTTGCCTTAATCTTGTCTTAATCGTGATTTTAAAGGGAAAAATGGCGCAATATGGCCTTTATATCACATAAAATGATTGAATAGTATTTCGATTGTGTATATATATATATATATATATATATATATATATATTATATATAATTTTGAAGCAACTGAGGATCTACAACAAAATTCTGCTCCCCAAAAGTAGGTAAAAATGCGGAAAAACGACGAAAAAAGCGGTTTTTTGCGTTTGTAACCATTTTCCCCCACCTCTAAAAATCTGAAAAAATTCACAGGCATAGCTTGACATAAAATACACAATATATATTTTTTTTGGGTCTGAGTACGTCCTATTTTTTTTTAATTCAATTTTAAAAATTTAAAACGCTCAAAACAATTTGAATTTCGCGCCAAAATTTTTTAAAAGAAATAGCATGTTGTAGGCAATAAAAAGTCCTACAATTTGAAAAAAAAAAGAGGTTTCTACGATGAATAGAACCGGAGATATCGCCAAAAAACCGAAAATCACGTTTTATAGATTTTTGAGGTTATGGGAAGGAAGGTCTAGAGGGCTGAAAATTTCAGGAAAGTCATATTCTTCTATGTTCTACATGAGGATATTTTTTGTTTTTCAAAAGCGCTGGGGGCATTTTTCACTATCTTAACCGCCTAGACCCTTTAAATACAGAGCAAAATATTAATTGAAAATGTTAATAGGAACTAAAAAACTCAACTCACGTTTAGATTTTTCTTCCTAGTTAAAAATTCAAAAAATCTCCAGTAAAGATGTCACTAATTGACGGATTATTTATTGAATAAAGGAAAACGAAATTTAAATAAAAACTAGTGCGCTGATTTTGATTGTAACCTATTTTTGTTAAATATTTTATAACCTTTTTATCTGCTTTGTAACAATTACATCCATAAAAAAATTGTGTCAATATCATTTTATTTTGAAATTGCAACATTACTTAATTACTACGTACATAACAGAACCACTAAACATATCAATTAAGTCTAAATTTATTGTACAAGTGCTTCAATGTATCCACCGTCCCCACTTTCTAAACAGGTAATTGTTCTTTGGGAAAAATCTTTTATTACATCTCTAATTACGTCAGGAGTTATAGCTTCACATGTTTCCTTCATGACTCTCTCAGGATGGTCAACATCTTGAAATTGACTTTTAAGATAAAACCTTTTCTTTTAAGTAGCCCCATGAAAAAAAATTTAGAGAGGTATGATATCCGGAGACTTTGGGGGCCAAGTAAACTGCACATACCTCTCTATTACTCTACCGTTAAAAATGTGGAGAAGATAATCTCGGACATTTTTCATACTGTGACATAATGCACCATCATGTTGGTACCATAAACGTTGTCTTTCCATTATTGGTAGACGATTAAGAAACTCAGGGAACTCATTAATTAAAAATTCTAGGTAACGTTCAGCATTCATATTATTTCGAAAAAAGAATGGACCAATTATTTTATCTTTAAAAATTCCACACCATACACTGGTTTTAAACGAGTATTGATCTCGAGTTTGGATATCGAAGTTAGGATTAACATCGCTTCACCAGCGATAGTTTTGAGAATTTACTGTCTCATTAGACGTAAATGTCGCTTCGTCAGAGAAAAGTATTTGTCTTGCCGTAAACCTGTTATTTTCCAACTCTCCTTGAAACCAAGCACAAAATTCAAATCTTCGTTCAAAATCTTCTGCTTTTAAAGTGTGGGTAAATTGGGGTTTGTATGGTTTAAATTTATTTGATCTTAAAATTCTCGCAACTGTAGTTTTACTCACATTTAATAAAGCTGATCTCTTCCAAACGGAATCTTTTGGCTTTTCTACTACCGACAGCATTACTTGATTTTGATTATCTTCATTTTAAACCAATCCTCGATGTTTCTTTTTAAATTTATTTTCAACACTTCGATAAATCTTGGATTTATTTATTAAATATCCTACAGTTGTGAAGTGTACAGTTTTATCAGAGTGTCTATTATTAAAGATTTCTGCTGCTTCTCTAAAAGCTTTATAATTATTTCCAACAATTTCAATTTTATCTTCAACACTCAATTTTATTGGCATTTCTAATTATACGTCATACAGACTGATGTTAGCTTTGAAGTTTATTGACAGTTGTGAGGTATTTCCAAGAATATGTTCTTTATTTTCAGCTTAAAATTTGTAGCGATTTCGTTTTCTCTTATTCAGTAAATACTCCAACAATTACTGACGTGTTTACTGAAGTTTTTTTGAATTATCAACTAGGAAGCTCACACATCTAAACGTGAGCATAATTTTTTAGTTCAATTTTCAAATAATATTTTGCGCTGTATTTAAATTTAAACACACTTTACTCTTCATTATAAATCATTATTTTTTATTTTCCCTGTATACCATCAAATATTTTAAACTTTTGATGCTTGATTATGGTTTCCATAATAAGCAGAACTTTTTATCAAGAATAAATTTTTTTGTAATATGTAAGATAAACTTTTTCTGCATTTGTGTAAAACTTCTTGGGACACACTATATTACTTAAGTTAGGATCCAAAAATCTGAATTTAGCTACAAATGATTGTGAATTTGTCTAGCCATCGTAAAGTTTGGTAAATATCTAAATAATAAGGTCTACTATGAGTTAGGATCGCGTTTAGGATAACATCTGAATACAGGCCACTGTTATTAACCTGAACTAACCAAAACAAAAAAAAAAATATTTAACAAACATTGAGATTTAGAATTCAGGGGTATAGTTTACAATTTACAGCAGTCATTTTAAATCATTTAAAAAACGAAATTTTTTTTCTGAAAAAGTGTTCATATTTTAATTTAAACTAGCCGCGCCCGCGGCTCCGCTTCCATGGACTTGATTCACTATTATCGTCACTGCTTATTCCTAACGCAATAAAATATATCCTATAACCTGGCCAGAGAACATATATACGAATTTAAAAAAAAAAACACGTAAATCGGATAAGTGGTTCTCGAGTGATAAGCGCACTAACGGACAGACATACAGAGAGACTTTACCTTTTATATATACATATTATAGATGTAAAGTACAAACTCTGTGATTAAATGTGGAATCCGACATCTGATAAATGGCCGCCTCGGTCTTCTTGCTATTCATTTGAGGAAATTCTTCATTAAAATTTCGCACATTTGTTGGCTTATGTTATGAATTCCGCTGGGATTTCGTAGCTGTTCAGTTGTTAGCGTGGATTTTATCCTCAACATGGCCTCAAAGAGTGATATCTAAAACACTCATATCGCATAATCTGAGCTGCCAGTTGGTCTCTGCATTACGTAAAATCACTCTTCCAGGAATTTTTTCACTCAATAAGGCGATTATTTCACCATATGTATGGCCGTCTTGCTAACATAAATGTTGTCCACATCGAGGGCATCCAGTTCAGGCCAAAAATAGTCAGTCAACAAGATCCGATTATACAATCCATTTACTGACACTGTTACAACAGCGTTATTTTCAAAAAAATAAGGACCAATTATTACATGAACTCGAAAAACTGTACCAAACTGTCACTCTTTTTGGATCATTCATGGGTTTTCAGACCCCCAAATGCGACAAATTTGCTTGTTAACATAACCATCAAGGTGAAAATGGGCCTCGATGCTCAGAATGATTTTCTTGGAAAAAACTGAATCAATTATCTATATTTTCAGGACCCAATCGACGAATGTAGACCGCTGAGAATTATCTGCTGCTGTTTCAATGATTTTGTATGCGTGTAATATGGTACAAACTTGTTTGTGATATCAGTGAACGTGGACATATTAAATTTACAGTTATAACTGCTATGTCTATGACATGTTTGTTTTATAAATTCAGTTTTGCAGAATTTTACAAGTTTTCATACAGTGCATTTTTTTTTAAATGCGTTGTTGCAGCATCGATCGATTGTTCTTTATACCGCATCTATTGTTTATACCTATCTACCTTTTTATATAGCATGGTACATGTGGGACATAAATATCATTATTAAGGAAACCAAATAATATTGTTACTTCTAGTGGTATAGATTGCAGATTGTCGGATAGTAAAATAATTTTTAAGTCTATTTAGTCATTTTGCTAAAACAACATAGCGGTACAGTACTATATAAATTTTATATAACTAGGGTCTTAAAATTACCTACAGGGAACAACGGTAAATTACCAATAATATACCGGTATTATACAATAATGGCATATTACCGGCAACGTACCGTTTTGGGTCATTGCTTAAGATTTCTCATGTTCAGTCCCAAAGTAGATCGGTGGTTCCTTCTTTCTCACTTCAGGTTGTTTAAGCGGAGAACCTTGGATCTATTTGCCTTTCAAAAGATCTTAATTCTGTATTTGTGTCATCGAGACCAAGTCTGTTTAGTTAGTTGTTTGTTTTAACAAATAAGTAAGTAAAAGTGTATTGGTACTTGTAAGTACATAGCAAATTATTACACTAGAATGCACATTAGTGTTAGTTATTTATGAAGAAGATAGGTTGGCATTTACAGCATTCGAAGAGTTTTATATTAATCTGAGCCAATCAATGTATAGAAATAAAATTACATTTATTTTCAACACCACAATCAATCAAACCGGCCTGACTAATTTTGAAACTTGTAAAAAAATATAGCTTTTGAATTTACATATCCATAATTTTTCTACAAAAAACGGCTATTTTCCGGTTCGTGGAGTTTTTTTTCGCGTTCCATCCATGCTACCGTAATCCGTATTGGGTGATGCGGAAACAGGCAGCAAACAACGTTACCACCAAGGCTCAGCTGTTGACATCTAAACGAGATCCAACATTAACAGTGGATTCAAGAAAGGGCATCTGGAAACGAGTTACGGTTTTGTTGAATATAAGTGTTGTCAGATTTCTAGAATTTAAAATATTCAGTAGTTCACCGGTTTTCACAGTATTATTCAAAGTCTATTTTAATGAAGTAAAATTATCATGCATAGCTTTAGCTAATAGAGAAGAAAGTAAAGAACATTAGATTTATAAGAAAGAAAAGAAACATATTTTCTAAATTTCTACTTTAATAAGTTATATATAACCACATATAACCTGCTATTAAAATAAAGAAATAAAAGTGATAACACAGGTAGATATTCTCAACAAGTTTTACAAGCAAACCACTTAAGATAATTCCGGTTTTCCTGGGCGCTGTACGGACGCGGGATATGATCATTTTTTTGCATAAGACTGCGTTGGAATTTTCTCCAGTGTTTTCTACTTATCTTTACCGCAGTCATTTCATTTCCTAATAGATCAATGATTCGGCTGGAAACGATATTATGAATGACATACTCTATTACTTCTGGGTCTGGGGCTATTCTAACTAGTAGTCAATATCCAGATATAGCTTAGGTTGCTATTTGCACAGATAAAAAAATAAATTAAAAAATATTAAAACGTAAGTAAGAGTGTAGGGCGTCAAAAGATGATTAAGAATTTCTAGCCAACTAAACTACGAACTTGTTAAACGAATCTCCCACTGTTAGAACTGTTTGCTTCCTATAAGGACGATAGTTATTCACAGTTATCGATATATTGAGTAACGATAGGTATATTCGAAAAATAACTATATATATCGATGTATAGAGAAATATCGATATATATATATATATATATATATATATATATATATATATATATATATATATATATATATATATATATATATATATATATATATATATATATATATGTATATATATATACCAGGCTGGTTTGAAAAGTCCGTGCAAAGTCCGAGAGATGGCACCACCGGCGCGTATCGAGGTCATGTTTAGTTAGTAGTATCTCTTGAATGAACGTACACCAAGTTTCAGCCATATTGGTCTATTTCTTTGTGTTTGGCATTCGTGTGAATCAAGGAAGTCGAGTGATTTTCAAGAAATGGACGAAAAAGAATTTCGTGTGGTGATTAAACATTACTTTATGAAAGGCAAAACGCCTCAGGAGACTAAAAAGAAGCTTGATAAACATTATGGTGACTCTGCACCTTCGATTAGAACAGTTTATAAGTGGTTTCAAAATTTTCGGACTGGCCATATGGGCACAAGTGACGCTGAACGTTCTGGACGGCCTGTGGAGGTTACGACTCCAGAAATCATTGATCAAATCCGATGGTGATGGATGACAGAAGAGTTAAGGTGCGTGAGATTGCTAGTGCTGTGGGCATCTCGACTGAACGGGTAGATAATATTTTGCATAAACATTTGGACATGAGAAAGCTATCCGCAAGATGGGTGCCGCGATTGCTCACGCTTGACCAAAAACGGAATCGTGTGAAGTGTTGCAAGGATGGTTTGCAGCTGTTCCAGAAGAATCCGGAGGACTTTAAGCGTCGTTTCGTCACTGTGGATGAAACATAGATACATTACTATACTCCTGAGACCAAACAACAATCTAAACAATGGGTTACCAAGGGGGAATCTGCACCAAAAAAGGCGAAGACCGTTCCTTCGACCGGAAAGGTTATGGCGACTGTCTTTTGGGATTCTCAAGGGATAATCCTCATCGACTATCTGGAAAAGAGTAAAACTATTACAGGTGAAAATTATTCATCGTTATTGGACCGTTTGAAAACCGAGCTGCTGCAAGAAAAACGCCCGCGATTGGCCTACAAGAAAGTCTTTTTCCATCACGACAACGCACCAGCACACACCTCAGCAGTTGTGGTCGCAAAATTAATGGAAATACGATTCCAACTCGTTTCACATCCCCCCTATTCTCCAGACTTGGCTCCCTCGGACTACTATTTGTTCTCCAATTTGAAGAAATGGCTGGCGGGACAAAGATTTTATTCAAACGAGGAGGTGATTGCAGACAGTAATGGATATTTTGCAGACTTGGACAAATCCTATTATTCGGAAAAGATCAACAAAACTAGAACATCGTTGGACGAAGTGTATAAGCCTAAAAGGAGACTATGTCGAAAAATAAAAAAGGTTTACCCCAAACACATAAGTAGTTTTTATTTTTGCACGGACTTTTCAAACCAGCCTCGTATATATATATATATATATATATATACATATATATATATATATATATATATATATACATATATATATATATATATATATATATATATATATATATATATATATATATATATATATATTTATTATCGATATATCTCTCATTACCGACACATCGATCTTCATCTTTTTCTTCTTTCTCTCCGCCTAGGAGCATAGAGCCTCAACGAAAATTGTCCAGCGAGCTCGATTCTGGGCTAATGCTTTTACTTGTTCCTATGACCACTCCTCTGGAACTACGCTTTGACAGTTTGAATCCATGTTCGCCGTTGTCCTTGTGGGTTCTAGTCCAAAGCATCTCTTTAACAGATGTATCTTTATGCTTAGTCTTCGGTACTCCTTTTAATTGATTCTCATCTTACCTCACTGAAGCTAACAAGCTCTTAATAAAACTAGAAATATTTTTAAATGACATCGAATCAATCCCATTAGTTTGAGAATGTATTTTCATATGCCGTAGATGGCAGATATGAACTGCTTTAAATCATATTTATATAATTCTTAAATCTCTGATTTTAATATTTGTGTTTCTTCGTGTCATTATTAATTTTTGTAAAACATTTTCTCAATATAAAAGCAAATTCTGAAAGTGTTCAGTTTTATTTGATGTGCCAATAATTTTAGAACTTCTAGAGTTTCTTTTCTCAAATCTACTTTGTTTTATTTATAAAAAAATCCAATTATATTGTTAGATGGTGCAAATAACAAGATGCTCGTAAGAAGGCGGTAAAAAATGCTGAAATATTATCCAAAAATAGCTAATTTTTGTACCCTTATTATTCATATTTTTCATTCCTTCTTCATTCTTTAGGTAAATATGATTTTTTTGTGTAAATTTTAATTAATATCTGTTTTGCTTTCTTAATAAAGGTGTTCAAAAGGTGAAAAACAAAATAAAGTAAAAAATTAGCTTTAGTTAATTCTTCAGATACTTTTTTTTTTAATTTTCTGTTTTCTACTACCTACCTAAATGGTCGATAAAATTCATGGTATTGTGATAGAAGATCGTTGTATTAAGCTTCGTGAGATTGCTGATATGGTAGGCATCTGATATGAACGGGTACATAATATACTGCATGAAATTTTGCAAAATCGAAAAAGCTGAGTGCGCGATGAATGCCTTGTTTGTTAACGCCAGACCAAAAACGCACGTTGATGGACATTTCAAAATCGTGTTTGGAAAAGTTACAGCGTAATCCGAAGGGCTTCTAGCATCATTTTGGGACTGTATATAAAACGTGAATTCATCATTATATTTCGGAGACAAAACGGCAGTTAAAACAGTGGGTTGGCGAAGTTGAAAGTGTACCAAAAAAATGAAAAACAGTTTTATCGGCCCGAAAAGTGATGGCAACTGCTTTTTTGGGGCTCACAGAGTATGAATATGATTAACTATTTGGAAAAGAAAATAGTGACTGGCTCTTATTACACAATGTAATTGGATCGTTTGCATACTCAGATGCAGAAGCGGTCAAGATTAGCGGGCAAAAAGGAGCCTCTTCACCAGGAAAATACGCCTGCTCACACATCGGCCGTTGCAATGGCAAAAGTGCACGAGCTGGGCTTCGAAATAGGTCCTCACTTCTCCTATTCCCTATATTTGGCTCCAAGTGACTTATTTTTGGTTTTCTGACTTAAAAAATTCACTTGAGGAAATTTTCGTCGAATAAAGAAGTTAGCTGTGCTGCAAACGAGTACTTTGCACGGTTCGAAACAATTTTTTTTTTTGAGGAAATACAAAATCGGAATCTCGCTATACCAATATATTGAGCTCAATGTTGAGAAATAAATTTTTTTTCTTGAAAAAAAATATTATTTACCTTGTATTCTGCAAGACTTTTTAATCTTTTGTCTATTTTTTTGATACTAAAATGGATTTTTGTTAAACAAAAACTTGTTACTATATATTCGTTCCTCGATTTTCCAGGTTTAAAAATACAAAATAACTAAGTATTCTACATTACAAAATCACACTACATTTATATTTTACGACATAAACATTAGGTATCGTGCAGAATTACTGGAAATAAAAATAAACTTTGCTATATCTTTTTAGAGGAGAACGGAAAATAAACAGGCAGCAAAATAAAACCTAGGAAAAAACACAATGCTTTTAAGTTTGTTCTAGTTTAGAACGTTCCTACTATAATAACATAAAATTCAATATCACGACACAATATTAAACTTAGAAAACAATATTAAAACTTAGAAAATTAAGAGATGAAGTATAACAAGCAGTAAGAAATATATTGGGAGCAAAATTGAATTTTAAAAAATTGATTAATCTACCGAATACTACTTCACCAATATAAGTTATAAAAAAATGTTGAGTTTGCTTTTTACACTAAAGCAAAACTTAACTAAAACGCTATGACTAGATATGGGTAGTCCAGGGAATGGAAGAGATAGAGAATACGCCTCCCCTTGTGCGAGAGATAATAATGAGGGACTCAAGAAGTGCCGCCATGTTGAAAAGCGCCAAATATTACTTTAAATAAGATTTGGAGCTTTTTTGGATGTTTTAAAAAATTTGTATATCTTTTATTAACTTTTCCGGCATTAACGCACTTCAAGATTATTTAAAGGATCTATTACAACAAATTTTGAAATAGTATTCATTAAAAACACATTTTCTGCATTCTATTCTTATGTCAGAATATTTTTCTTTGTACTGGTACACTTCAAAATATAACATATTCGTTAATTTTTATTTTCACGCAATCTATTCAATAAATGTTAGCATAAATAAAAAAACTATATAAATCACAAAAAAATGGAAGAAACATAAAAAAACACTAGAGAGCGTACTGACAAAAAAGATTGGTAGTTGTCATCTAGGGTCACGTTAGGATAAAAATTGAGTAGGTCAGCAATATCTACATCCTTATTCTTTCTGATTATCTTGTCAAAAAGAGACTGATCCCGCAAGTTATTCTACGTTTAATGTAACAAATCCAACAAATCCAAGGACGAGAAAATAATAACATAAAATTGGTTGCTTAGTATATTGACCCGAAGTTTGGAATTAAGTTGAATTGTAGTGTCTTTAAAGAAGTTATTTATTTGTACAAACAAGTTGCTACCGAAATTCTGCCTGAACCCTTAACACCATTGTACTGCCGTTAAGAAAATTGTTTAGCTTTTATTATTTTTAGCGACACTTTGTAAAAAGATCCAGAATATAACTTTTAATCACTAACAGCTAAAACATATATATATATATATATATATATATATATATATATATATATATATATATATATATATATATATATATATATATATATATATATACCCAAATACCTTTGTGGCGAATACAGTAGTTTTTTCGACAGATCCCGTAATATATACAGTAATATGTAGAAAGTCTGCTACATATGGGATATTTCTTTATTACTAAATTTAGAAAAAAGTGAATTCCTATGTGGATTCTTGAAACTTGAATAGTTGAAACCCAAAAAATGATTTTGCAGTGCTGATTGTCATTTGTCGTTTGGCGGGAAATTTGAATTTTCTAAAGTTTAAAGTCCAAAAGTCACTCTGTTTGTTAAAATACCGAAAACATTTATTAGATCGAGTGGACAAAAATCATATTTTGTCAGTTTTTAACCAATAAAAATATGATCACAAGGAGATTTTTATTTCCTGAATTGGAAATACTTCGGTTTTTCTTATTGTTCACCTCCCCGCCTGAGTAGGGTCGCTACAGGAGCCACGGGCCGCCTCGCTTAGGTTTATAGAAAATTTTTATAATTTATTTTATTGTTTAAATATAGAAATATATAATTTTTTACACAAACTTCCACTTCAGCAGCACAGGGGATTATTTGTTCAATAAAATGGCTTTATTTTGCTAATCTCAGCGAGGTTTCCGGTCTTAACACCGTTTCTACCTCAAGAACAAAGTTTATGCTTAGAGAAATATTGAACATTTGGAAAATGCATTAAAGCAGTGCGTAAATAGCGTTTCTCCTCACATGTTAAGAAATGTTTTAAAATAATTACGAATAGTTCGGTGCCCAGCAACAAATTTTGAAATAGTAATCAGGAGGTGGGCACGTTGAAATACAAAACTAGATATATTTATTTAAAGTTTATGGTTTTTGTTTATTTAATTTGTGAAGTGATTGACTTAGAAAAGGCATTCGATAGACTAAGAAGAGAGGATGTATTGGAAAGCCTACAAAGATGTGGAGTAGACAGAGAAATAATAGAAGTGATAAAAAGTATGTAGGATACAACAAAAAATAGGGTACGAACAAATAATGAAGAGTCAAGAGATTTCAAAATAAGAAGCAGCCTAAAACAAGAATGTGTGCTTAGCCCTTTATTATTCGCAATAGTGCTAAACGAGGCAGTGAAGAGAGCCAAGCAGAAAATAAGACCGATGATGCTGGGATACTGGAGAAAGCAAAAAATCGAAATATCAGAACTACTTTTGGCGGACGATGTGGCGATAATAGCAGACACAGAAGAAAACCTACAGCACAACTTAAACAATCTAAAAGAGGAACTGAATAATATAAATATATAAATATAAGAATAATATAAATAATATAAATGAATGAAAATGAATAATATAAATGAACCCGATATAGTCATGTCGGGGTACTCCATTCTCCTAGCATCGTCACTCAATTTGTTGGGCGTTAATTTGGGAGCAAATATGTCCTGGCATGAACATGTTCCAGGCATAGCAAGGAGAGCTGCTCAAAAGTTGGGAATATTATTTCGAACCAGAAAGCTTTACACTCCACAACAACTGTTAATTCTTTACAAAGCTCAAATTCGACCAACTATAGAATACTGCTCCCATGTTTGGGGCTCCACTCCCAAACATACACTGCATTTATTGGATTCTGTTCAGAGAAGAGCTGTTCGTCTGATTGGAGACCCGGCACTGACCGGTGGCCTTGATTCGCTAGAACATCGAAGTTCTAGCGAACTTCTACATTCAAGTTGGCGACTTGAGTCTATTCTACAAGTGATTCCATGGAAAGTGTTCGAAGGATGTAGCCCGCTTAATTTCTCCCAGAGCGGTGTATGTTAGAAATACACGTCGGGTTAATACTTCACATCCGTATGAGATTCAGCTTGTTACTCCGCGTACAACGCTTTTCAAGCAGTCTTTTATATGGAGAATATCATCTCTCTGGAATAATTTGCCCAGGGCTGTGTTTCCCCACCGAGTACCATTTACAGCGATTCAAGAACAACGTGAATCGCTTTTTCCGTACACATGCCGCTCCTGTAGCGCTTTAGGGACTTCTCTGTAGCACGTGTGGTAGACCCATAAAAAAATAAGATAATGATAATAATAGGACAAGAGAATCAAAAACACAACATCAGAATAAATGGACTGAGTATAGAACAAGTTGAAGAGTTCAAATACCTAGGATCAATAATAGAAGGAAGCGGAAAACTGGAAAAAGAAATAAACGATAGAATAGCAAAAGTGGAAAGAATATACAATGGGTTAAGAAAACCATTCCTTGAGAAAAGAGAAATAACAGCAGATATAAAGATTGGGGTAGTAAAAAAAATAGTAAACCCCACATTACTGTACGGTAGCGAAACATGGATCCTCACAAGCAAGGACAAGAGTAGAATAAAGGCAACGGAAATGAGATTCATGAGGAAAATAGATGGAAAAGCAATAAGGGACAAAAACAGGAACGGAGTATTTAGAGACAAATTTAAAATAGAAGAGGAAGACCTAGGAGAACATGGCAAGAGGAGGCAAGGAAGACTGGCCAGAAGAGAAATGTTCAGTGTAGTGAAATTAAGAACCTGACACACAATAGAAAGGAGTGGAAGAGGCTGATCAACTCAACTCCACAGTCTTACACCTCACGGTAGAAAGACTTAGGAATAAGTAAGTAAGTAATCTGTGAAGGGTCTGTAATTTATTTATTTTTTCTACGCTGTATAGTTAATGCCTTTGTTACCTTTAGTAATTATTAATTAACTGGTTTTGTTTTCTTTCTTTGAAATAAAATTGTGTTGCTAGAGTATCCTTAAGAAAACCAAAAACTCAAACTGCATGTTATAACCATATTTTTTAAATTATTGGTGGTGAACGACATGACTTGAAATCAACAATAAATGCTAAAATTCTTCTATCAATCTAACCAATGTATTTCAAATTCAAGAAATAAAAATTACCTTGCGACCAAACTGACAAAATACGATTTTTGTTTAATCAATCTAAAATTTTACATACTACCATAAAATGTAATGCTAAATACTTTTTTCTAATAAATCTATATATATATATATATATATATATATATATATATATATATATCTATATATATATATATATATATATATATATATATATATATATATATATATATATATATATATATATATAGATCCGCTCGCGTGGACTTGATTCACTACTATCGTCACTGCTTATTTCTTATGTTACCCAACGTAATAAAATATCTCCCATTATTTCTCCTTATCTCCCAATATTTCTCCTTATTTCCCATTATCTCTACATAATTTCCATTATCTAGGCTTATCTCTGCTCATCTCCCATTATTTCTCCTTATCTCCCATTATTTCTCCTTATCTTCCATTATCTCACCTTATTTCCCATTATCTAGGCTTATCTCGACTTATCTCCCATTATTTCTCCATATCTTCCATTATTTCTCCTTATCTCCCATTATCTCACCTTATTTCCCATTACCTAAGCTTATCTCGACTTATCTCCCAATATTTCTCCTTATCTCCCATTATCTCACCATAACTCCCATTATCTAGACTTATCTCTGCTTATCTCCCATTATCTCTCCTTATCTCCCATTATTTATACTTATCTCCCATTATCTCAGCTTATCTCCCATTATCGAGGCTTATCTCGACTTATCTCCCATTATTTCTCCTTATCTCCCATTATCTCACCTTATCTCCCATTATCTAGGCTTATATCGAATTATATAGAACATATGTATAAATTTATAAAAACACGTAAATCGGATAAGTGGTTCTCGAGTGATAAGCGCAGTAACGGACAGACAGACAGACAGAGAGACGTTGCATTTTATATATATTGTATTCTTTGCTACATGATATTGTTCCATATTTAATGCTTTAGGGAGTGTATTGCAAGAGAATGCGCTAGCGGCAAACTTTTCTCCGACTTAATTCACTATTATCGTCACTGCTTATTCCTTATGTCACCTAATAAAATATATCCTATAACCTGGCCAGAGAACATACGTATGTATAAAGAAAAAGCACGTAAATCGGATAAGTAGTTCTCCAGTGATAACCACACTAACGGACGGACAGACAGACAGACAGACGGACAGGGAGACATTGCATTTTATATATTATAGATATTCTCTGCTACATAATATTGTTCCATATTTAATGGTTTGGACTGTGTATTGCAAGAGAACGCGCTAGCGGCAAACTTTGTCCGACTTCATTTACTATTATTGTCACTGCTTATTCCTTATGCTACCTATCGTAATAAAATATAGTCTATAACCTGGCCGGAGAACATATCTATGTTTTAAAAAAAAAAAGTACGAAAATTGGATAAGTGGTTCTCCAGTGATAAGCGCACTAACGGACAGACAGACAGACAGAATACGTTGCATTTTATATATATATTATAGATGTAATAAAATATATACCTATAACCTGGTCAGAGAACATATGTATGAATTTAAAAAATCACGTAAATCGGATAAGTGGTTCTCGAGGGATAAGCGCATTAACGGACAGACAGACAGACAGACAAACATTGCATTTTATGTATATTATAGATATAGATTATTATTATTATTATATAACCTGGCCAAAGAATATATGCATGAATTTAAAAAAAGACGGGTAAATCGGATAAGTGATTCCCGCGTGATAAACGCACTAATGGACAGACAGACAGGCAGACAGACAGTCATTGCATTTTTATATATATTATAGATTATACATTACAGATATTCTTTGCTACATAATATTGTTCCATATTTAACGGTTTAGGCTGTGTATTGCAAAGACACGCGCTAGCGGCAAACTTATTTCCTACATCATTCACTATTTTACGTCACAGCTCAGCTCATTCCTTATGCTACCTATCGTAATAAAATATATAGCCTATAACCTGGCCAGAGAACATATGTATGTTTTAAAAAAAAAAGTACGTAAATCGGATAAGTGGTTTTTCAGTGATAGGCGCACTAACGGACAGACAGACAGACAGACAGACATACAGACAGAGAGACGTTGCATTTTATATATATTATAGATATATAGAGTATATATATATATATATATATATATATATATATATATATATATATATATATATATATATATATATATATATATATATATATATATATATATATATATATATATATATATATATATATATATATGACATGAGCTTGGTGAGAACTTCAGAAAACAAAATCGTCACTAAGTGGTACACGAAAGAAATAAGCAATATATTTAAATTTCCAGTCACATTCATAAACAGAGTCACTAAAGTCACACAACATTTTCTTTTACCAGAGAGTATTAATAAACTCAAAACACTTTTAACAGACAATTCATATCCCTTAAAAATTATTAACAGATTTTGTAACACTTTACCACCCCAAACTATACAAATATCCAATGGAGTGAATCAAAAACAAATAAATAATTCACAAACTAAATATAAAGTACTCACATATATAAATGAACTCACACCCAGACTTATCTTTGTTTTCAAAGATTTTAACATTAAATTTGCTATAAGATGCGACAAACCTCAAGTTCCTTTACACACCATTAAAATATCTAATTGCATTACAACACAATTGCAACATTCTTTATAACATAGCTTGTAGAGAATGTATTCTGAGCTATATAGGACAAACATCACGTCTTTTAAAAATCGCATTACTTCTAAAAAAATGATGCCAGGTTACAGAAAGGTTCGTGTGGATTGGCTAAACATGTCAAAGAATTTGATCATCAAATAGATTATAATAACGCTACCACTTTATATAAAGAACCACAATATTATAAAAGAATGTTTTTTAGAAAAGGTGGCAATTAATGACAACACACATACAATGAACAAAAGATCAGACATAGAGGATCTTAGTTCAGGATATTTGTATATACTGAAACTTAATAGAGATTTTACAAAAAAAAAAAAAAATCTACTACAAGAATCCTCACTGTCTACCAATTAGAATTCACAATTAAAATTTACATTCTATGGTTTGTTTGACATTAGATCCACTTCTCTATACTATATATATATATATATATATATATATATATATATATATATATATATATATATATACGAGGCATGTTTTTTAAGTAAGTACCGTTTTGCGATTCCGCCGCCGCAGCGATACGGTCGGCGTTCCGCGCATGCGCGCTGGTAACCTACATCTCATGTCTACGCACTGACGCCATTACAGTCTGATTCTTCATTGTATACGTTGTTTACTGAGTGTTTAAGATGCCTCCGACAATCGTGAGTCCCGCCGATTGTGAAGTACGGGCTGTTATACGATTTCTTAGTGCTAAAGGCGTAAAACCGATCGATATTCATCGTGAGATCTGTGAAGTTTACGGACAAAACATTATGAGTGATGGAATGGTAAGGAAATGGGTGAGAGCATTTAAAGATGGCCGCACAAATGTGCATGATGAAGAACGGAGTGGGCGTCCTTCGGTCGTTAATGAAGATTTGTTGCAGTACAATTTCATCATTGTGCGACTGCTTTCCTCAATATTCTCGTAGTGTTTTGTATCGCATTGTGACCGAGAACTTGAATTACCGGAAATTGTGTTCACGTTGGGTTCCAAAAATGTTGACGGATTTGCACAAAACCCAACGTTTAGGCAGTGCATTGACTTTCCTTGAGCGGTACCACAATGAAGGTGAACATTTTTTAGACCAAATTGTTACTGGTGACGAAACATGGGTGGCCTACGTCACACCAGAATCGAAACAACAATCTATGGAATGGCGACATTCATCATCACCCAAAAAAGTGAAGTTTAAGCAAACAATTTCTGCCCGCAAAATCATGTGCACAGTTTTTTGGGACAGAAAAGGAGTATTGCTAGTGGAGTTTCTGCCTCGTAATGAGACAATCAATGCAGCGTCTTATTGTGAGACATTGAACAATCTGAGTCGTGCAATCCAGAACAAAAGACGTGGCAAGTTGAGTAAGGGTATCGTTTTGCTGCATGACAATGCCCGTCCACATGTGGCTAATCGGACCAAAGATCTCATCAAATCTTTTAAATGGGAAACTCTAGATCATCCTCCATACAGCCCTGATCTGGCGCCCAGCGACTACCATTTGTTCCTGCACTTGAAGAAGCACCTGGGTGGTCAGCGTCTTCAAGACGATAACGAAGTCAAAACATTTGTGATACAGTGGTTAACAAGTCAGGCGGCAGAATTTTATGAGGAGGGTATTCAAAAACTGGTGCCACGTTATGACAAGTGCCTCAATATTCACGGAAATTATGTAGAAAAGTAGATTAAGGTACAGGCTTTCATGTAAAAATAAAATTATAGCGATATCTTTGCACGTCTTTTTTTAATTCCAAAACGGTACTTACTTAAAAAATATGCCTCGTATATATATATATATATATATATATATATATATATATATATATATATATATATATATATTTTAATAACATACTTTACAACCTTTACACCATATTTTACAATTTTATATATTTTCATTTCTTTGATATATTTTTTTGGTCACGTTTGAGACACACTTTATTATAATTTTTTAACAAATAAATAATGTTCTTTAAATTTTTTAAAAAAACTCTTCTTCATTACTCAAACACGCTGTATATACTTGATGTCACTTTAGGCAACACATAATACATATTATTCCTTTTTTTCAGTTTACTCTTTTTCGATTGTCTATTGACTTTCCAAGACACATGTGTGTATTACTATAATTTTCCCGCAAAATTCTTTACTTCATCTATCAAACTCCAATAAACATGTGGTTAAGATAGTATTTCATTTTCTGTTACAAATAAAATAATTATATGTTTCGTAACTTAATTTAATACAGTGATGAAATAAGGAATTTCTACTCCAGTTTGTAAGTTCACTTTTCAATTTTTTATGAGATCTACAATTAATTCGTATGACCAATTTTTAGATACCTTGACAAAGAAATAAAAGAATTTCGAAAGCTTGGTAATAAGCAAACGAGTTTTAATTTGGTCCAAAACCTGACTTCAGCCCTACAAGTTTTGAATTTTGTTTCTTCACTAGCGAGTCGCTATTCCTCTTATTCTCTCTCTCTCTCTCTCTCTCTCTCTCTCTCTCTATATATATATATATATATATATATATATATATATGTATATATATATATATATATATATATATATATATATATATATATATATATATATATATGTATATGTATATATATATATATATATATATATATATATATATATATATATATATATATATATATATATATATATATATATATATATATCATCATCATCAGCTATGCAGTCCATGGTCGGACATAAGACTCCTTTAAGTATGTCCATCTTATTCGGTTTTGGACCTTGTTCGTCCAGTTGTATCCCACTAGTCTTGTGATGATCAATTGACTACTTTATGGGTCTATTAGTTATCTTGGACCTTCCTCGAATTTCTTCCTTAGTCAGTCTATCCCTCAAGGATATTCCCAACATCCTTCTTTCCATCGCTAGTTGAGCTACTTGTAGACGATTTATAATTTCTTGATTCAAAGCCCACGTTTCCGTTCCTTTTGTCATTATTGGCAACACGCATTGATCATATGTGTTCGCTTTTAGTGTAATTGGGACATTGGAGAGGAAGATGCTCCGCAATCTACCAAATGCCGACTTGTCCAAGATATAAATATTAATCCGTCTCTTGTGATTTTCGCGATTTCAATGTTCAGGAATGATTTTTTATCACAGTCGTCATTTGTCATGAACATGGTTTTGGCAATGTTTATCTTCAGACTAATCTCTCTAGACTTGTTAAGTCCCTCCAGCATTTCTTCCAATTCTTTTTTGTTGTTGGATATAAGCACAATATCATCCGCGAATCGCAAATGATTGAGTTGCTCTCCTCCTATTTCTAATCTAATATCTAAATTTCGGCGAGATGGTGTCCCCCTGACGTACCTCTCTTTTCATTTCTATCTTATTGGTGTTTTCTTTCAATACTATCTGAAATTTATATATAAATATAATATATATATATATATATATATATATATATATATATATATATATATATATATATATATATATATATATATATATATATATATATATATATATTATATTGAATAATCTGCGAGTATCTGCTGTCAATTCTACAGTTACTTAGACTATTTAATGTTGTCCAGAATTCAAGAGAGTCAAACACTTTTTCGTAATCCACAAAGACCATCCAAATCTTAAAATTATACTCGTTTGACTTTTCTACTAAGGTTCTTAATATTTGAAGGTGGTCCAGTGTACGGAATAAAACATTTTCTAAATCCGGCTTGTTCTCTGGGTGGGTAAGCGTCCAATTTCTTTGTGAGTCTCGCAGTTATCATTTCTACAAATAACTTCTACATTACGGATAGCAGGCTGATTGGTCTATAGTTGGTGAATTTAGACTTATCTCTTTTTTTGAAGAGCAAGACCACCACAGCATTATCCCATTCTCGAGGTACATCGCACATATCGAGAGACTTATACAATATGTCTAGCATTCGTAATATGAGCTCTGCGCCCTGTTGCAACATTTTGACAAGTACGCCGTCTTCACCTGCTGCTCTTCCTCTTGCAATTTTATTTAAAGAATCTTGTATTTTGTATTTTGTGATGTGGGGCTATCTTCAGATCCTTCATTCCTTACTCGTATTCGAACTGACTCACTTTTATCTGGTAGTGGTTCTACTTTACTCTCATAAAGGTCCTTATAGAATCTCTCTATATTCATTCTTAGTTATTATTTGATTGTTCTCATTTACTAATTTTGTTATTTATAGTTGTCCTTCATTTAATGATCTTTGTAAAAGTTTTATACCCTACTTGGTCCGCAAAGTTTCTTCAATTATCTCATTGTTATAGTTCCTTACATCCGTTCTAATACATATCCTAATATCGGTATTCAAATTTTTAGCTGATTTTCACATGCCACCGTGTCTTGTTTTGTGGATTTTTGTTTTTGTATTAGTTTGCCGGTTTCTTTGGAGAGCTTTTCCTCTTTGATATTTCTGGTGAGCACTCACGAGAAATATATATATATATATATATATATATATATATATATATATATATATATATATATATATATATATATATATATATATATATATATATATATATATATATATATATATATATATATATATATATATATATATATATAAATATATATGCTTAATTTTATATTAAATAAATTTAACAGCCTTATATTGGTATACTCGCATAATATTACTTTATTATTGTTTTTACTGCCAATGGTCAATTTTCACTTTATAGTTCTGAATGCAAATGTAAATACTCGCAAATTGTGTGCACTATAATTTGAAGATTAGCTCGCTACTAGGGCAGGTATCAAATACTTTCGACGGCAGTTAACTTGGCTGTAAAGTCAATTTTATTTTATGTAAATTCAAAGTTTTTCGCTCATTGCCTAACATGCTATAAAATGAAAACGCAAACTGAAAACATTGGTAATTTATTCTACATATTCAAATATAAACGAACTGTTGCTTTTATGTTCCCCAATAACAGGTATAAAATGTATTTATTTTTAAACGTGATGACTTACTTTTTCGACTTTTATAGTATGTTGTTAATGAAATGAAGCTAGATAGTTGATAGAAGCGTAAAAGTTTGCCATCAACGTATTTTTCCAGTATTACGAAGTTTATGTAATGCAAGTCATTCTTGACGTAATTTATTGGCCGAACAAGAATAATTTTTCGACAACACAGCTACATTTTTTAGCTCAAATACTTAAATTTTCATCTTCATTTCAGTGGGACTGAATGCCCGATTTTGTCTTCAGATAGCCTACCATAAAACGTATTTTAATGATGATGAACACCAAAAAAGCTTCTGGCCTAACATAGTACTCAAAAAATGAGCGAGCGAACTAACACCAGTTTTCTGTGGACCTCTTAACTTATCCTACAGAAAGGGAATATTTCCTTCCTGCTGGAAATGCTCTACAGTTGGGCTGTTACAAAAAGAACGCAAGAAGGTCTTACCACAAATACGGATCAGTCGCACTGCTTTCAATAATATCGAAAATTATAGAAAAGGTTATCAATCCGCATTTTCTAAAATATCTTCAATATTATTAGCGACCATCAATATGGCTTTCTTAAGCAAAGGCCAACAGTAGATCTTTTAGCTTATATAACACATGTTTGGAACAACGCAATTAAAACTTTAGAGAATTTCGAGTGGTTGCACCTGATATATCCAAGGTATTCGACCGTGTTTGGCATGACGGATTGTTGGCTAAGCTACACTCTTATGGTGTATCTGAAAAGTTTTGTTTATGGCTCTCGTGTTTCCTCAGAGAGCCTTCTTTACGTAGTCGACGGATTTCTTTCTAATATCGTCATTATCAGTGCCAGTGTTCCCCAAGGCTTCATGGCATCACATATTCTCTTTCTCATTTACATTAACGATCTGCTCGAAAGGATCAAGAATCCAGTCTACAGCTTGATGACGGTACGCTTATTTCTTCATTCATTTTGAACGTTTGAACATCGGCTATTTATGCAAATATCCGCACACAGCAAGAAGTTGTTCAATTTAATAAAGGCCTGATAGAAATTATGTCTTGGGGTGACAGTAACCAAGAAGAATTTAACGCTAGAATGATTCAGGCGGTAGTTTTTTTTTAAAGTGTTGGCTTAAACATGTCGCATGCATAGCAAAAAGAGATCATCAAAAGCTGAGATTATTATTTCGAACTAGAATGCTGTACCCTTCACAAAAACAGTTAATTCGCTACAAAGCTCAAATTCGACCAACGATGAAATAGAGCTCTCATGTTTGGAGCTCTGCTTCCACATTGTATTGATTGGATTTTATTCAAAAGAGAACTGTTCGCTTGACTGGAGGCCTAAAACTCACCAACAAGCTTGATTCCTAGGAACATCGAAGAACAGTTGGCGACTTGAGTCTATTCTACAAGTATTTTCATGGAAAGTATTCTATGGACGTAGCCTGCTTAATTCCTTCCAGAGCGGGGCATACTAGGAATACATGCCGCGCTAGTACTTCCTATCCATATGAGGTTCAGCTTGTTACTTCTCGTACAACATTTTTCAAGCAGTCTTTTATATGGAAATCCTAATCCCTTTGGAATCATTTGCCCACGACTATGTTTTCCATCGAGTGTAATTTATAACTATTCAAGATCAACGTGAGTGGCATTTTCTGTACACGCGTCGGTTTTATAGCGCTCTAGGAATTTCCCTGGAAAAATGGTTATTTTTATTATAACTATTTCTATATTTACTAGAAGCTTATAATTAATGTCATTGGGCTGATTTTGTTCTTGTATAATTCTTCTTCTTCTAAAATAAAATCTATGTTCCTAATAAAACAGAATAACCCATGTATCTTTGCTAGTTTAAGTTGAGACTGTTCATTTTCTGCCATTAAAATGTAACAAATGAGGTAACGGATTGCAGAACTGCCTTTACACGTGACCCCTGTGTCTCTAGTAGGCAGGAGAGAGGATAACGCTGTGAACGCGTCGATCGACGGACAAAATCAATTTATAACCTAATAATCAACTCGTCGTTTTTTTGTTAATAATTAACGAGTCAAGTTAATTTTTGCGTAGAAACATTCTTTAGGCTTGTGCTTCTTATAGATATAGTCATTTGATAAAATTGCTTGTTTAATTTGTTATTAACAATGAATAAACTTTAGGTTGAAAAATTTCAATATTAATTAAATAATTGGCCAAAATGCTCAGTGTCGGCTTATTTTTCATACATTTGCGAGTCCCATATCAAAAATTCAGGTCAGTATGTTAATTTTTGCAGAAATGATGTAGATAAATAAACAAGCACGCACGAGCTTTTAGCGCATGCGCGCGTTTTCATGCAGCTAATCGCAGTGAAGATATGTTTTTTGATTGCTTTCAGCTGCCAAAAAAATATATTGTTTTCTTATTTGATTTTTCTATTAAAAAAATCTTTATTGTTTTTTTTTTTCATAATATAACACTGAAGTTGTATGTTTTTCCTTGTTGTAGTGTACGAAAATACGCTCAATTAGTTAAGTATTTTTTGAAGTGTTTTTATGTAAGAGTATGTAGGTATAAAATTTTTCAAGTAAAAATTCAAAAACTATTTTTTTCTTACGTTAAAATAGTTTTTTTGAGATCAAATTTTTTGCTCCATAAAGAAAAAGTTTTCGTTCCAAACTTTTTTTCTCACCGAGTACAGATAAAATTGAATATTGGAGAAAGTTTTATAGAAAAAACTTGATACTTTCAAAAATTGTAACCATTATTGTATACGTTGTGGAAACTCAGTCAAATACCGATTAATTGACTATTTGATTCTCGAATTTGGTTTTCTTAGTAGTTTAACCAAACGAAAAAGCCAAATTGTAAAACCAAATGTTTTTGAATTTTGGCGTTAAAAATTGTAAAAACGGTTTTGAAGCGTGCATATACCTTTTTATAATAATTTTTTCTTTGAAAATTTAAGTCTACACAGTTACACCATTTAGTTTTCTTATTTAATTTTGCTACGATAAATTAACAAATTAACACTAACATTTTCAAATAAGAAAACGAAATGTCTTTTTGGCAGCTGAAAGCATTCAAAAAACAAATTTTCACTACGATTAGTTGCATGAAAACGCGCGCGTGCGCTAAGAGATCGTGCGGGTTTGTATATTTACCACATCATTGCAATAAAAATTAACATACAAACCTGAATATTTGATATGATACTCACAAATGTATTAAACATAAGCCGACATTAGTCATTTTGGCCAATTATTTATGTATTATATATATATATATATATATATATATATATATATATATATATATATATATATATATATATATATATATATATATATCAATCGGTTTTATAACGTCTTCCGTCTTCCGATCCCTAATTTCCACTCCTCCCGGTTTATTCATCCCTCCTCCTCCAGATCTCTCTCTAGTACTTCCTTGTTGATTCCTGCTCTCCAGCTTTGGCGTGGTCTTCCTCGCTTTCTTTTTCCATGAGGGTTCCAATTTAAAATCTTTTTAGGTAGTCGGTCTTGTGACATTCTCTGTACATGTCCGTACCATACCAACTGCTGGGTTCTGATTTCGTCTACTATATCGTGCTTTATTTCTAAAGCTCGTCTTATCGTGTCATTTGGTATGCGGTCTTTTCTGGATTTTCTGGCTGCTCGTCTCCAGAAATCCATTTCTGTAGCTTTTAGTATTTTTTCTGTTCTTTCCTTCAATGGCCACACCTGGGAGCTGCAAGTTATTATACTTTTCACTATTGAGTTGTAAATTCTCTTCTTATTTTCAATGGTTATGTTTTTGTCCCATAGTATACTATTAAGCATTGCAATCGCTTTTCTTCCTGGGATATTCCTCTCGAATATTACTTCTTCCAGTGTTCCGTCCCTAGATATTCTCGTTCCCAAATACTTATAACTGGCACAGTGTTTGATGGTGTGTCCTGTGGCCAGTTTCAAGTCCTGCTGTTGTCCTCCGACGCACATGTACTCGGTCTTTTTAATATTGACTTCTAGGCCCCATTTTTCATATTCCTCCATAAGTTTTCGTGTCATGTATTCCATATCATCGATGTCCTGAGCGACTACTACCTGGTCGTCTGTGAATGATAGCGTGTACAATGTAGTATCATCATCCAGTGGTAATCCCATACTGCTGCATTTCCTTTTCCAGTTCTTCAGTGCACTCTCCAAATAGATTTTAAATAGCGTTGGGGATATACAGCAGCCCTGTTTGCGACCCTTTGTGACCTGGAACCCTGTTGTTATACCATATTTGGTTTTCACACTACTTCTTGCGTCTTGGTATAAGGATTTTACGGCTTTAATTATTTCGGCGCTTACATTACTTTGTTGTAGTGTTTCCCACAATCTCATTAGGGGGACGCTGTCGTAGGCCTTTTTTAAATCAACAAACAAGACATGGACTTCCTGATTAAATGCGGTTTTCTTTTCTAGGATTTGTGTCAGTGAGAAGAGATGATCTGTTGTGGAACTTCCTGCTCTAAAGCCTGCCTGTTCTTCAGCTTCTACGTCCGCGTACTCCGTTTCTATTCTATTTTTAAGTATTTTTTCCGTATATTCTGCTAATAGATCCTGTAACCGTTATTCCCCTATAGTTATCGCAATTATTTTTGTCTCCTTTCTTATGAATTGTTGATATGTCTGATATTTTCCATTCCTCAGATACTTCTGATGTATTAATGCATCTTTGGAATAAGTTCCTCAAAGCGCTAAATAGCTTTTCAGTTCCGTATTTAACTATCTCTCCTGGGATGTTTCCTGGTCCTGGAGCTCTACCATTTTTTAGCGTTTTACATACTTGTTTAACTTCTGATGTTGTTATCCTTATTGGGATCCTCGTATAACTATATCTGGGTTTCCATGTTGGGTACTTTTGAACTCTGGTCTATCTTCTGTTAGCATATTTGTAAAATATTGGTTCCTTTTTTCTGGTGTTATTGGTGAGAAGATTTCTCTTTTCCGTTCTGTTCTCATATTTTTATGAAGTCTCCAGCTTTTTGTGCTTTTTCTTCCTCCTATGTAAGTGTTGAGTCTTGAGCATGTCTTTTCCCATTGGTTGGTGGGCAAAAATCAACTTAATTATTAACAGAAAAACGACGAGTTGATTATTGCGTTATAAATTGATTTTGTTCGTCGATCGACGCGTTCACAGCGTTATCCTCTCTCCTGCTTACTAGAGAAACATGGGTCACGCGTATAGGCAGTTCTGCAATCCGGTACCTCAACTGATGGATTTTATTTCTCATTTCATTATTTTGTAATTTACAGGGACTAGACGGTGTAGATACATCTTTGTTATCATTGGTATATTTATATATAGTTATATTTATGGTGCCTTATTTTTATTTAACTTTAACAATTTTCATACTATTAATATCTGAACTATTCAGCTAATATATAACTGCATCGTTTAAGTCAATATTCACACTTTTGATTTATTGGCTTTTTAATGTTAGGCAGTATCTGATTTGTTCACTCTGACCTAGTTTTCTGTAAAAGGATTGTGGAAAAAGAGAGTAGTCCTACTGTTGTTACCACTCTTTTATCACTTTAATTCCAAGATTACGTCTATTTTGAAGTTATGAATATAAATCTCATTCTATTAGACATATGTTAGGTGAATCCCAGTATTTATTTCACAGTTTTTTGTCTTTTTATTTCAACTTTGAAAATAATGCAGGCACATTCAACATTTTTGAGGAACATTTGTTAGGAAATCGGATATGGTCAAATTATTTAGAAAAACTACGAGTTTATTAGAAATGGGCAATTGTTTCCCACTTCTTTACAGGGTATAATAACATCATCAATTTCATCCTAACAGATTTACTACCAGTTTTATAATTAGATTGTTGAATCACCAATCTTATCATTTCAATTTTTCTTAAGTTTTATCGTAACGTTTTTGATCACATTTTTACCACCATGTTTTTTTGCCTTTCCGTTAATACCTTAGGAAGAACTGGATATGTGTAAGTATGATTGAAATAAGTTTTAATACACGGTTTGATTTCCGGAGAACTGTTCAGTTAGAGAATATCCATATCAGAGACTATTAAGGAGAGATGGTTGTTTTATTATTTTTCTAATAATAGAAACAGTCATAGAGAACATACTGCTAATATGTTTTAATGATGACGGTATTTTCACTTGAAATATCTCAATTGTGAAATTGTTTTTGTACGAGTTACGTAATTCTTTTAAAAATGTATCTATCGTGAGAAATCGCGGTTCTTTGGGTCAGGCATTGTCAAATTACAGTAACTACTACAATAGCAGCAATGGGCAAGGACCGATATGTGGCGAGAGTCAGCTAACTACTAAGTGATAACACACACACACACACACAGAATGGAGAGAACAGTTATAACCCCTAGTTTAACGTATGGAGAAAATAAATCTCTAAAGCCAGGTAACTCTAAGAATCGTCGATTTTATGAACTCCCACAAAATAAAAGGGCTAATGTACCACTCCATCTAATCGCCAGTGTAATAAATATTCAGCTAATAAAATAGGCGAATATCGTGTAGAAATCTAACAGGAAAAATTAGTTGATTTATTAAAAATCTCAACATTTTATTAAGGAACTGAAAACTATAACCCTGGAGAAATTTTGATCGGTTTGATAATAAATCGCTATATACGAATATTCCAAGTAATGAATGATTCAGCTTCCACAATATCAGACACATCTTGGCATAATAACTTTGATCTATATTGGACGTCCAGCAGAGATGTTTTAATATGTGATGAAAAATAGTAATGGATATTGTACACTAGTAGATAGTGCAGTTTTATGTTATATACTTTAATTCTACAGTACTACAGACATAAAAGCCAAATTACTTAAAAAATCCAACATTCGTAAAATTTTTAATGCTTGGATAATGATTGAGGTCACCTAAAGCTATAATTCATGTGCAAAAAGAAAATGTCTATAAAATTCATTATTTACGTGGTACGGTATATACGGTGGAAATTGGAAGATCAATAGAATTAGAAAGGAACATCAATAAAACGTAACAAATTTTTCACTCTACAGCTTATTCCATTAACGATAGGCTAAACCAAAGTTCTTGTTTCTGTTTCCAGTTCTAAACGAAAGTTTACAGAATCATTAGAAACTTACTCCAACGAATATTATATCCAACTGGTAGCACCACTTTTATTGGCTATTTTGAAAAAGTCCTGTTTACTTCGAGACACACCGTATATATATATATATATATATATATATATATATATATATATATATATATATATATATATATATATATTGTAACTTTTGAAAAACTGTTGCCCCAAGCTTGGGCGTAATTTTGTAACCTGTGAACTGTCCTCTGTTTGAGGCATCTTTTTTTGTACCCTGTGAGAAGTTGTTTGTCCCACGCAATTTTGTAACATTGGAACTTACCCGCTTTAATTTCTGACACTGAATTGAGTGAACCCTGATTTTAAAAGAACTAAAGAAATTAAACACACACTAGCTCAGTTTTCCTTGGTAGAGAGATATGGGTAAGAGATAATTTTCTTACGTCTTTTTGGAATTTTTTTTCTATTTTTTAAAAGGCTTTAGCTGTACGAAATTTTGGGCACCATCCATTTTAAAATAGAAAGGATCTAACTTCAGCTAAAAAAATGGAAAAATGCTGAAGGGTTTTATGGGTATTACTAAAAAGAATTAGTCTAGTACAACTTATCCTGAAAAGAAAAATAAATATTCAGTGAGACACTAGCTTTAATCAAAAAAAGAAAATTTATTCTTGTTTTTAAAATGAAAAGTTCTAACCTTTACAGTTTTACCTAACAAATTCTAGCCTAACTAGTAGTTGTTACATTAAAATTTTAGATTATTATAACCCCCGAAGACGAGAAATCGTGCTTTACACTTCACTTTTTAGTCTGTTTTACATTGCAGTTAAGGCGCTACTCTCGAATAAGTCTATTGAAGGGAGTTTTGTTGACTTACTGTTTTTTATTCCTGCTGTGATCGACTACGCCCGATTTCACACTTTTTCTTAACAAACTCTTAGAAAGCCCACTACGGCTTTTATTTAAGACACTGGTGCTTTTACTTAGCGGCTCTGATGAAAAATTAGCCTACTTCGGCTAGATGGAAAATAGCCTCTCGGCTAGACGGTACTGCCTGGCTGCGGCTAGATGGAAAACAGCCTCGATTTACGGTCTGCGGAGCCTTAAATAATCGTGCGACTTTTGCCAGTAATATCACGACGCTCCAATCAAAACTGCCGATCAAACATTCCACCAATCGCGGCGTAGCGAGAGGTTCGGTCAGGAACCCGCACAACACCGTATATACCGAACGTCTTGGAACTTCTGTTTAATATACCGTTCGATACAAAAATTAAAATAAGTACAATTTGAAATGGAAAAATCAGTAACATTACATGGTCTTAAAATCTAGGAAAAAATGAATGTTACATTTACCCCCTTCCAAAAAGAAATAGACTACACTAGTCTATTGAACTTAGGCTACTTATGAAAAGGTACAAAGTGGTACACTATCACTTAATACTAAGGTCAGAACTTAAAACAAAATTACAAACTTCGGACCTTACTACTAGACTTAATTCAATTAAGCACTAATATTAAGTACAATGAAAACCAAATGAAAATCTTTGCATGTACACAAGAATCTTATAACTAGACTTAACTTAATTAAGCACTAAGGTTAAGTACATCAAAAAGTAAATAAAAATCCTTGCATGAACATAAGAAATACCTGTTCAAAGTAACAATCGCGGTCTTCTTATATAAAAGAATCAGCTCTGTTATTGTTACCAAAACAAAAAAAAAATTTAACTTTGTCTAGACTCTTGTCTAAATCAAAAAAAGTGAACTGAAATAAAATATGAACACCCCCCTTAAAATATTTTAAGGATTGTCTGAAAATTTTCCATTTCAGCAAAAGAAATTTATAAAAATTCTTAAATAAAGAAAAATAAAAAAAAACTGATTCTAGTGCAAACACTTACACTAAAAAAAAAAGTCTTGTCAGACCATTTAGCACAAGGCCAAAAAAAATATCTGGATAAATATCCAGACGAACGCTCGGGAAAAATCGCCATCCATGCTCTAGCTCATCGCTAAGAGAACATTCTAAATCTAGTATCACTACTAGTCGCACTCGGAAAATAATCGCACTCTATCGCGCAATGTCGACGTCCTAAGACATCTAGACATGCTAAAATCGCTCTGGTTGATCGCCAGAAAACACGTCAGCTCATCGCCAACTAAACACTCTGGTATATCGCCAAAAAAAACCTCGGCTCCTCGCCAAGAAAACATTCTGGTATATCGCCAGAAAAAAACCTCGGCTCCTCGCCAAGAAAACACTCTGTAAATAGTCCTCGACTACACAAAGTCTGCGTTCTAAAAGAACAAACTCGCCATTAACATAGTGAGCAGCTATAAAAGCTAACAAAATCACTATAGGCACAGTGAATAGCTATAAAAGCTAAAAATTCACCCTAAACACAGTGAATAGCCATAAAAGCTAAAATTCACCAAACTGAATGATCCTGCTTCTAAAAGCAATGTTCACTAAGAACAGAATGATTAGTCCGCGCGCAACTAACATTCAAGGAAACATTCCCAACATAACTATATGAGACAACAAGTCTCGAAATAGGACCTCCCTAAAGTCATAATCCTATATATGGGAGTCCATAAACAAAACGACTCAAAATCTCGCATTTTGAGCACATGCCCTCAGGCAACCAACATACACCGAAATATATACAGAAATATGTACAGAAATATATACAGAAATACATACAGGAGTTCAAATCCCAAACTCTTGGTTATGATAACTCCATACTGAGCTTGGTGAAAGCTCTTAGCAAAAGCTAATCAAATCTTCGGCACATCGCACCAAAGTGACAAATCTGCCTAGAAACATGAGCCGGAAAAAAAAAAAAAAAAAACGCCCTCCGTCATTCTTCAGGGTGTCTACACAGAGATATAAAACTTAACCAGCATTGCGCTTCTCCAAGTTGCATGAAGAACCCTCGTGTACTGGTCTCGCCCTAGAACAACAACGAAAAACATTCAATCCATCCCACACAACAGGAGACAAACACCTCACCACGATATACTGAATGGTGGAGACAATAAAATACGGAAATGGTGACCCTGGAGTCCACCAACAAAAGGGAGTAGATTATAGCATCCACTAAACTAAAACGGTGTCTACCACACCACCATAAGTCAAAAAAATTAATCATTAGGGTGTTCCGAAACACACTACTGCCAACAGCCTGTCACCACTAATAGGCTAATTGGAGCTGAGGTCGACTACAGTAGCTAGGCTCTCCTTTGGCTCAAATAGAAATAGCGATTGGGTAACAAAACCTCTAAAGGTCCCAAAGGTCAAACGTTCACCCCCCATAGACTACCCTTCCAATCAGTCTGTTCCTCAGGAAGACGAACTCCCTGCCAAACGTCGTAACGGCATCTGTTAGCACCCGGTGCATCACAGCCTGTAAAAACAGATAACTCATGGGATACAACCTAAAAGGTTTACAAGGTTGACTTAACCAAGCTTCTAACGAAATTTTAAAAAAAACGAAAATGAGCTTAAAAAGCTACATGAAGCAAAAATTTCTCAAATTTTTGGTGGCGACGCAACAAAACTTTTGAAGACGACAAGAGCTTTTCCAGCTTAATCAGAAACAAGAAGAAAACATCGTCGACAGCTAAAATATTCGATCATGGTGTTAATCGTCTTCCTAGACAATAGTCTCTAGAAGAAACTGCTACAGGTATCAGGCATAACCGTTTTCTGTCAGCCCAAACTTCTAGATTATCTGGTGAAAATCTAAAAATTCGGTTAGGAATCTTCCTTCACTGCGCTTAGCCTCTCTTGACAAGGTTCTCATCTCGGTATCAGATTTTGATCATTTCTTTGTGAAACTACTGTCTTACTCTGCTCTCATCTCTTGGAAATGATCAGCCTTTAGTTCTCCTGCAGAACTTCAATTTTCTATCAATCTGATAGTAGACCGAAAAAAAAAAAAAAAAAAACTCAACAGACGCCTATGAGTCTATGCAAAAAAAATTTTAAAAAAATTAGTGACTCAAAGGTAACGTTTAAACGGCTCTGAAAAAAAATAGAAAATACCCTCAGTTTGTCAATTCAGAAGAAGATCTAAATCAAAATAATCCAAGTCTTAGACTTACTGGATAACCAAAATCAATTTACTCTTAATTGCACCCAACATATACCACTAAGGTAATAAAAATACACCCACCCGGGTAACGAACTTTGAAATTGCTCTTAAAAATTTTGACTCTACATCACACTACACGAGCTACATCTTGCGCTTGTCCTAACTCAAGATCACCTTGGATTGCCTCTAATCAAAATTTCGCTTCCAAGTGTCAAGAACTGGATATTATTTGGGGTCATAAGCAAATCAAATCCCGCGACCACCGACATACCAGTCTTATGATATATCCTGAGTGTGACTCTTTCGCAAGCTCGCAACAGCTGAGTCGATGCTAAACATCAACTACAATCAACCTAAGTTTGGATATGATCAGTACCCAAAACCTTAGCAAAAAACTATAAAAGTAAGCTATACTCTGCTCAACTTTTATAACAGTCAAAAAAAAACGAGGTCGTCACCTCTACAGAGCAACATCAAAAAAAATAAAGTAAAGCAATTAAGATAATGTAAACATAAATTATTCTTCTTCTGACAAACTTTCATTAGGGTTAGGTTCATTGAATGGTTTTAAGTCTTTAATATGCCATCGTCCTATTTTAGTCCCATCTAAATTAACTAAACCATAAACTAAATCTGAAATCTTTTCTCTAATCACGCAATGCACATACTTAGGTAGCAACTTAGATGTGAATTTATCTGCTGCACTGGAAAGAATTTTATTTTTTCGCCAAACGTGATCACCTATATTAAAGGCAAAATCCCTTTTCCTAAGGTTGTAAGACTTACTGTTCCGTTCATAAGCCTTATGTATCCTACTACTCACGTCGGTGAAAATATCTTTTAAACCCTTTAAATTTTCGGCGTACTCACCCCTGTTACCCGGAATTATTTCGCTGTCAACATTGACATCCAAATCTAAGTTTTTATAATACGATCCAGATAGAGGTATATGTCTGCCGTAAACTAAGAAAGACGGTGTAAACCCTGTTACCTCGTGTTTGAATCTTTGAAATTCCTTTATCCCGAATTATCACGTGAATCAACGAATATTACTTTCAACGAAATTATTGTAGAGGGCACACGGGATTGAAACGTATGTTAGAACTATATGTCTCATTTAAGCTCTTAAGACACTCAGAAGTAAACGGAGTACCGTTATCGCATATCGAAAGCGATGAAACTCCGTGGATTAGAAAAATATCGTTTTCTAAAATTTTCAAAAAGCATTCGGCTTTAGAGCTTTTCAAAGGAAATAACACGGTATACTTTGTTAACCAGCAAGAAATTACGAAAAGTCATTTATTTCCTTGTTTTGAACGTGGAAATGGACCTACTAGATCAGCTGTTATGACTTGAAAAGGGTAATTAACCGTTTTCTCTTTTCCCATCAGTCCCATAGGTAGTGTATTTGGAGATTTCTGCGCTCCAACTACTTCACAAGTCTCACAAACTTTAAGATATCTAAACGCATTTTTGGCCAAATTAAATTAAATGTATGTTGTCTCAGCCTAATCGCCCAACGCGCTAGTTTGCCACTAGGGTTTTTAATAGAATTAAGCCACAATAAACTATAATGATCTGTTATGACCGTGAAAGGAACACCTTCTATGTAAGGTCGAAACTTTTCGATGTTAAAGAGTACTGCTAAACATTCTTTTTCAACAACCGAATAGTTACGTTCAGCCTTTGACAAAGTTCTACTGGCATACGCTATCACTCTTTCCTCACCATTGATTTTCTGTGTTAGGACGCCCCCTAAACCGGTATTAGAAGCATCACTAGAAATATAAAACTGTTCGGAAAAATCTGGCTGGGATAAAATGGGAGCTGAAACCAATAGCTCTTTAATCTTTATAAAAGATTCTTCGGCTGCCTTTGTCCAATCTATCGATTGTCCTTTTTTTCGTCCTTTCAAAAGATCATTAATAGGCGACAACAGGGTAGAAAAATTCTCGATAAAACGTCTGTACCATGAACACATTCCTACGAAGCGCTTAACTTCCGTAGTATTAGTAGGTCTCGCATAATTAACCATGCTTGCTACTTTATCCGGATCGGTACGCAAGGAATTTGAGCCTACAATACAGCCTAAAAACTTTAGAGAAGTTTTTAAAAAAATCACATTTGCTCAAATTTATCGTCAGTCTGGCCTCTTTCAATTTATCTTTTACTTCTTTAAGTAAGCGAATATGCGATTCGAAGTCTTCCGATGTTACTAAAATATCATCGAGATAGGTAAAAATATGTGGCTCATATTTCGGACCAAATATAGCGTCCACTAAACGTTGCTGAGTTTGAGCAGCGTTCTTTAGACCAAACGGCATAGTGACGAACTGAAATAGACCTCGGCCTACTACTGCAAAAGCGGTCTTTTCCTTAGAGGATTTGTCCAAAGGAATTTGCCAGAATGCCTTTCTAAGGTCTATCGAGGATACATACTTAGCATTCCTGAGTGATGTCAAAATTCTATCGATGTTCGGTAATGGATAGTTATCAAATTTGCTGACCTCGTTGAGCTTTCTTCCGTCATAGCTTAGACGATGTCACTCCGAGTGTCAACATTTCGTCTAACTCCTTACAAAATTCTGTCGATGTTCGGTAATGGATAGTTATCAAATTTGCTGACCTCGTTGAGCTTTCTTCCGTCATAGCTTAGACGATGTCACTCCGAGTAAAACCAAAGTATGTGATAGAGAAGGTACTACTAGAACAGAGATTACTAAAACAATGACCATTGCAGACTAGCGGCAACTCAACCGTACCTAAAACTTTTAGACGGCTGCCTTCTGCATTGGTAACACTTCTATTTTTGACATGGCATATTTTTATACTTAAACGACTTAAAATTTTAATACCATTCTGACCTATAACGGAGGCATTTGCACCAGAGTCAAATAAAGCCGAGAAATGGGCACCTAATAGATTTATCTTTATATGCGGTCCATTATCTAAATATTTATGCACGAATAAAGAAGACATGTGACCATTTGGAGAAGCAGGAGTTTTAACTTGAAAAGCAGAATTTCTATTAGACTTAAAAAAAAATCAGAAACTTTTTGTAACCATTTAGTCCTATCTGATCTATTGGAATATTTCTTTACTTAAGATCCTCGTTAGAATCTTTCTTTTATCCGCGACCGGACGTTCTGAGAAAGTACGACGGATTTTCAGTTCATAGTCTAATTCATATTCCAGTAGGTGATTGACTTTAAAATTGAAGGCTTCCATGATAAATGAATACTATTTAAAAGAACTGTTTAAAAAGTCGTGAAAATATTTCTCCTGTGCTCCCAATAGTCAAAATAAAAAATATATAAAGGCACTTAAAATATGTAAACTTCTTTACCAAACATTTAAAAAATCTTCAACAATTTCAAAAAAAATTTCTAAGTATTGCCTTCTATTAAAATTCTTTTATCAAATATGTTAAGAATTTCCAACAAAAAAATCTCCAAATATCGTTTCGTATATCAGCAAAGTATTTTTAATATTCATGCAAAACATCGGTGAGAAAAAAAAACAGTTTTTTGTTCGGTTAACCGCAAAATCTAACACTGCAAAAAATTAAAGTAAACCAGCACATCTGCTTATCTGAACTATAAAGCTAGCTGTTAAGAAAAAAGTAGGAATCTCTTATCTTAGAGTCGATTAACATGAAATAAATAATTCTACAAATTTCCTGCTTTTGTCTTATTGCTATCGTGTAATTTCGTTTAATAAATGTTATGAAATAAAAATATCTGCAAAGTTAGAGCTTTTACTTTGTTCGAAAGCTAGTACACTGAACCCTTTAAAAAATAAAATTCCAAAAGCCCCGCGTTGACAGCGCTATTTTGTAACTTTTGAAAAACTGTTGCCCCAAGCTTGGGCGTAATTTTGTAACCTGTGAACTGTCCTCTGTTTGAGGCATCTTTTTTTGTACCCTGTGAGAAGTTGTTTGTCCCACGCTTGAGCGCAATTTTGTAACATTGGAACTTACCCGCTTTAATTTCTGATACTGAATTGAGTGAACCCTGATTTTAAAAGAACTAAAGAAATTAAACACACACTAGCTCAGTTTTCCTTGGTAGAGAGATATGGGTAAGAGATAATTTTCTTACGTCTTTTTGGAATTTTTTTTCTATTTTTTAAAAGGCTTTAGCTGTACGAAATTTTGGGCACCATCCATTTTAAAATAGAAAGGATCTAACTTCAGCTAAAAAAATGGAAAAATGCTGAAGGGTTTTATGGGTATTACTAAAAAGAATTAGTCTAGTACAACTTATCCTGAAAAGAAAAATAAATATTCAGTGAGACACTAGCTTTAATCAAAAAAAGAAAATTTATTCTTGTTTTTAAAATGAAAAGTTCTAACCTTTACAGTTTTACCTAACAAATTCTAGCCTAACTAGTAGTTGTTACATTAAAATTTTAGACTATTATAACCCCCGAAGACGAGAAATCGTGCTTTACACTTCACTTTTTAGTCTGTTTTTACATTGCAGTTAAGGCGCTACTCTCGAATAAGTCTATTGAAGGGAGTTTTGTTGACTTACTGTTTTTTATTCCTGCTGTGATCGACTACGCCCGATTTCACACTTTTTCTTAACAAACTCTTAGAAAGCCCACTACGGCTTTTATTTAAGACACTGGTGCTTTTACTTAGCGGCTCTGATGAAAATTAGCCTACTTCGGCTAGATGGAAAATAGCCTCTCGGCTAGACGGTACTGCCTGGCTGCGGCTAGATGGAAAACAGCCTCGATTTACGGTCTGCGGAGCCTTAAATAATCGTGCGACTTTTGCCAGTAATATCACGACGCTCCAATCAAAACTGCCGATCAAACATTCCACCAATCGCGGCGTAGCGAGAGGTTCGGTCAGGAACCCGCACAACACCGTATATACCGAACGTCTTGGAACTTCTGTTTAATATACCGTTCGATACAAAAATTAAAATAAGTACAATTTGAAATGGAAAAATCAGTAACATTACATGGTCTTAAAATCTAGGAAAAAATGAATGTTACAATATATATATATATATATATATATATATATATATATATATATATATATATATATATATATATATATATATATATATATATATACACTACCGTTAGAAAGTATTTGCCCACCTAGTTATTTCAGTCCCAAGACAATAAAAACCCAGATAATATATATATTTTTTTAATTTTAATGACTTAATATTTATTTTCACATTATTTACAGTCTAGAAAATCAGAAAAATATTCATGATTTTTCTCATCTATGTGATTTTTTACCGCTTTACAGAGTTTCGGCAAGTGATTTTCTAATGTTAGATTAAATTTTCCAACACACCTGTCCAAATGGCCCCACAGCAATTCGATGGGGTTCAAGTCGGGGGATTGTAGAGGCTAAGTCATCACTACCAGGTCGTCATCGGATTTCCATTGGTCCAAAAGTTCTTTAATTTGTTTAGCAGAATGTTTGGGGTCGTTGTCATGCTGAAAAATAAATTTCCTCTGAAAAATATCTCTTCCAGAAGGAAGCATTTGAGTAAGCAAAATTTCTTGATAATGTTCTTTTCACATGATTCCTTCTATCCTAAAGATTTTTTCCAACTTTACCGTTGCCAAAACAACCCACACCATTACTGAACCTCCACCATGTTTTACTGTAGGCAACTGACAGACTTCCAACATCCTCTCTCCAGCTGACCGCCGCACGTAAACTCGTCGATTTGAACCGAAAATTTCGAATTTAGATTCGTCGCTCCAAAGGACGGAATTCGATTTTTCTGATGTCCAATTTTCATGTTCTCGGGCCCATTCTAATCGTTTACGTTTATTCACTTGCCTAGGAACTGGTTTCCTCACTGCAACTCTCCCGTGTAGTCCACCTTCTGCTAACCTGTTCTTCATGGTTGTCACGCTGATGGGGATGGGCCGCTCCATGTTTACTTGAGCCGTGATTTCGGTGCGGTTCGGCGGCGATTACGTCTGCTGGACGTTGTTATAGCTCTGTCTTCAGCGGGAGTCGTTTTTCGACGCCTTCCTGAACGTTTTTGGTTGGGAATTTCATGTCCCGCAGAAATTTTTTTTACGATGTAGTCCACCTTTCTCCTTGGCATCCGCATATCACTCGCGATTTGTCGACTCGAGTGACCATTTTGAAGTCTCGCAATTATCAGAGCCCGATTTTCAACGGAAACTTCTTTCGTTTTTGGCATTTTCACAAAACAATTGAGCCTGTATCAATGACAAAATACTGTTTGCGAATGGTTAATTTCCAAAAGGGTAATGGTATTTACAGCATAGTTTTTATCATAAAATGTCATTAGGAATTTCCATAATCCCTAGAAACTTGAAATCGCCTTAAAACGATTATCATGCAAAACTTGGAAATTTGTTCTAATTGGTTTGTTTTGACGAATGTTCTCACGAGTGTGAAATGTAGTAGTGGTTTTTCGGGTATCCCGTGTTAGCTTAAAGCCCCTTGATGATGATGATATATATATATATATATATATATATATATATATATATATATATATATATATATATATATATATATATATATATACCTCAGCATAGTCAGATGGGTCAACAGATTTGTATAGCCAAATCTTATACCTAATCTGTAACCTGAACATTGATGCATTGGTTGTATACTAACTGGTCTCCACAAAAATAATAATATTTAGAAAAATTTATTATGATTGTTTTAGGAATACAACCACAAATGCATAGTATGTGTTATTAACGTCATATTAAACTATATAGATTATTTTCTTTGCCTTTAGAAAAATCTTATATACATGTCCAAATGAAACATGTGTTTAACTCAACAAATATGTATTCTCCATAGATATGATGATAGAATGATATTGTTTCCAAATAAATGATTGGTACACCTTTTCTTTTTTGTTTGTCTGCTTGTTGGTGGAACAAATTCTGATTAAATTCACATGAAGATCTTTGATTATGTTACAGGCTAAATTTTATCCTAGACAGTAGTATACAGGATGTGTTACAATAATGTACAGATGTGAAAAATTTCGCGACCAAATGAAAACTATTACTTTTATGAATAATATAGAAAAATGAAAGTTCTACAACTATTAATCATATACAGGATATCATCAACCACTATTTGAATTAATAGCATTAATTTTTTTTTATCTAGCTCACATAAAACTGCTTTATATTTTAATATTACTATTGGCGGATCCGATTTATTTGTCATGAAATTTAAAACTTTTAGTTACCGAGATGGCTTTGCTTTTGGATAATGGTATATTTCATATGGTAAATTTCAGCCAATGTACATTTTTAGAAGGAATTTAGAACGAAAAATAAAAATTTCGTACAACTAAAAAATGTAACAGTTTGTTTTTTGTTTGTATTTTAAAGTACTTTTTTATTTTCATATAGGATATAATCATAAATACTGCTTAGACTTACAGATTCTTCTTAGTTTGCTGATGTTCTTACGAATTTTAACCCGTATAGCCAAATTAGATCTGTTCGTGATACAGGTTTATTCGGTATCATAAAAAGTAAGGAGTGAATATGATAGTGCTGAGTTTAAAACTAACCTAGATGTTATTAGTGACTACAGCGATAATTAACAAAGTTATACCATCGATAGATTTAACGACTTGTACCTTGTTTAGTTTGGTCTAACTTTAGACTCCCAGAAGGGTCTAAGTTAGATTAGGAGGTTTAAAGGGTTTAAGGTTCAGACTAATGGATTTAAATTTAAAGTCATTTAGTAAATCTGACAGTGCTAGTCTTAACTATGCAGATGAACTGAAGTATTTTTACACAGTTGGTCCCACATTTATCTGTATAATTAATAAGTCTTTTTAAATTACATTTCTGTAGAATTAATAAATTATTACTTTCTCCTTTTTAAAAATTAAAATATTTGTTTATAATTTCTCACATTCTTTGCATTAAAAATCTAAAATTTTATTGCTCTGTTAAATAAAAAAAGATCTTTTAATAAGCAATACATGTTTTTTATTTCTATTCCCAAGATACAACGCATTTAATTTCAGAAAATAAAAACGGACGAAACCAACCCTTAAGTAAAATCTGGGTTGCAGATATCATTTTAGCCAATATATCTTTCTTTGCGGTAATATTTCAGAGACTGAAGTGAACAACACTTGGGTCTCGTTTCAGCATGAAAAATGTTGCTTTGGATATTTGCTGTGTGCATGTTGGATTTTCTATTTTCTTGGGTTCCGTTAAATCGGCCACGTCGAAAGGAAAATGCTTCGGTTTTTAGGATATACGTTGTTCTAATTAAAAGAACTCACACTAATTTTGAAAACGTCGTAATGATGTTTAAAATTTCAAACAAATTTAAAAGCATTATATTTTTAGATGTTATTTTCCTGCCTGTTTAGACTATTCTTTTTTTTGAAAAGGTAATGTTTTATTTTTCTTTTTATTTTTCTATATAAATGTTGTTCTTTACCTAAGCAGGTTCAAGATTTGGTCAGTAAACTAACACATACAGCTTGTTTATATATATATATTATATATATATATATATATATATATATATATATATATATATATATATATATATATATATATATATATATATATATATATATATATGTACATATATATACGAGTAATAATACATTAAAATTCCGGGTTTTAATCAGTTCCTCTAACAATGGATTTGTACGACATTTCGCCAAAATTTCATTTGGCATTTTCAAGTGCTCTTGCTGCTGCTGCTACTCGATACTGTGATCTTGCTGCTGCTGCTGCTACTCGATACTGTGATCTTGCTGCTGCTGCAGCTTGAAGCTAACTGAGAAACCAAAGTTCGGTAGCCGTCTTTCATAGGTCGGCGTCTATGCAGATTGTAGGTGGACGGGTCGGGAGTGTTTGCCCGGGCATCGGTGTTTGCCGGCTGGGTGCCCGTATCAGTGGTAATTACGAGTTGCAGCGCTATGCTGACTGTTGCCTTCGCGATGATCCAAAACATCGATGCCGATGCTTTCCACAGAATGAAAATACATGAATATAAAGTACTTATAGAGCGACAGAAAAAACCAGGGCGACTTGGTTGCTTAGCAGGTGTAGATAAAAAATTAGCTGAAAAATAAGAAAAGTCAAGCAGAGAAAAATAGATGAAAAGAAAAAAAGACTTTTTTATATATTATATTTTATTGGTGGCCGCATCGACGTCTTCGATACCGGCCCCCACGCTCGAAGAATTACAAGATAAAAGTCCGGATATGCTTTTGCCTGAGATTTCGAACACTGTGTTTTCTGAAACGTCTGTAAAAAACAGGAAGAAAGGATTTTATCACGTCTAAGCTGTTTGCAGTTTTGGATAGATGCCAGTTGAGCATTAGGGGCTCCGTTTATATATTTCAGGCTATATTGGAAACTCTAAGTCTTAGTATTGTTGAATTTCCGATAAGAAAATCTTCAATTCAACGTATTCGGATACAAATGAGGAAAGACAGAGCAGAATTCAAAATTTGCAAGCATTGCATTGCATATTTGTTTATTTATTGTAATAGTGTATGTAAAGCCCTGGCATGATGCAATTTGGCTGCAAAGGCGCCCAAACAATATTTCTGCTTTTTCAAAAATTGAAAGATTACGAAAAAGTACACAATTTCCAAAGCATCTTTAAACAAATTTTGCCAATACTTATGGTATTTATCTGAAGAAATAGTCACATTATCACTCTTTGATAATTCAGTCGATGAAAGAAGAAATATGAGTCTTAGCTGACTTAAAAAAGATGAGTTTATCCGTTTTTGGAAAGCGGTATATCCCATCGAAAGAAGAATTATTCAGCTCCTTGTATTTTATCTTATCGATAGTGATTTAATCCACTTTTGGTTTCAGAAAAAAACCTTGGATGATTTTGTGCACCGAGAACAAAAATCTATTTCTCCGCTTGAAGATTGAAAATCAAGAAAATGTTTCTTCGTGAGAAGAAAATTTTACTTTTGTGCAAGCTAAAAGAAAATGTTCTTCTTTAAAGGCAGGGAATGATGCAGCTGAAAGATCTGTTAAACTAATGCAAGACTTTCACGAATTGATTACAACAGACGAAGAACAGAAACAGTTCCTTTTACGCTGCGTGCAGTAACACAGAAAACTGTATTCGGACTGTAAAAAAGAATCTCTGAAAAGCAAATATCCAAAGTAATTTGCAACTTCTTATGTTTTTAACAAATGAAAATATTATTCACAGTTATCTGGATCACCTCATTTTCCTAATTATTCCGTGTTATAGGGATAAAGCCACATAACCAGGTAGAGTAATAATTTACATGTTTTTAAAAACTTTGAGGTATAGTCGGCACGAGTTAGCATTGACGTAGGGGGACAAAATTTCACATGTAACTAATATATATATATATATATATATATATATATATATATATATATATATATATATATATATATATATATATATATATATATAGTTATATATAGTTAGACAAGTAAGAACGTGTCGAGCATTGTTCCTTAAAAAATCTATTTATTTAAAAGCATTTTACATCGTTCGGCAGTAGAGAATTGCCATTAACATGATAATAATTCAGCAGTTCGTCCAGTCCTCGTCAGAGTTGATAATCGCCTGGCATCTCAGGAGCATATTTTCGACAAGACTTTCTGCGAATTCTTGTGGCAATGATTTTCAATTTGCCCGAATTTGCCATGATAACTGCTTTACTGTGTATACCTTTGTACTACGAAGCTTCTACTTGATGTTTGACGACACGTTCTCGTTAGGCTTACATAGGGCGACTGGGATGGCCAATGTAGTGTGACGACACAGGGTTCTCCTTTCCACTGGCTACACGTTTTACTCTGATATTCGAAGTCGATATCCTTTTAAAAAATCCACTCCACATGTTTATAGATAAACCACAGTTTGGCAGTCGGTACTAATGCCTAAATCACTTAAGGTTCGCAGATGATGTTACTCTGATCGCCGACACAAAAGAAGAATTAAATAACAAGTCTTCAGAAATAGGTCTAAAAATAAACTTTACCGAAACCAAATATTTGAACAATGAAAGTGAAGAGAGCAACCAGGAACTATTAATAGAAAGTGAAAGAATAAGAAAGGTACAATCATTCATATATTTAGGACAAAAAATCGAAATATCAAAAAATAATTTAAGGGCTGACCTAGACAGAAGAGTCTAGTTAGGTTGGTCTGCGTTCGGAAGGTTACAATCTACATTTAAATCGGACACCCCAAATACAACAAAAGCCGGAGTATTCGATCAATATGTATTGCCGGTGTTAACATATGGCACTGAAATATGGGCTTTATATAAAAGCATAATAAATAAACTCCAGGTAACCCAAAGAGCAATGGAGAGGAGAATGCCCAATATTAGACTCCAAGATCGTATTCCTAACATCGAGATTCAAAGAAGATTAAAAGTGACAGATGTAATACAACTAATATGTACATTAAGGTGGAATTAAGTGGGGCAAATCGCAAGGATGAATGATAACAGATGGACACGCCGTATAATTGAATGGAGGCCTAGAGAACACAAAAGAAGCAGAGGTAGACCACAGACAAGATAGATGGACGACATAAAAATTAGCAGGACACTATTGGATTCAAACAGCAAACAATAAAGCTCATTGGAGACAACTTAGGGGGCTTATATCCGACTATGGATGGAATAAGCTTATGATGATGATAATGACTAATACCTTCTTGTAAAACTGGAGCATTTTTTTGGCGTTCGAATTGTAGGTAAAGATAAAAGGTCTCCTAAAACATTTTTTCGAAAGTCATTCCCAAACATGGATTTCCACAGGGTGTTTCACGATGGGCTGAACCAATCGGTTAGTGGAAATTGATCAAGCTCGTGGTGTGATAACATATCCCCAGAAGGAAACTTCTCCGAAGGAGTTACATTACTTCAGTCAAAATCTGTGTTTCCCTGTACCCACATGAGCCGTTTCTCTCTGCGTTTTTCTTTCAGAAATGGTTTCTTGATTGTACTGTCCCGCTTTAAATCAAAAAGATATGGAGATAACATAAGTGGATTATGTTATACAGGGTTACACTAATTATAAATGGACCACCTATCTCACTTATTTGGAGAGGTAGGTTTGACAATAACGTAACTTGACATGGGCATTTGGTTGTACTATATATATATATATATATATATATATATATATATATATATATATATATATATATATATATATATATATATATATATATATATAGAATGCTTAGTTTACATACATTTTCAAAAATATATAACCAGATCTTAACTGGAAGAACGTTGAAACAAACGAGAATTATAATACAAGAGGTAGAAAGTACCAGATAGTTAGAATCGAAAATATAAATAACCGGCCAAGTGTAAGTCGGTCTTGTGCAATTAGTGTTCTGAACGTTGATTGCTATTAAGGGGTTACATATACCAGACATTTTCAAAACTTCCATTTTTTATTACGAATTTTTATTCTCTATACATCTAAGAAGAATTTAAAAAAAAATTAAGAAAATTCTATTCCATTGCAAAATTGTAGCATCAAATCTAACCTGGCGTCGGATTGGGACCGCTACCTGTCTCAATGCAATATTACTAAGTCAATCTTCAATATTTTTTAACTTTTTTTTGAATCTTAATAATTTTATAGATAATTAAACATACATACATACATTTTTTGGTCGAAAATTGCATACTTAAGTTTGAAACACCGTACATTTTTTTAATTTTTGAAAAAAAATCTTTTCGGCGATTTTTTTAAGTACTACATTACAAGATTAATTTTTATTTTTGCAGATTGGAATATTTTTTGTGAAGTTAACCTGCAGACAAGGTGGCGACATAGTTTTCATCAGTGGTCCATTTATTTATTTATTTACTCATCAATGTATAATTCATTACATTACATAAAGGAAACAAGAACCCAATACAAATAATTTACAGACTACAATAATTAAATAACATATAACGTTATACGACAAGAAGCTAGAACAAAATACAAAGCAATAAAGCAAATAGCGCAAGTAAGATATCAAATTACATCAGTATAAAACATACAGACGAAACAATACATAATCATAATCAAAATCACACTGCGTTGAACATCCCTCCCCCAGAAGAGTCAAAGGTTCTTGAGCGAACTCTCTCTCAATAGTATCACTAGGCCATTTAGCGATATGTTAAAAAAGTCAATATCGGTTGCATTACCCACTGTGTGAAGTCGGGCAATTAGGGAGCAAATGGCATAGTTGAACTTGTGGTTTTACTACGAAAAAGTGCAATGTTTCCTTGACCTCCTGGGTGGAATAAAAAAATCGATCTGCGACAATAGAGAGGAACAATCAATTACTGAATTAATTATTTTATACAAAAATACCCGTTCCGCATCTGACCTTCTTGTCGAGAGCTTCGGTAGGCGAGCAACTGACTTCAAAGCTGTAGCGGAATAACTGGATTGGGGGATATGAAGCCTATATGGAATAAAACGCAATAATCTATTCTGCACCCTCTTGGTGGTATGACTATGACTCTCATAATAAGGGGACCAAATTGGAGCAATACTCCAACACCGGTCTGACTAGGTTCCGGTATAATAGTATTAAAGTGCCAATATTATAGAAACCTCTGGCGGCCCTGCAGATAAAATCCAGTACCCTTGTTGATTTATTAATAATATAATCATAATGATAATGAAAGCTCAATTTTTGATCAAGAATCCACGGACCTCAAGGTCTGTCCATTAAAGCGATATGGAAAACCAATAGGAGAATTGCTTCTGTAAAATGGACATAACCTGGCATTTGTCGCTATTGAAGACCCAGGCTATTAGTCCTACACCAAACAGAAAAAGAATCGAGACAATTCTGTAACTGGTGACAATCTAATATAGAGCCTATTACTTTATAAATCTTACAGTCGTCCGCAAATAATAATAACCGGTTAAGTGCAAGTTGAACTTGCCCAATTAGTGTTTTGTGCGTTGATAGCTTTTAAAATAAAAAAAATTGTTACGGAGGTATAAAATGATCAGTGACTTCACAAAACACACCCCAAATGAGTTTTCAACAAAGTTTGTTTCCAATCTTTACTGAAAACTGATGACCTTGAAATTTTTTTTTTTTTATATATCAGATAAATTATTAAAGATAATGCCCTCCTGATAATTTTCGTTCAATCTACACCCCGTGGTGAATATCCCAGAATTTTTTCAAAATTTTTTGATCAGTACTTTTCGAGATTAGGGACAGCGATTTTTCGCGATTTTTTAAAGATGTTACAAGGAAAAATGTGCGCAAGTATTACATTATATATAAATTTTTTTACTTGTGTTTTCACAAGCTTTCATTTGACACCATATTCGATGACCTAGTAAAATTTTTTTTTTCACTTCCGATTTCACTCCCTAAAATTAACCTTTTAAGTCGAAATTTCACTTTCAAAACTACGTGGCTCTGATGAGGCCATCAATTCCTATATTATTACCAAATTTCAACTTTCTATGACAAATAGTTTAGGAGAAAATTGAATGTGACAAACAGACAAATGGACAGACAGACACCGAAGTCATCTTATAAGTGTTCCGTAGGGAACACTAAAAACGGACATTTTACATAGGTAGTAACATCATTAATAAATATATAAACAGAAGGGGACCCAAATGGCTACCCTGAGGTACACCATAGGTAGCAGCAAAGTACTCGGATAGGGAACCCTTTATGCGAACGGCTTGCTGTCTTCCTGTGAGATAGCACTCCAGCCATTTCAATAAATAACCCCCAAAGCCAAATAAGCCCAATTTTGTACCCAACACTTCTATGCTCACAGTATCAAACGCCTTGGAGAAATCCGTATAGACTGCATCAACCTGCAAGTGCTTCTCCAAAGCTCTCGAAACAAACTTGTTGGTAGTAGTCGATCTTCCGCTGCAGAAACCATGCTGTCGCTGACTCAAACCCGATGTGACCCTTCGCTTTATTTGATTTGTAATAATGTTCTCGAACAATTTTGCAATGGTGCTTAAGATGCTTATTGGTCTATAGTTTAAAACGTTAGACCTGTTACTCTTTTTATAAATAGGCGTTATATAATTTTGTTTCCAGGTTTTTAGGGAGGAGGTGAAAAGTATTAGCAACGGTTTAGCAAGAGACAATCTGCAGACATGTAGAAGAAGGGAGCGGAATGACATCCGGCTTTGGACCCCCATCGACTTTCAAAGAACAAAGGAATTCATAAACTGTCTTCAAATCAATAACGCAGTCATTTAATCCGATAAAAATTAATGTTACCATTTAAAACACATTTAAAAAAAAAAAATTTTCTTATAATCTTAAGTACAGTACTACTCAGTATATATCACCACTACACCAAACACTTTATTTTTGCACTCGACGCGCGTTTCGCTAACCATGTTAGCTTCATCAGGAGCGATGATTGACTCTCAATCAATCATCGCTCCTGATGAAGCTAACATGGTTAGCGAAACGCGCGTTCGAGTGCAAAAATAAAGTGTTTGTGTAGTGGTGATTATATACTGAGTAGTATCATTGTGCCAAAGATTCCACATTCCCAACTTAGTTAAGTACAGTAAAAATATTCGCCATTCTTTTGTATTATTCATTTAATAACCTTTAAAATATTTATTTTAAATATACATACTTGTAGCAGTGCCCAGGTGTATGTAATCCCTTAAAATAACAATTTTTGTTAGGGAGGTACAAAATAATCAATGATTTCATAAAACACACCCCAAATGAGTTTTCAACCAAATTTTTTCCGATCTTTACTGAAAACTGATGAACTTGAAATTTTTTTTTTTTATACCGAATAAATTATTAAAAGTAATGCACTCGTGTTAATTTTCGTTCAACCTACACCCTGTAGGGAATATACCAGAATTTTTTCAAAGTTTTTTGATTAGTAGTTTTCGAGATAATGGGGGGGACAGCGATTTCTCTCAATTTTTAAAAAATAATACAACGAAAAATGTGAACAAGTATTACATTATATATATTTTTGAACTCGTGTTTTTACAAGCTTTCATTTGACATCCCACTCGATGATCTGGTGATTTTTTTTTACTTCCGATTTTACCCCCTAAAACTAACCCCTTAAGCCAAAATTTAACTTTCAAAACTACACGGCTCTTATGAGGCCGTCAATTCCTGTATTAGTGTCAAATTTCAACTATTTATGTCAAATGGTTTCGGAGAAAATCGGATGTGACAGACGGACAGACAGATGAACATACAGACACCGAAGTGATCTTATAAGTGTTCCGGACGGAACACTAAAAAGCGTTCATTTATTTTATTATAAATATGATATTATTAAACACACAAATAAACCAAAATTGATTGCCTTAATTGCTCGTCACGTTTCTTTTTCTGTTCAATATATTTTCTGTAAATTTTGTCTTTCATTATCTGCTAAAGTAATTTCTGAGCTATTTGGCGGCCATCTTAATCTTTCAAATCTGTCAATCAATAGAAAGAAAGTTTCATTTAAAAAATCACTTTCTGCGGGAACGTTGTGTGGCGGAGTGCCGACCTGCTGCGAGATTATTTCTTTAATATTATGTATTATTAAAATTTCAACAATTTCCATTATCGATTCCCAGTATGTTGCCCAATTTTAATTCATATTAAAAATATTAGTCCCATTGCTCTACTGATCAATATATCACTCCAAATTCGAACATGTTAACGGCCAGAGGGTTTCCTTTTTCGTATCGATAGAGGGTCTTCGTTAGTCGAAAAGTTTTCTTATATTAAAAACAGGTGCATTTCTTATTCAATACTTTGCTTTACCTAGTGACAAACTCCTAAATGAAATTCTATTTTGTCTTCTTGGGTTTAAATAGTGCACTGGTAAACCGCTATGTGGGTGATATTTTAAATCTTAGGACTTCTACGGCAATTCTGATAGAAGTTTCTGCTTTGCTACAATAAAAAAATGGTAAATATTGATTTTTGTTTAATTTTATAATAGTTATGTACTTTAAAAATGCAAATTAATTTCAAGTTCTTCATTTCTCTCTTCTTTGTGCAGTTCTTTTCTTTTCCTTAAAATTTGTTTGACAATATATTTAAGCTAGATATTTTTCTTTCCCTCCATACGTCTTGTGTGTGTGTACTTGATTTTTGTTATACTTATTTTTAATAATTATTTCGTATTTATCTCATCTTTCTCTCCCTGAGAAAACTCATTTTATACTTGCTAACTTTTTAACATTTAGTTTAAACCGACCATTAGCAAAATCTTTACATTGTCAATTTGCACTATTCGCGCTTGTAATTAAGGTGGACCATCATTTTGCAATATCAAACAAAAGAGCGCAGGGAAGATATTTATTGCAATCAGAATTTGGCGGGATTATTTGCCTGTTTTGATTGATATTATTAATTTATCCGAATTCTGATTGATATAAATATCTTCCCTGTACTCTTTTGTTATAGTGTAGTATTTTTTTTAATTACAAACGCCCATATTGAAATGTGCGTAGTCAACTTGGGCAAAATTAGAAGAAAGGTTTGTTTTTTTCCTTATTTTGCACAATAACTCCATAAAAATATATTGGCATTTGTAAAATTAAGCAATCTATAAAATTAGAATTTAATATACGATCCATTTAAAAGATATTAAGTTTGTGTCAGATGTCAAAAATGCGTGATCGGTTCTTTTTTAACTCTGTAAGAAATCCTTTACAAAGTCTGCAACTTCTGTATTTAATAATTACGCCTTACTTTTCACATAAGCAAGAAAGAGGGATTGTCCATTTATAATCAATACTACTCTCTCTCTCTCTTTCTCTCTCCCCCTCTCTCTCTCTCTCTCTCTCTCTCTCTCTATATATATATATATATATATATATATATATATATATATATATATATATATATATATATATATATATATATATATATATATATATATATATATATATATATATGTGTGTATATATATATGTGTATATATATATATATATATATATATATATATATATATATATATATATATATACATGTATATTTATTCTTATTTATCGATTGTGCTTTGGCTCTTTTCGTTAGCACTTTTAAGACAGGACTAATATATTTCCATTGCAAACTATCGTGTTCATTATCATCAAGTCAAAAATTCTAAATACTGACCTGGATATTTAAGTATTTTCAGTCCTGGAAATAACTATGTTTGACATGACCTAATAAGTAAGAAAGAGATGACGGTATACTTTCTGAAGATTAACAAGTCACTAATGAGTATCAAGTGTGTCACAAGGTTGCGATTATGACTTAAATAGCTCTTAAAATATGCATTAGCATCCTTGTGATTATTCTGATATGATCAGGGTACTTACTTTAGTTTCTTTTTCGTTTCCGAACGGAAATGTCCTAGACTTTTGGGGCCTAGTTCTGGGCTAAGTCTAGTACCATGTTGTTTCCCAGCTACATAAAGTCAGTGGTACATTGGATTGGATAGAGTGCTCACTCAAGTAGATGATCCATATTTTGAATCTCACTACATTCCTATAAGTTGTCATCCTCGCCTATCTGTTTCCATCGAATAGGATTTGACTTCGCTGGTCTCTGTTTTAATTTTATTCAATGCTCTCCAAGTTCTTCATTTTGTGTTGATTTCGGTGACCTCTTTTTTTCTTAAGAGGTTCTATTGGGGTAGATTTTAAACACCTTATCTGGATTGAAGTTTGTCATTTTGCCGTTCTTTAGCTCCGTTCTTCAAATATTTGTTTCAGACTTTCTGTGTAGTCGTTTGCGGTTCGTTGCATATTCGTATTTGTATAGTTCGTTGAGGGGCGTTGATTTCATGTACCCGGATACGATCCTGCAGGTTTTATTAATGGCTGTGAGAGAGTCTACTCCAATGGTGAAACGTAGAGCCTTTGCTGTAGTCAAAAGGAAGATCTGGTATTTCACTTACTGCCGCGTAATTTTCTTAAGATATTTTTCCTCGTGGCTGCTGTCTGGGAAGAGTTCCGGCAGTGGAATTTATACGTAGGAGAGCTGTCCAGTGTCACTCTTAAGTATAGAGTAGTAAAAGTAGTAAAAGTATCCTCTGGATCTTTGCCTGGATTTCACAACGCTGTAACTTTTTATTTCCCCTATATCTTTAGTATTGCATAAATATTTATGCAACTATCGAAAATTTCAGAATCCAAGCTTTTATTTTATGCTCCGAAATGTTTAATCCACTCGGTGTATATATGATCAACTCCAGCTGATTTACCGTTGTTCATTTTATTTAGGCAGATGTTTAGATCCTTATTGATTAACGGGGTTCAAAAGAGGTTATTTTCTAGATCTTTTTGACGATTTAATTTGAACTGCTGGTAATTTCCCTTGATCTATCAGTTCATTAGAAGAAGTAATTCTGCATAAACCGTTTTTAGATCACCTCCATTCAATTCTTTCTGAGATATTCCAAGCGATTTTATTGCTGGGGGTTATGTCCATCTGATCGAATGTTTCCGGCGACCTATTCCTATTTTTTTTTTATTAAAGGGATTGGATGCGATAATCATCTAGGATCTAAGAGGCATCTAGTGTCAACCGTCAGCTCTGATATATAGCAATATGTACGGCCTCCAGGCATGTTTTTTTTCTTACAGTATTCACAAAATTTTCATAGGTTTTAAGTTTTTTTGCTACATTTTTCTTACGTTGATCGAGTTCCTCTCTAAATTTATGCTAGTTGGCTTTTTGGAAGTTTAACCGTCATCTAAAGAGAATTATTGTGATCTGATGACCATCAGAAATGGCTCTAAAAGGAGCTAACCTTGATTTTGGTGGTTCCTCTTTTGATTCTCCGTGGAAATATTAGCCTTTCTTGTGTAAAGTTTTCGGTGTATGTTAGCGGTTTAGTTGTGAAAGAAAAAAAAATGAAACGCACACTTGGACGTTCTTTCCTTGATATATGTATGTATATTAGCAATTAGGATATGTCACAATACAAAAACCTCAATTGATTTTATGCTCTAAACCTTTTACATTTTTTATTTCTTATAGTTTCTAAGATCGCAGTACTGGCACCATCAAAATATAAGGTTTTTATTTTACTTTACCGCATGTATTTCATCGTACGTCTGCTAAAACATAAGGCGATTTAGCCTTAATCTAGGTGCCCACCCACTTCTTTTTTACTTATTTCGAGCAGACCGTCCGTTATCGGGAGGGAAAAAGCTTACATTTTTTTGTCTTCTAAGACCGTATAGATTCCCTCGAAAAGGGGAGAAAATAGACCCATTATAAATTTGCCGAAATAAATCTCACAGTTGTACGTCGAAGGTCGGGTGTATAAAAGCCCTAAAGCCCTTTATTAATAATTATTTTGCCGACAAAAAGGTGTTGCCTGGATATAGGGGGATAATTTTCAAAATATTTTATGTTTATGTAAAACAATCTTACTGCTTTTAAGTTATGCTGGTGGCGGTGATGTAAGGCCAAGGTTTTGCGTTAAAATACTTGTTTTGTTATATAATAAAATACAGAGAGGTATATGTATAAATGTAAGAGAATGAAATATATAGATGCTTTCTTGTTAGCTGTTAACACGCATTTAGGGGTGTGAAATTTGGTTTTAATGACAAAGAATACCGGTAGTATGCTGAAATAAGAACAAGTCTAAAAAAAATTTCAGAAGGATGATTAAAAAGTTTGTCATATGTTTGTATTGTATAGTCTGTCAAGTAAGAACGTGTCTGCGATTCATTTTTGGTAGATGCGATTCTAGCGATTCAACAAAAAACCGATAGAGTGAACCTTTGTCTATGACGCATTTTAGTAAAAGTTTCAGTCGATTCCGAACTTTCTTTCTTTGTTCCCATTCAAAGGGACCTAAAATGACATATTCCGCAGCTGCTAAATATATTAAAAAGCCGATGTCGTTTGTGAAGAAGTGGGTAAATTATTTTAACAAGACGAAAAGTGTAGACAACTTGCTAAAATGTGGCTTGGTAGGCAAAATCACTCCGAATGTCGAAAAACGAATCGTGTTTTAATTTTCAAGAGACCTGAAATTGACGCTGCGTTAAGGAGCGGCAAAATTAAGAATGAGACCATTCGACAAAATCCTCGTGCTCATGACCTCAAATTCGGAAGCACGTTTAAGAAACCTCTGCTGGGTGAAAATCACGTCGCGAAGTGGCTCGCTTGGGCCCACGATAAGATACTAGAGTGACCCTCACAATCGCCGGATGCCAACCATATTGAAAACGTTAGGTCTCTTGTAAAGAGAGCCTCTGAGGATTTTGACTCAGTTGCCTCGCGAGATTCGAAAAATTTGGAGATCATTGCTGCGCAAGCATGCAGAAAATCTCATCGACAGCATGCTTTGAAGTTTCCAAGCGATTATTGATGCAGGAGGCGACTGGATATTTTTTTTAAGAATACGAGCGGTCACGTTCTTACTTGACAGACTGTAATTTATATTATTAACACGAAAAGGCACCGCAAAATCTTTTATTGATAATAATGTGTATACAAAACGGTGTTGCCTGAAAATAGGGAACAATTCTGAAAATATTTAAGGTTTTATGAAAGACTTATGCCACAAGAGATTTTCAGTTAAAATATTTGTTTTAAAATATAATGCAGAGATGTACGTAAATGTACAAATGTAGACGAGACGATACGAATGTAATATGATAAATTCTTGTTATAAAATAAAATACAGATATGAATACGAGGGCGTAAAGGTAAATAACATTTTTGTAAAAACATTCTCCACTGAGCTCAATACATTTGATCCAGCGAAATTACAATTGTTTTACTGTATCGGAAAAACATTGTTTCGAACTGTGCCTAATACTAGTTTACAGTAGAGATAATCTCTTTATTCGACAAAAATTTCTTCTTCCAAAGCTAATTTTTGAAGCTAGAAAACAAAAGAAGTCACTTAGGGCCAATCTTGGGAATAGGATGCGTGAGAAATTATTTTAAAGCCCAGCTCGTGCACTTTTTTTCCATTGCAAGACGTGTGACCAGTTTCTTGCGCGCTAATCATGGTCGATTCTGCTCCAACTCACTATACAAACGGTCTAATACTGTTGCATAATAAGAGCTAGTCACTTTTTACACTTTTCCAAATAGTAAATCATGATAACACCCTGTACAACAAAAGAAGTCACTTAGGGCCAATCTTGGGAATAGGATGGGTGGGAAATTATTTTAAAGCCCAGCTCGTGCACTTTTTTCCATTGCAAGACGTGTGACCATCATCATGGTCGATTCTGCTTCAACTCACTATACAAACGGTCTAATACCGTTACATGATAAGAGCTAGTCACTTTTTACACTTTTCCAAATGATGATGATAACACCCTGTACAATTTCGAATTTTGAACACAACCGTTACAAGAATCACGCTTACCAACAGTGATGCCGCTTAGGAAAATTTCCCACCATTTCGTGAAAATTTACCAAACATATCCCTTTCTATATCCAAATATAAGGCAGGGGAATAGAAATTTGATTTGATGATGAAGAATAGGCATGATCCTCCGGAAATAAAACATAGCTCAAAAACTAATTTTCAGAAGAGAGGCGCAAACATTTTTAGTATGTTTGAATTTTAATTTATTAAAAATCGTACCTAAAAACTGCTAAATAATAAAAACTTTATTTTTTATGTACATTTTACATACATTAAATACTAACGTGAAAAGCGGACTAAAGATTCTTCATTAATAATTTTGCTAATAAAAAGGCGTTGCCGTTGTATTGTACAGTCTGTCAAGTAAGAACGTGTCCGCGATTCATTTTTGGTAGATGCGATTCTAGCGATTCAACAAAAAATCGATAGAGTGAACCTTTGTCTATGCCGCATTTTAGTAAAAGTAGCAGTCGATTTCGAACTTTCGTCGAAATCACGTAAAATTCTAAAAACTTGCTTGTGCGTCGGTAGACTTTCTTTGTTCTCAGCCAAAGGGACCTAAAATGACATATTCCGCAGCCGCTCAATATAGTAAAAAGCCGATGTCGTTTGTGAAGAAGTGGGTAAATTATTTTAAAGAGACGAAAAGTGTAGACAACTTGCTTAAACGTGGCTTGGTAGGCAAAATCACTGCGAATGTCGAAAAACGAATCGTGTTTTTATTTTCAAGGGACCTGAAATTGACGCTGTGTTAAGAAGCGGCAAAATGAAGAAAATCGGGTTTGAATGTGTCCCATGAGACCATTCGAAAACATCTTTGTGCTCACGATGTCAAATTCGGAAGCACGTTGAAGAAACCTCTGTTGGGTGAAAATCACGTCGCGAAGTGGCTCGCTTGGGCCTACGATAAGATACTAGAGTGGCCCTTACAATCCCCGGATGCCAGCCATATTGAAAACGTTAGGTCTGTTGTAAAGAGAGCCTTTGAGGACTTTGACTCAGTTGCCTCGCGAGATTCGAAAAATTTGGAGATCATTGCTGCGCAACCATGCAGAAAATCTCATCGACAGCATGCCTCGAAGTTTCCAAGCGATTATTGATGCAGGAGGCGACTGGATATTTTTTTTAAGAATACAAGCGGTCACGTTCTTACTTGACAGACTGTAATTTATGTTATTAACACGAAAAGGCACCGCAAAATCTTTTATTGTTAATAATGTGTATACAAAACGGTGTTGCCTGAAAATAGGGAACAATTCTGAAAATATTTAAGGTTTTATGAAAGACTCATGCCACAAGAGATTTTCGGTTGAAATATTTGTTTTAAAATATAATGCAGACATGTACGTAAATGTACAAATGTAGACGAGACGATACGAATATAATATGATAAATTCTTGTTATAAAATAAAATACAGATATGAATACGAGGGCGTAAAGGTAAATAACATTTTTGTAAAATCAGTCTCCACTGAGCTCAATACATTTGATCCAGCGAAATTACAATTGTTTTACTGTATCGGGAAAACATTGTTTCGAACTGTGCATAATACTAGTTTACAGTAGAGATAATCTCTTTATTCGACAAAAATTTCTTCTCCCAAAGCTAATTTTTGAAGCTAGGAAACAAAAGAAGTCACTTAGGGCCAATCTTGGGAATAGGATGCGTGAGAAATTATTTTAAAGCCCAGCTCGTGCACTTTTTTTCCATTGCAAGACGTGTGACCAGTTTCTTGCGCGCTAATCATGGTCAATTCTGCTCCAACTCACTATACAAACGGTCTAATACTGTTGCATAATAAGAGCTAGTCACTTTTTACACTTTTCCAAATAGTAAATCATGATAACACCCTGTACAACAAAAGAAGTCACTTAGGGCCAATCTTGGGAATAGGATGGGTGGGAAATTATTTTAAAGCCCAGCTCGTGCACTTTTTTCCATTGCAAGACATGTGACGATCATCATGGTCGATTCTGCTTCAACTCACTATACAAACGGTCTAATACCGTTGCATGATAAGAGCTAGTCACTTTTTTACACTTTTCCAAATGATGATGATAACACCCTGTACAACTTCGAATTTTGAACACAACCGTTACAAGAATCACGCTTACCAACAGTGATGCCGCTTAGGAAAATTTCCCACCATTTCGTGAAAATTTACCAAACATATCCCTTTTTATATCCAAATATAAGGCAGGGGTATAGAAATTGGACTTGATGATGAAGAATAGGCATGATCCTCCGGAAATAAAACATAGCTCAAAAACTAATTTTCAGAAGAGAGGGCGCAAACATTTTTAGTATGTTTGAATTTTAATTTATTAAAAATCGTACCTAAAAACTGCTAAATAATAAAAACTTTATTTTTTATGTACATTTTACATACATTAAATACTAACGTGAAAAGCGGACTAAAGATTCTTCATTAATAATTTTGCTAATAAAAAGGCGTTGCCGTTGTATTGTACAGTCTGTCAAGTAAGAACGTGTCCGCGATTCATTTTTAGTAGATGCGTTTCTAGCGATTCAACAAAAAATCGATAGAGTGAACCTTTGTCTATGCCGCATTTTAGTAAAAGTATCAGTCGATTCCGAACTTTCGTCGAAATCACGTAAAATTCTAAAAACTTGTTTGTGCGTCGGTAGACTTTCTTTGTTCTCATCCAAAGGGACCTAAAATGACATATTCCGCAGCCGCTAAATATATTAAAAAGCCGATGTCGTTTGTGAAGAAGTGGGTAAATTATTTTAACGAGACGAAAAGTGTAGACAACTTGCTTAAACGTGGCTTGGTAGGCAAAATCACTCCGAATGTCGAAAAACGAATCGTGTTTTTATTTTCAAGGGACCTGAAATTGACGCTGTGTTAAGAAGCGGCAAAATGAAAAAAACTCGGGTTTGAATGTGTCCCATGAGACCATTCGAAAACATCTTTGTGCTCATGATGTCAAATTCGGAAGCACGTTGAAGAAACCTCTGTTGGGTGAAAATCACGTCGCGAAGTGGCTCGCTTGGGCCTACGATAAGATACTAGACTGGCCCTTACAATCGCCGGATGCCAGCCATATTGAAAACGTTAGGTCTGTTGTAAAGAGAGCCTTTCAGGACTTTGACTCAGTTGCCTCGCGAGATTCGAAAAATTTGGAGATCATTGCTGGGTAAGCATGCAGAAAATCTCATCGACAGCATGCCTCGAAGTTGCCAAGCGATTATTGATGCAGGAGGCGACTGGATATTTTTTCAAGAATACGAGCGGTCATGTTCTTACTTGACAGACTGTAATTTATGTTGTTAACACGAAAAGGCACAGCAAAATCTTTTATTGATAATAATACGTGTACAAAACGGTGTTGCCAGAAAATAGGGAACAATTCTGAAAATATTTAAGGTTTTATGAAAGTCTTATGCCACAAGAGATTTTCGGTTAAAATATTTGTTCTAAAATATAATGCAGACATGCACGTAAATAAACAAATGTAGACGAGACGATACGAATGTAATATGATAAATTCTTGTTATAAAATTAAATACATTTGATCCAGTGATATTACAATTGTTTTACTGTATCGGAAAAACATTGTTTCGAACTGTGCATAATATTAGTTTACAGTAGAGATAATCTTTTTATTCGACAAAAATTTCTTCTTCCAAAGCTAATTTTTGAAGCTAGGAAACAAAAGAAGTCACTTAGGGCCAATCTTGCGAATAGGATGAGTGGGAAATTATTTTAAAGCCCAGCTCGTGCACTTTTTTCCATTGCAAGACGTGTGACCAGATTTTTACGCGCTAATCGGTCGATTCTGCTTCAACTCACTATACAAACGGTCTAATACCGTTGCATAATAAGAGCTAGTCACTTTTTAAACTTTTCCAAATAGTAAATCATGATAACACCCTGTACAACTTCGAATTTTGAACACAACCGTTACAAGAATCACGCTTACCAACAGTCATGCCTCTTAGGAATATTTTCCACCATTTCGTGAAAATTTACCAAACATATCCCCTCCTATACCTAATTATAAGGCAGGGGTATGGAAACTGGATTTGATGATGAAGAATACGCACCATCCACTGGAAATAAAACATAGCTCAAAAATTAATTTTCAGAGGAGAGGCGTAAACATTTTTAGTATGTTTGAATTTTAATTTATTAAAAAATCGTACCTAAAAACTACTAAATAATAAAAACATTATTTTTTATGTACATTTTATAATACATTAAATACTAACGTGAAAAGCGGACTAAAGATTCTTCATTAATAATTATTTTGCTAACAAAAAGGCGTTGCCGGGAGATAGGGGGGTAATTTTAAAAATATTTTCTATTGGCGGTGATGCTGGGCCTTAAATTTTGCGTTGAAAATTATAATTTTAAAACTAAGAGAGGCAGGTATATGCATAAATGTAAGACAAGGAAATATATGGACATTTTCTTCATACCTTCATGTATTTGAGGGGAATGAAATTTAAATTTAATATATTAAAATTTATCATTTTGGGGGAAAAACTTTCCAGGAGGTACCGAAAAACTGCTAAATATTAAAAGGTTTTTTTTTTAATATAAATTTTATACTAAATTAAATAGTAACACAAAAAAGTATCGCTCGTCAAAGAATTTATCAGCTGTAACACATGTTCCGCATATTAATCACCTGAACAGTACGTTAAAAAATAGAATAATTTCCCAAATTACAATTATATAATAGAGATTGTAATATTTAGAATAGCGTTCTTAACGTCGATATAGTTGGCAGAAGGTAGTGGGAATGAAGACAGCAGTAAAAGATGTTCCGTTTGTTTCGTGACGTTTCGATTCTTTGTTTGCATCTCTATTTAGCTAAAATAAGTCTTATTATATACATATATATATATATATATATATATATATATATATATATATATATATATATATATATATATATATATATATGTATATGGTGTTACTAATACACTTGTTGGTATAGACTAGTGACATCTATAGCGTTTTAGAAGGTAAACATGCGCCATCAAAAGCCAGTTCGTTATTAATTGTCATTGTGCGAAAAACATAGTTCTTCGTAGCTGTCGTGTTTCGTACTAGAAAAAGACGTTTTGCGGGGAAGTTTAATAACCTTCTTTCATTTGAAGAAAACGGCTGCTGAAAGTTATCGATTGTTGGTTGAACCCAAAAAACTTGAGTAGACCCAGGCCAGCCTTTAACATCACAACCAGTACGTAACATACAGGAAAAAAGGGTTTTTTCGTGTGTATTTGGTGGGATAGTAGAGGAGTTGTTTATTGCGAACTGCTAAAACCTGGTGAAAGGATTTCTGGTGATCGATACCGACAACAATTGATAAAGTTAAACCGAGCATTGAAGGAAAAACGACCAGAATACTCCCAAAGACACGATAAAGTCATTTTTTAACATGACAATGGTCGGTCCAGTGTTGCAAAAATGTGTTAAAAACTATTTGGAAAACATCAAATGGGACATTCTACCTCACCCGCCATATTCACCGGACTTAGCCCTTTTAGACTCCCAGTTCGATCGATGTAGCACGGACTTTCAGAACAACACTTACATTCTTACGAAGAAGTGAAAATTTGGCTTGATGAATGGTTGGCCTCAAAAGATGAAAAGTTCTTCTTGTGCGGATTTCATTCCTTGACATAAAGATGGGAAAAAGTCATAGCTAACGATGGCCAATACTTTGATTATAAAGGTAATTCATTTTGTGATGGAAATAAACGCTTAAATATTGCAAAAAAATCGACATTATTAACTGAAACACCTATTATTTATATATAATATAATATAAACTAAAAATCACTAAAATTAAAAAGGAATCACTTCTGTTATACTCCAAAATGGCAGAAACACGTTTTCTTGGCTAATTTTAATTTATAATAATTTTAAGGGGTTAATAATTGCTAATTATGATTCTCTTATATTCTAAAATTAAATAAAGTTGTAACCGATTGTGGGCATGTATATGTATAAAAATGAGTTCTGAATTAATTATCGTTTAAAATCATTTGTAACACTTCCTTTCCTGTAACTGATATAGAACAGATTCTATTCAACAGAGAACCATCTGTAAATATTCAGTAAGTACTCTTTTAAGCTAATAACTCAGATAAAAAAAAAAAAAAATTATGGTAGTGTTTCCCACTATTATTCTTTTTGAAAGTACGGTATACTCTTTCGGAGGATGATTTCTTTTCTGTATCTTCTAGGTCTTGAACATGATGAACGATTTGGCATCGAAAGCTCGATATTAGAATAAAACTACAGTTACTAAGAACTTTAAGATCTTTTTGTTCAGTCTGTAATCCTAAGGGCTATCCCTAAGTTATCCCCTTTCGGTCACACATATATATATATATATATATATATATATATATATATATATATATATATATATATATATATATGTATATATATATATATATATATATATATATATATATATATATATATATATATATATATATATATATATATATATGTATATATATATATATATATATATATATATATATATATATATATATATATATATATATATATATATATATATATATATATAATCCTAAGTTTAACTACTGGGAAACGCCCTTATAAGGAGAAGAGATGAGCAATCAAAGATCTAAAGGCTCTAGTATCTGCTTTTTATTTTTATTATCGAGCTTTCGCTGCTTAATGGTAGCTTCGTCTGGATTCTAAAAATGCAAACCAGGTACAGAAAATAAACCAAAACGTTCGTTTTTTTAAATGTGATTAAATGAATTGTACGACTGTATGTGAAATTACTTACAAAAATTTTAGCAGTTAATTCATCTCTGGTGAAGACAAAGAAATTTGCATTTTTGTTGGCCAGGTAGTATGAATGATTATACAAACATGATTAAAAGACACTTAGAGAGTTACACAAATATTAAAAATAAAACTTTGTCAATAAACATTAGTTAAAAACACTTTTGAAGACCGAAACATAACTGCAAGAAAACACCATGATGTTGAAATATCACTCCATTTTAAAATTTTTGACGTCGAGTTTAGTAACTATTTAGTGATATTTGAGTCCGAGCCGGATATTGTTGGTAGTCTATGTCGTCATCAGGTCGACAAAAAACCATAAGAAGCATTAAAGTTAGGGATGTGGTAAATTTTTTTTTGGTGGATGCTAATTTTAGATATATATATATATATATATATATATATATATATATATATATATATAACTATATATATATATATATATATATATATATGTATATATATAGTCTTCCGCTCGCCGTCTTTTGGATATATGCCTTTCTCATGTGCTTCCATATGTCCCTGTTTTGATACCAACTGAGCTACGTTGACTTTTTAATATCGTCATACCAACGTGGCTGAGGTCTGACAGTACTTCTTTTTTTCTTCCATCTGGTCTCTTTTCCGCTCCAGTTATCACTATTTCTGGCCACATGGCCAACCCAGTTCCACTTGAGGGAAAATATCGTTTTAATTATGTAGTGGATACATCCATATATATATTACAGTTGCAGATAGGATTAGGCACAGCATACAAAACACTCTGGCAGACATCCTAGGTAACCCCAAGGGCAAGAGAAACTAGAAAACCATGGAGTTTACATCATCCCATGCGGAGACTTCCACAAATTGTACATAGGGCAAACAAACAGAAGAATTTCCACCCAGATCCAAGAACATAAAATAAGAATCAAATACAAACAAACAACTTCAGTTCTTTTTTAGCACCATCATGATATTGGTTACAACATCAATTTTGAGGGATCTAAACAAATAGCCTCGATTTCACATTATAAAACACGCATGGTCAGAGGAGCCTTGGAAATCGAAAAGAATGGATGGCTAAATAAACGGGATGATGCACTTAATATCTCCACTACTACTAGCTAAACCAAGGAATAACCAAAACATCGAGAAAGGAACAGTTAGCATAGCGCTAGAACCCGTAATTATCACTGATACGGCCACCCAGCCGACAAACACCGATGCCCGGACGAACACTCCCGATCCCCCCACCTACAATCTGTTTAGACGTCGACCTATAAAAGACGGCGACCGCACTTCAGTTTCCCAGTTAGGTTCGAGCAGCAGCAGCAGCTAGATCACAGTATCGAGTAGCAGCAGCAAGATCACATTATCAAGTAGCAGCAGCAGCAAGAGCACTTGAAAATGCCAAATGAGATTTTAGCGAAACTTCGTGCAAATTCATTGTTAGTCTAACGAATTGAAACCCGGAATTTTAATTTATTACATTCCACCATCCGTGAAAACTTCTATTGTAATATGTTATATGTATATATATATATATATATATATATATATATATATATATATATATATATATATATATACGTATATGTATATGATTATATACACATAAGAAACAAGTTGTGAGAGTATAATCATATTATACAGAAATATATGTCATGATATAATGTTAAAAAAATAGGTTAAGAGCAAAAACATTAAAGAAACGTGTTAGCCTAATCATCAGTAAAAAAATAAAAATAATAAATTAATCACTAATCAACAAACCTTCCAAATAATGCATCAAATGCCTGTATACGTAATTGCTGATATACCAAAATATTTATTCTTGGTATACATCATTATTATAATTGGACATCATTATTATAATTGGACTGATATATTATAAACCAAGAGATTTATTAAGCACACATTATCACACACAATAATTATCTCTATAATCTTTGGTATATTTTTTGACAAAATGTAAATAAATATATATTTTTTTATTATATAGTAGTTGGAATACCACAAGAGGCTACTTATAGTTGTGTTGCAAATTGTAATACATATTGCTTAAATTGGATAACGCTCTCGTTGAGTTAATAGTTTGTAGTCTGAATATGAATCATTTCACACAGACACCATTTTGTATAATTGTACTCTTTATCCAATATCCTTACTTCTATAAATTTAAAGGAGTAATTTGTATGAAAACTAGCCATGCCCGTGGCTCCGCTCGCGTGGACTTGATTGACTACTAACGTCACTGCTTATTCCTTATGTTACCTAACGTAATAAAATATCTGCCATTATTTCCCCTTATCTCCCATTATTTCTCCTTATCTCGCATTATCTCACCTTATCTCCCATTATCTCACCTTATCTCCTATTATCTAGGCTTATCTCGACTTATCTCGCAATATTTCTCCTTATCTCCCATTATTTCTCCTTATCTCCCATTATCTCACTATAACTCCCATTATCTAGAATTATCTCTGCTTATCTCCCATTATTTCTCCTTATTTCCCATTATTTATACTTATCTCCCATTATCTCACATTATCTCCCATTATCTAGGCTTATATCGAATTATATAGAACATATGTATGAATTTATAAAAACACGTAAATCGGATAAGTGGTTCTCAAGTGATAAGCGCACTAACGGACAGACAGACAGAGAGACGTTACATTATATATATATATATATATATATATATATATATATATATATATATATATATATATATATATATATATATACGAGGCTGGTTTGAAAAGTCCGTGCAAAGTCCGAGAGATGGCACCACCGGCGCGTATCGAGGTCATGTTTAGTTAGTAGCATCTCTTGAATGAACGCACATCAAGTTTCAGCCATATTGGTCTATTTCTTTGTGCTTGGCATTCGTGTGAATCAAGGAAGTCGAGGGATTTTCAAGAAATGGACGAAAAAGAATTTCGTGTGGTGATTAAAACATTACTTTATGAAAGGCAAAACGCCTCAGGAGACTAAAAAGAAGCTTGATAAACATTATGGTGACTCTGCACCTTCAATTAGAACAGTTTATAAGTGGTTTCAAAATTTTCGGACTGGCCACATGGGGACAAGTGACGCTGAACGTTCTGGACGGCCTGTGGAGGTTACGACTCCAGAAATCATTGATCAAATCCATGATATGGTGATGGATGACAGAAGAGTTAAGATGCGTGAGATTGCTAGTGCTGTGGGCATCTCGACTGAACGGGTACATAATATTTTGCATAAACATTTGGACATGAGAAAGCTATCCGCAAGATGGGTGCCGCGATTGCTCACGCTTGACCAAAAACGGAATCGTGCGAAGTGTTGCAAGGATGGTTTGCAGCTGTTCCAGAAGAATCCGGAGGACTTTAAGCGTCGTTTCGTCACTGTGGATGAAACATGGATACATTACTATAGTCCTGAGACCAAACAACAATCTAAACAATGGGTTACCAAGGGGGAATCTGCACCAAAAAAGGCGAAGACCGTTCCTTCGGCCGGAAAGGTTATGGCGACTGTCTTTTGGGATTCGCAAGGGATAATCCTCATCGACTATCTGGAAAATGGTAAAACTATTACAGATGAATATTATTCATCGTTATTGGACCGTTTGAAAACCGAGCTGCAAGAAAAACGCCCGCGATTGGCCCACAAGAAAGTCCTTTTCCATCACGACAACGCACCAGCACACACCTCAGCAGTTGTGGTCGCAAAATTAATGGAAATAGGATTCCAACTCTTTTCACATCCCCCTATTCTCCAGACTTGGCTCCGTCGGACTACTATTTGTTTCCCAATTTGAAGAAATGGCTGGCGGGACAAAGATTTTATTCAAACATGGAGGTGATTGCAGACACTAACGGATATTTTGTAGACTTGGACAAATCCTATTATTCGGAGGGGATCAACAAACTAGAACATCGTTGGACGAAGTGTATAAGCCTAAAAGGAGACTATGTCGAAAAAACAAAAAAGGTTTACCCCAAACACATAAGTAGTTTTTATTTTTGCACGGACTTTTCAAACCAGCCTCGTATATATATATATATATATATATATATATATATAAATATATATATATATATATATATATATATATACATATATATATATATATATATATATATATATATATATATATAAATATATATATATATATATATATGTATATATATATATACATATATATATATATATATATATATATATATATATATATATATATAAAATATATATATATATATATATATATATATATATATATATATATATATATATATATATATATATATAAATATAATATATTCTTTGCAACATGATATTGTTCCATATTTAATGGCTTAGCATGTTAAAAAAAAGTACGTAAATCGGATAAGTGGTTCTCTAGTGATAAGCGCACAAACGGACAAACAGACAGAGATACGTTGCATTTTATATATATTTAAGATATCCTTTGCTACATGATACTGTTCCATATTTAGTGGTTTAGGCAGTGTATTGCAAGAGAACGCGCTAGCGGGAAACTTTTTTCTGATTTGATTCACTATTATCGTCACTGCTTATTCCTCATGTTACCTAACTTAATAAAATATAGCCTATAACCTGGCCAGGGAACATATGTATGTTTAAAAAAAAAAGCACGTAAATCGGATAAGAGAGACGTTGCATTTTATATATATTATAGATATAGATTATTATTATTATATAAACCTGGCCAAAGAATATATGCATGATTTTAAAAAAAAAAACGTAAATCAGATAAGTGGTTCTCGTGTGATAAACGCACTAATGGACAGATAGACAAACAGAGAGACATTGTACTTTATATATATATTATAGATTATAGACATTCTCTGCTACATAATATTGTTCCATATTTAATGGTTTAGGCTGTGTATTGCAAGGGAACGGGCTAGAGGCAAACTTTTTTGCGACTTCATTCACTATTATCGTCACTGCTCATTCCTTATGCTACCTATCGTAATAAAATATAGCCTATAACCTGGCCAGAGAATATATGTATGTTTAAAAAAAAAAATACGTAAATCGGATAAGTAGTTCTCCAGTGATAAGCGCACTAACGGACAGACAGACAGACAGACAGACAGACAGACAGACAGAGAGACAGACAGAGAGACGTTGCATTTTATATATATTATAGATGATCGTTAAATAATGAAGTTTTTTCTGTTTTACCTTGATTTTTGTTTTGTTGTTTTTGAACAACCAATTAATTTTCTCTCAGTATTTCGGATTATTACTGGTGGTCAAAATGGATTTAGAAGGAGTTGATCCATCATTAATATCGAGGATTGAACACTATGGTTTAAGAAAAGTTCGGGGTCGGGCACACTTATTTCTGGAGGGTAGGAATTAGGTGATTAATAACCAGAATTATCTAACTATGTTGGCAGACGCTTACAGTTACATATGCTGTGATAACTTCATTATTTCTGCTATCGATAAGTTGCATAATATGTAACGTATGTTTGAGCAGTGGTTCAAAATAACTAAGATAAGTCTTAATCCGGGGAAAACTGTTTTTATAAACTTTACACCCAGGAATATGTCAAATTAACGAGAGTTGTTTGATTGGGACGAGTGTAGGTGGACGTTATATTACTCAGATAACAGAGCAGCAGTTTTATGTACAGGGTGAGTCAATAATAGCGTAAAGTTCATTATCTCATTTGTTTTGGGAATGACGAAAAAAATGTTAAATACAATAGTTTTAGAGAATGTTCAGGTGCACAGTTTAAAATTATTTTTGAGTATACAGGGTACTTCAAAAAAGTGTGGCCGATATAACATATGTTTTTTTTAAATGAATATTCTATTTTCTAATTTATTATTAAATTCTGCATAAAATTTTACAACTTTTTATTAATAATGTTATGTACCTAAGCCTAGTAGTTTTTCTAATATTTCAATTTTTTTAAAAAAATACTAGTTTTAAGTTTTGTAAAAAATTGTCAGTAGCGTCATTGCTCCTGAAGGTGGAATATTCATAATTGGTACAAGCGTTCTACAGAGATGAAAAAAAAATATACGTAAATAAATTTGAGTTAGATGGTACAGGATGTTCAAAATAAATTTTTGCATTTCGACTATTTTAAATTGAAAAGTCTTATATTTCTTAAATGACACACCCTGTATATTATTATTTTTCTGATAGATTTTACTTTACCCTCCAACTTTTATTAAGTATGTCATACACTTATTTCTAATAGGTTTCGATTTCTTTCGAATTTTTCAATTTTTACCCTTGTTTTTAATACACTTATGCTATAACATCATAGTTGCCAAGACAAAACAAAAATGTAGGCATTGTGAAATTTTGACATGTCTATTAAGCAAGCAAAAATAGTTTAATTTGTTGTAGTAACACATGGGCTGAAAAGTCCCGGGCCTAACAAAGAAAACACGTTTTTTTTGGTTCAAAATTAGCTTTATTCATCAACGTAATCTCCATCAAGAGCAACGCAATCATTCCAGCGCCGCTCTAACATTTCAATACCACTTTTGTAGAACGATTTATCTTTTGCCTCAAAATAGGCCTCAGTTTCAGCGATAACCTCTTCATTCGTGCGAAATTTCTTACCGGCGAGCATTTTTTTCAGGTCTGCGAACAGCCAGTAGTCGCTGGGAGCCAAATCTGGCGAATACGGTGGATGTGGGAGCAATTCGAAGTTCAATTCATGTAGTTTTGCCATTGTTTTGATTGACTTGTGACACGGTGCGTTGTCTTGATGAAACAAAATTTTTTTCTTTGCCATATGCGGTCGTTTCTTTGCAATTTCGGCCTTCAAACGCTCCAATAACGCTATATACTATTCACTGTTGATAGTATTTCCTTTCTCAAGATAGTCGATGAATATTACACCACGCACATCCCAAAATACCGAGGCCATAACCTTTCCAGCCGATTGTTGTGCTTTCGGGCGCTTTGGACGAGGTTCACCAGTTGCTGTGCACTCAGATGACGATCGTTTTGATTCCGGAGTGAAGTGATGGATCCATGTTTCATCCATTGTCACATATCGACGCAAAAATTCCGGTTTGTTACGTTTAAACATGGCCAAACACTGCTCAGAATCATCAACACGTTCTTGTTTTTGATCAACAGTGAGCAAACGCGGCACCCACTTTGAACAGAGCTTTCTCATAGTCAAATGCTCATGCAATATAAAGCCAACACGTTCTTTTGATATCTTTACGATGTCAGCTAACTCACGCAACTTCACTTTTCGATCATTCAAAACGATTTTATGGATTTTTTTTGATGTTTTCTGGTGTTACAGCCTCATTTGGACGTCCACTGCGTTCTGCATCATCGGTGTCTCTACGACCACGTTTGAAGTCAGCAAACCAACGTTTTATTGTTGTTTTCTGATGGAGCGGAGTCCCCATAACACTTTTCAAGCCATTGCTTCGCTTGAACGGTATTTTTTCCCATCAAGAAGCAGTGTAAAATTAAAACACGAAATTGTTTTTGATCCATTGTTTTGAAAATAACAAAAAGTAGCGTCACTCTTAGCACAATAACTCACAAAACTAATGAATAGAATATCATGAAATTTTAACAGCTGTCTTTTGAAGGTTAGTATTAACTGAAAAAAAGGTGACTGCAATAAAACTAGCGCCATCTATGTGTTAGGCCCGGGACTTTTCAGCCCATGTGTTAAGTGACAAATAAACGTAATAGTCATGGATTTTCCTAAAAATGAATTAATTGAAATGGTTTATACATTGGGCGAGGCGGGAAAAAATTATCTTTTGGCAGTAAGGTTTTACGAAGCGAAGTACACTAATAGACGTATACCATCAAAACAATCTTTTCAGTGCTTAATGGAACGGTTTGATGGTAGTGGTAGCGTTGAGTATACGAAACGGAAAGTAGTAAACCAGAATGCTATCAGTGAGGAAAAAGAAATGGAGATTTTACTTGATGTTGAAGATAATCCTCAGGTCAGCAGCCGTCAACTAGCTGACTTATCTGACACATCCCAATTTACAGCTAATCGCACCACGAGAAAATACAAGTATCGTCCCTTTCATATGAAACTACACCAAGAACTTCAAGGCCGTGATTTTGAATGACGAGTAAACTTTTTTACCACCATGAATGGAGCAATAGAGGCCGATCCAAATTTTTTATCCAAAATAATGTTTTTTGATGAGCTACTTTTCGCCGTAATGGAGCGGTTAACAGCCATAACATGCATTATTATTCAACAGATAATCCATTTTGTGTCCGGGAAGTTCAAGACCAAAACCATTGGTTGCTTAATGTATGGTGTGAAATATTAAATTTTCCAATTATTGGTCCATATTTTTTCCGCGAACCGCTTAACGGGCCTAGATATCTAAATTTTTTCCAAAACGAATTACCCCAACTTCTTGAATAAATTGATAACTTTGAAAGGGACAAATCAGGATTCAACAAGACGAAACTTCTGCTCAGTACCACCGGAAAGTTCGGGAATTTTTAAACGATCGTTACCCACAAAAATGGATCGGTAGGGATGAATTCATTCAGTGGCCCCCTCGATCATGTGACTTAACACCTTTAGACTTCTTTTTTTAAGGCTACATTAAAGATCGTGTTTATGTGAATCCCCCTACAACACCAGTAGATCTAGAAAATGGGATATGGGATGCGTGCAGGACAATAACGCCCTTTATGCTAAGGAAAGTGAAGGAAAATATAATAAAATGACTAAACATGTGTATTCAAGTAAACGGGCATATTTTTGAACATTTATTACGTCATAATAATTAATCATTAGATAAGTTAAACTCTATTAAAATTATTATTAATTATTTGTTTGTTTTCAGAATAGCGTAAGTGTATTAAAAACAAGGGCAAAAATTGAAAAATTCAAAATAAATCGAAAAGTATTAGAAATCGGTTTATGACATACTTAATAAAAGTTGGAGGGTTTTGTAAAATCTATCAGAAAAAATAATAATATACTCTACGTCTTCAAAGTTAGGCTCACATCAGCCAGAGGTGCAAATTTTTGTATCTTATTTATTCGTTGCGCTAGTACTACGATTTTCAGTTTTGTTCTCTTTCTCCATCGGCTGAGGACACGTGATATGGTGAAACTCGTCCCGAGATGGATTAACGGAAGAGAAAAGAGTAAAAAAGTGTTGAAAAAAGGACTATATCTAATTTAGTGGTTTATATTGCCTACTTATTTATTAATTACTAAAAACACAGAATAAGTACATAATGATCCATAAATAAGTTTAAATTTCTTTGGTTTATTGGGCGAACACTACGAGTAGGGGGTATAGAGCCTATCGGAATGCTCAATGGATTTGAAAATGCATGCAGATGTTTTAAAAAACTGGTTTGACTTTAAACAAATCTCAAAAAGCGATACAAACATAGAATGCTTTCGAGCGTTCGTGGAAATCCCTACCTCTAAATACGCAACAGTCAAGTAGCGTAAATGTGCAACACATTCTTCGTAAAGATTTATGATGCGGCAGGTGCAAAAATTCAAGCTGATTGATACTGTTCTGAAGTTCAACTTCGTTGAACAAGCTTGATCTCCACTGATCCTCTACGTAATCCTGATTTGACGGCGATGATTTTTTTCTTTATATTATAGCTTATAATATCGCTGCAATAACAATGTTTGCTACCAAATTAGAATATTCAGCAAGAAATGACAGTGACAACGAAAATGATGTGCCGATGCAGTGATCAGTAATTTCAGGTCTCACTTAAAAGAGTGTCTGGAACGTGACGGTTAACCTACAGAAAACACTATTTTTAAGAAATAATTTTTTCTTGAAGAACAAAAGCCTATTAAACAATTGTTTTTTTTTAATTATAAATATTTTAACATAAACCTTTTTTGGGACATTTTGTATTACAGAATAAAAATTTATATATTTATTATGGCTTCCCCGCTCATAAAAAATAAAATCTAAAAGAGATTTAAAATACTGTTTCAAAACAAACTTAACCATTCAAAATATTCTGAAGCTAACGTCTAATGGCTTACCAACTAGTAGTTTGATGTTGTTTGTTGTTTATAACGTTGCTAGACAGGCCAATAAAGCAGCTCCACAGTCGAACTATTCCGAAAAGGATGATTAATGAACCTGGAGAATATTTTTTCATTTATAAATGCATCTTTTGCATATTTAGCCGGAATAGTTGTAGCGATGAAAGTCGAAAATCCTAATCATTAACATTGCAAATAATGCGTATTAGTTTGTGAATAAGGGCATACGAAATATTGTTGTTAGTTGAGGAGTTGTCAACTTACTGTATATCAGGTTACAATTTAAAGGTATATCACATTCAGGTGATTCAGTTTCGCAATAACGTTGCTCATTACTACTCTATAATCTTATATATATATATATATATATATATATATATATATATATATATATATATATATATATATATATATATATATATGTATATATATATATATATATATATATATATATATATATATATATATATATATATATATATATATATATATATATTATATGTATATATCAATCGGTTTTATAACGTCTTCCGTCTTCCGATGCCTAATTTCCACTCCTCCCGGTTTCTCCATCCCTCCTCCTCCAGATCTCTCTCTAGTACTTCCTTGTTAATTCCTGCTCTCCAGCTTTGGCGTGGTCTTCCTCGCTTTCTTTTTCCATGAGGGTTCCAATTTAAAAATCTTTTTAGGTAGTCGGTCTTGTGACATTCTCTGTACATGTCCGTACCATACCAACTGTTGGGTTCTGATTTCGTCCACTATATCGTGCTTTATTTCGAAAGCTCGTCTTATCGTGTCATTTGGTATGCGGTCTTTTCTGGATTTTCAGGCTGCTCGTCTCCAGAAATCCATTTCTGTAGCTTTTAGTATTTTTTCTGTTCTTTCCTTCAAAGGCCACAGGGAGCTGTACGTTATTATACTTTTCACTATTGAGTTGTAAATTCTCTTCTTATTTTCAATGGTTATGTTTTTGTCCCATAGTATACTATTAAGCATTGTAATCGCTTTTCTTCCTTGGATATTCCTCTTGAATATTGCTTCTTCCAGTGTTCCGTCCCTAGATATTCTCGTTCCCAAATACTTATAACTGGCACAGTGTTTGATGGTGTGTCCTGCGGCCAGTTTCAAATCCTGCTGTTGTCCTCCGACGCACATGTACTCGGTCTTTTTAATATTGACTTCTAGGCCCTATTTTTCATATTCCTCCATAAGTGTTCGTGTTATGTATTCCATATCATCGATGTCCTGAGCGACTACTACCTGGTCGTCTGTGAATGATAGCGTGTACAATGTAGTATTGTCATCCAGTGGTAATCCCATACTGCTGCATTTCCTTTTCCAGTTCTTCAGTGCACTCTCCAAATAGATTTTAAATAGCGTTGGGGATATACAGCAGCCCTGTTTGAGACCCTTTGTGACCTGGAACCCTGTTGTTATACCATATTTGGTTTTCACACTACTTCTTGCGTCTTGGTATAAGGATTTTACGGCTTTAATTATTTCGGTGCTTACATTACTCTGTTGTAGTGTTTCCCACAATCTCATTAGGGGGACGCTGTCGTAGGCCTTTTTTAAATCAACAAACAAGACATGGACTTCCTGATTAAATGCGGTTTTCTTTTCTAGGATTTGTGTCAGTGAGAAGAGATGATCTATTGTGGATCTTCCTGCTCTAAAGCCTGCCTGTTCTTCAGCTTCTACGTCCGCGTACTCCGTTTCTATTCTATTTTTAAGTATTTTTCCGTATATTCTGCTAATAGATCCTGTAACCGTTATTCCCCTATAGTTATCGCAATTATTTTTGTCTCCTTTCTTATGAATTGTTGATATGTATGATATTTTCCATTCTTCAGGTACTTCTGATGTGTTAATGCATCTTTGGAATAAGTTCCTCAAAGCGCTAAATAGGTTTTCAGTTCCGTATTTTACTATCTCTCCTGAAATGTTTCCTGGTCCTGGAGCTCTACCATTTTTTAGCGTTTTACATACTTGTTTAACTTCTGATGTTGTTATCCTTATTGGGGATCCTCGTATAACTATATTTGGGTTTCCATGTTGGGTACTTTTGAACTCTGGTCTATCTTCTGTTAGCATATTTTTAAAATATTGGTTCCATTTTTCTGGTATTATTGGTGAAAAGATTTCTCTTTTCCGTTCTGTTCTCATATTTTTAAGGAGTCTCCAGCTTTCTGTGCTTTTTCTTCCTCCTATGTAAGTGTACTCTATAATCTTAAATAATTAATAAAAATGGTTATTTTTGCCCCATGAGATAACTAGCATTATCAGATTTCGGGTATGTACAGGTTTTCCTACACAAAAAAAATATCATGAAATTTTCAGGGTTCTAAAACACTCGTTAATTAAACGAACGAAAAGAATTTTATAAAGTTACAGACAATGCCGTAGGAAACTTTGTTGAGATGCAACATTTTCATAACGTCATTAAAGCTCTTACTCAAAATAAAGGCAAATATAATAATGTTTTGCAAATCTTCGACTCTGTTGACAACAATACTATCTAGAATACTCAGCTGTCAAACTAAAAAAATCAAAAGAGTTTTAAAAAATTATAAAAAATTCTAGAGATTAGTTGAAATTACTTGAAATATTATTACATTATTTCGATTATTTTTAGGTACAAGAAAAATAACACATACAGCTACATAATTAACAAATCTAAATTAACTTATTTCAAGTAATAAAATAAATTCTGTGTTACATTAACAACGCAACGTTCCGACTCTGGTATATCTCCAAAATTACCTACATTTAATAATAAATACCGAAGTCCAGAAAACTTACTAAAAACCATACAAGACGATCGGATTTAATTCCTTTTTCTTCGTGGGCAGATCTGATGTCTTAAAGGTACTTTATTCCTTCGTCGAAAAAATTTAAACTTTGCTGGTACTAGTTGTGGCAAAGTATCTTTAATATATTTGGAGTCGCCATCAAATGTTTATTTATCTTTTGTCACGCATATCTTGCAGGTCTGGGTTATTGAAGTTTCATTAAACATTTCAATGTAATTACGCATTTAAGTGTTGCATAAATCATATATGTTTAAATAACTATTCTTCATTCAACAATACTTGTTAAAACCCACTGTTGAAATATGGGTAAATCTAAACGAAACACAAAATTTGTGAAAATATATTTCTTTATAATATGTATCATTGGGATTTACTAAAATTTATTGTTTTGTAATGCCTTTAAGCATCTTATCAACCTTAGAACCAAATAATAAGTAGTCAATAGGTATTCGATATTATTCTACAATTTTTTTTTAGGAACAAAAAATATCTTAACATAAAATAATGCCTTAAACGTTACTTCAGTTTAGACCACTTTTGACAAAAAATTGTATGCTGCCATTCACTAGGGGCAAGACATGGGGAGCCAACCTTTCAATGTTAAGTAGAATGGAAAGCACTCCGCACATTTCTTAAGGGAAATGGCTCTCTGTGAAATTTTCTGAAATCGATATATGCTATTCCTCTCGAGCTCTTGATTAAAAGTTCCCGTGGACACAAAGTCGGAAAAATGGACAGTTTTTTCAGATATCGGAGCTCTTGTAAACAACGGCGTAGAGCCGTGAGGTTGTTTATGTGCCGCTCTTCGAAGTGTACGGGAGTTCCTTAGGTCGCTGATTCCAAATCTGGTGTCAAAAATGACATTTGACAGTTGGCAGCTGTCAAAAAACTGTAATGCTAAAAGTAGATAAAAAAGCAATCTCATATATATTCTGATGAACATTTTGTTACAAGTGAGATGAGTTGACAGTTTGTTGGTAGCTGCTAAGTTTCAAATGTCATTTTTGACACCGGAATTAGAATCAGCGACCGTAAAAATGCCCCGATGTATATTCTGATCGACATTTTATTAGAAATAAGGCGAGTTGACAGTTGTTAGTTTAGACACCAGATTTGGAATCAGGGGCCGAAAAACCCCCGTATACCTCGGAGAAGGGCTCATAAACAACCTCATGGCTCTACGCTGTTATCGACAAGATCTCCGAAAATCGTCTTTCTACCCCTGATATCTGAAAAACTGTCCATTTTGCGACTTTGTGCCCATGAGAACTTTTAATTAGGAGCTCGAGAGGAATAACATATCGATTTCAGACAATTTCACCGAAGGCCATTTCCCATAAGAAATGTGCGGAGTCCTTTGTATGGAAATTAGTACAGATTACTTGAGGTTGGATTAGGTTATTTTATGTTATGTTTTGGTTATAACTAATCAGCGCGCTCTAGTGGATGGGAAGACCCAATTTCGATGTTATTCGACTCAGCTCGCTATCTGTTATTGTTGTATATCGGTTAAGTGGTCTAAAATGGGGTCACTTACTGGTCACGTGATCTAAACCGGATTTTTACCACAAGTTATTTTGGCACTAGTTTCTTATTTCAGTTTGCTAGTTACGTAAGTTGTTGGTTATTCACAATAGTAAATGTTTTGATTAGAGTATTCCTTAGGGCTGAATCTCAATATTCAGAGCAGTAAGTTGCAGCAAATCTTTGTTGATTGACCCATAATTACCGAAATATGAACTGTTTTCCATTTTGGTAGTTATTATTAATAATATTAATGTAGTTTATCTATGTTTTTCTTAATTGATCAACAAAGAATGAAACGGGTCAACAGAAAATAAAGTGCATTTTATAATACATGTCTAGGAATATACTACTTGAAATTAATTTTTAGATAACTATCGTTAAGCCAGTTATACCTTTTTTTTATGTAAAATGTTATCCTGTTGAACCGAATATAATATAAGGAAAAGTCGGGAAAATTACCATCTAATAACAAATACCTGCTATTCAGAGAATATGTGATGCTTTTATTTAAGGCCTTTAGTGCTAAGCATAGCTTTTATCAATAAGAACAAAATTTAATATTTAATTTATTTATCTACTTTGGGACTTAGGAATCTTTGTCATAATGCTACGCAACAGTTATCATCACTAAACTAAACATGTTATTTTGCACTCGACGTGCGTTTGGTTAATCATACTAGCATCATCAGGTGACTGATGACTAAATCTAAGAATATAAACTAGACTGTTTATATTAAAGAGTTGATTTATTGATCTGTTACCTTGTGACAGTACATTTTAACAATAAAATTACTTAATTACTTTGTTAACCGACACTAAATATATTTTTGTAAAGATTTACAACTGCGTTATCGCGATTTCGTAGTACAACTACATAAAGCGTTTGAAAATGTAGTTGTACTACGAAATCGCGATAACGCAGTTGTACTTTACAAAAATATATTTAGTGTCAGTTAACAAAGTAATTATGTAATTTCATTGTTTATACTAAATGGAATTACTTCAGGAATTACTAGGCAGATCTGAAAAGTAAAATATTGCCGAACATACTCTTGAACAGAATCATACTGTAACATTAGATAATTTAAGGTTAATATAAAATGTATGTGTAGGAAATAATAAAATGTAAAAATAGTCTAGCTAAGTACCGACGGGTGACGGGTTGCTCGAGAAGAACTAATGTTCCTGGTACAATGAGTTTCACTCGAGTAATTTCAAGTTTAGTAGAAATAGCCTAGTTTATGTTTTTAGATTTAACCAATCATTGATTTCGATGATGTTAATATGGTGAGCGAAACGCGCCGTCGAGGGCAAAAATAAAATGTTTGGTGTAGTGGTGTGGTGTAGTGTTATTTAATTAAATTAAATTTGCTTGGAGATAAGAAAAGCAGCCTATCATATAGTAAACCGACTAAGATGTATAGCTGTCTTTGTTCATATATCTAAAGCAGAGGTTCCCAAACTTTTTTTCTCGTAGACCTCTTTCAAAATTTTACTGGTTTCGGTGGACCCCCTGCTGCTACATTTCTATCATGTTCCCAAAACTCGTCAAAAAATGTGAAGATTAGATCTAACGATGGAAATTTTCGTCGTGGCTGAGTTCCAACCCTAAATTCGGAGTGGTAAAAATAAAAAAAAAATAATATATTTTCTTGTGTTCTATTTATTAAAATAATATGATTACAGACTTAATAGAATTAAAATTAAACATTAATAACGTACCGTAACTTCAACAATGCAAATCAACAATTAAAAAAATAGACATAATTTTAATGGGAGGGATGTACTTGATGGATTGACAGCAAATTATCAATATTTGGCTTCAGCTTTGTAAGGAATAACCGCAAATCTTCCCGTTCTGTGATGTTCAATCTGCTCCTTTTTTTTGTTAATAGGTTTGTAACGACACTAAAACTTTTTTCGACAAGGTATGACGAGGGAAACGCTATCAAAAGTTTTCTCGCCATTTCCCACAACCCAGGATATTTTTCCGGTATTTCTGCCAAAATGTTTGATAGCCTTTTTTAAATTTCACCTTCAGCTCCTCATTGGTGCTAAGCTCGAGTAGCTCCTCCTCTTGTAATACCACATTCGCCACTTCCGTTTCATCAAATGGATTTATGATCCATGGTGGTATTTCCATCGTCAGAATATCTTCAAATCTATTTTTGAAGTTATCATGCAGGGCATTTAAATGTTGAACGTATGTCTCAGTATCCTCATCAAGACATTCTGCTTGTGACAAGTTTGGAAACTGGGAGACTTCGCGCCGACTAATATTTTGTTTCATAAATTTCAATTTTCCAAGAAAAGCCGAAATTACACCCTTTGTTTTTATTAAATTTAGGCTGTCCCCTTGTAACTACAAGTTAATATCATTAAATTTTTTGAACAAATCTGTCAAATACGCGATATCTGCTTTCAATTTGATCAGGTTTTCTTTTAAATCTGGATCTTTACTTTCCGGAAACTCTAAAACTGATTCAAAAAGTGAGTAAAATCTTGTTAAACATGCACCTTTCGACAACCAGCGTACTTCAGTATGTAAGAGCAATCGTTGGAAGTCTTCATCATTTTCGTCGCACAATTGCGCAAATAAACGGGTATTCAACGCATTGCTTCTTATTTTGTTAACTGCTTTAATCTCAAATTTCGATTTTTCCTTAAAAAAATCACTCAGGACATTAAATATTGATTCGCCTTTAGTGTCCGTCTCCAAAGTTTTTGCGAATAGCAGCTCTTCATGGATTTTTTCGTCCATAACAAATCGAACATATGCCAATAATAATGCTTCCTTACCAGGTAAAGTTGACTCGTCCAGTTGAATAGAAAAATGAGTTGTTTGCAGATAATTACACAAGAAGCTTTCAATATCAGAGCTCATTTCATCAATACGTCTTTGTACAGTGTTGTTACTCAAAGGAATTCTTTTGAGTACGTCAAATGGAGGTTTGTGCAGAACAGTTTTTAAAATCTCTTCAACAGCGGGTACAATTAATTGTTCTCCGATGGTGTGCGTTTTTCCAGATTTCGCTATAAGCTTGATGCCCGCAAGCCATCATCGTTACTTTGAGACGTTGAAGCGAACATTCGAAAATATTTTAAATCTTTACCTATTTTATCAGGATGACACCCTCTTAGATGATCTTCGAGCTTCTATGGTTTCATAGAGTCATTGCTCAAAACTTTGTTGCATAAAAGGCATATGGGCAATCGTTTGTCTGCCTTTGATGGAAGAAAAACCAAATTTCAAATAATCAACACTGTACTGTCGACATTTCTACTTAGATTCAGCCATGTTTCGTATTAGTTACCTACCTGTAAAGAAAAAAATGTTTGTTTTAGTAATCATAAGGCGACTTTAACAGGATATGGCTATTTTAACAGAATAAAATAGGATTAATTAATTCTTGCAATGAAAAAACCAAAATGCCGGCGGCAAAAACTGATTTTAATTATTAAAAGCAATAAACTGCTAAGACGCATACAGAGGTTTTCACAAAACGGCTGAACCTATTTTAATGTAATATAAAATATTTTTTGATTAATTTTATTTTGATACATTTCTGTAAATTCGAGAGAAAAAAATACTTTTAAAGAATATTTTGACATCAAAACTCCGCGATTTTAATGATTTATTTATTACTTTGATGTACGTTACGAGTGGTACATAAAGACACGTACAATTTATGAAAATATTTTTAGTCATTTAGCATTAGCAACTACGAGGGCACTGAAATATGTACAAACATGCAGGTCAATCATATATCTCTCCTTTAGTGAATCATCACAGTCGGGTAAATAAATAATGTTATAATAAAAAGTACTAAAATTTCAATCTTTCTCGGCTTTCTGTCTTTTATAGAAGTATCGAATTTTTATTACGTACCTACTACACGCAAACATAACAAATATAATATTATTACAACATAAAATAAAAGTATGAATAACAAATAGGCAGGTATTTACTTTTTTCGGCACTGGCAAATACTGACATCGATTCACTCACACTTTTCTTTTCAAAATTCCGGAAACAAATGAGTAACGTTTGTCCTTCGTATTTATATTGGTGAAGAATCAAACAAGCATGCAAGATTGCAAGCACAGCACAAGTCGTATTTCGTCCCTTTGCACGTCTGAACGGGTTGCGTTGCGGGCGGGCGGGCGGGCGGCGCTTTGCAAGTCTCGACGCGCGTTGTACTAAATATCGAATATGCAAGTTTTTACAAGTAACAGTCGCTGACCTTCTTAAAATACACTACTCAAAAAAAATTAAGGGAGGTTTTAAAACAAGGAAATTAATGCTAAATAAACAGGCTATCTGATTCATATGCCGGCCTAACTGAAAAAAATTTTTTCAAACCCGTGGACCAAAAAAAAAGCAAAATATTTTCAATATTATTTTTTCGCGCTATCTGTTAGGATTGCATGAGGACCGTAGCTCCTAAAAAATTTTAGCCAAAAAATCTGAAAATTAGAATCTTAAAGTTTCAAAATGATTTTTTTTAAAGTCTCAATACGACCATTTTCACCGAAATACAGCCTGTCAAAAATCACCGAAAAATTTGGAATTTTTTTTTGCTCCCTTAATTTTTTTGAGTAGTGTATTATCTGCCTACATTGATAGGTAAAGCCAAGCCAACATTTTTGTTCTTTACTATCGAAACCAGATAAATTTTCGTGGACCCCCACTTACAACTTGTGAACCCCCATTTTTTTTCCACGCCAACGTAGATCCCCGTCGAGTCTCCCGTGGGCCCCCGGGGGTCCACCTGAACCACTTAAATGAAACAGATAATTTGGCAAAATATTAAATTGCTGGATCAACTTCATCTGACAAGATAAATTTAAAAAAAAATATTTGGGACAAATTTCAATCGAAATTATACAAAGAGATAGAATATCTATTTGTTTAAACCAAGACCTGGTCAATGATTTAGTAGATGTGGGGCGCAGTGAGGTAATATAGACCTTTTCAATTAGCCTATTTTCGATGGGCTACATTTCTGACATCTATCAGGAAATACATATTCCAACATTGCCATTGTCACACGTATCTGCAAAAAAGGGATTTTGACTATTAACTGTCATTTATGGATGTATTCATTTTTATATTTTACTTGTTAACAAGAAAAGGAACATTGATATTTGTTTGTGTCAGTTCTTTGGAGGTTATAATATGTAGATTTAAGTGTTAAATAAAGATATTATTACATTTTTTGATGATTTCGTAAATTTAGGTAATGTTTTATTATAAATATACTTAGTTTTTATTGAAATATTCTTACAAATTGTGTTTCTATATTAATCAAAAATCGTTTTGCTTCCTTTGAATTATTTGTTGTAGCAGTAGTAATTTAATACTTACTATAAATTAGAAAAATTTTTAAACACGATTTACTCATAAAAGCTAGATTGGTTTATAATGTGTACGTAAATAGTTAATTTTTGAGGGCTCGTTAAGGCTAGAAACTGCAAAATGCACTGATTATTTTGAATTTTCATGTCAGGAACATAGCATTAAATAGGTGGGACTATATTCTTCCTATTTTTCTTTGAAAGAAGCATATATTTTCAGAAGTTTTGGGCAAACAAGAATTTCTATTATTAAAATAAATAAAAATATGTTTACACTATTATTTTTTCTCCTAAAATATTGGCCTCATAAACTTAGTGTATTATTATATTACAGCATAAAATGAATAAGTTGAAAAATAAACTTTATTTTCTTGTTCACGATACATCAATAACTGCTATATCGAGATATATGCGAATTATAATTTTAAAATGATAAAAAATACAACTCAAAAAAGTCGACCTTTAACTAGGTAATAAAATTTAAACTTAACAAAACACATGTAATTTACTTCAGTATATTCTGTTATCGGTTCTTTCCGATCAGAATTAAACCACATGATCAATTTATTGTTTGAAAACAAATAAAAAAATTATCCAGAACTTTAATTTAACGAAAAAAACATTAAAACAAACTACAATAATTTATAGACTAATAAACAATCGCAGTACCATAAAAATTAATATAAAATATCGTAGCGAAGTTACCAAAATTTTTATTTTTCCTGCTATTATTTTGGCTCTTTTTGGGTTATTAATAATTAATTTTACTGAATAAGGACTTGTAACTTAATTTGTAGCATCTCTTAAAATTGCGTTAATTATTATTAAGCGATTAGTAGCGACATACTTCAGTAAGCAGTACACACGATCTTTCTATGGAAATGTTCTTTATAGATAGTGAACCCCTAAATTGCCTATAACATTTTTATTTTTCTAGAAATTCGTGAAAACTAAGCAATCATGCAGCAAGCATGAGTACATTACTGTATATATTATATTACCAATTTTTACTTTCATGAAAATGGAATGATAGTGATAGTTTTTGTTTTTTTTGAATTTTGAAGACTAGCTCCACTCGCCTCCAAAGAACCTCTTATTCGCTCAGATAGTAAATACTATGACGATTTTTAGCAAAGAACACCACCGAAGATCACCGAATGCGGTTTCAGTTGTTTCAGTAAACAGTGGACAAAAAAATGGTCATTTCAGGAAAAAAATTTAGAAGTGTTTTTCTTAATTATCCTTTATGTATTTTGGTGTGCTGAATCCGAATTTCAACTTTGCCATCTCGCAAATGATATGAGTTTTGAGTAAAATGTAAAAAACGGCAAAAAATGCTCTTTTTCAATTTTTCGCTTATAATTTGAATACTTCGTATTTTTTGAGAAAGGCACTTCTACAGAAAAATAAACTACATATGACTTCCTTTGGGGGAAATTGATCCTCATAATATTTACTGTACAAGCAAATAAGAGGTTCTTTGGAGGAGGGTGAAGCTAGTCTTCAAAACTTAAGAAATACAAAAACTATCACCATACTTCCATTTTGATGGAAGTAAAAGTCGGTAATATAATATATACGGTAACGTACTCATGTTCACTGCAAGATTGGTTAGTTTTGACGAGTTTCTTGAATAAACAAAAATCTCTGAAAGACCTTAAAAACAGTTTAGAATTCCCTATCTTTAAAGAGCATTTCCATACAAAAACGTGTGTAGTACTTACTGAACTATGTCGCTACTAATAGCCGTGAGTGGGTACGTTAGTAGGGAACTGTGAGTTTAATTCTCTATTCTGATGTTTCGACCATTGGAGTTTATTAACGCTTACTTATTATATTTTTTAGATTTTTACAATTTTTTTGTTTGATTCATAAAGCAAATAGGTATATATAGGGTACTGATTAAAACTGATCCGCCCTTATAATTGGCTTATTTGAAGAATGTCTACCGTTTGTAAAGACTTTTTTATGGAGTTAAAACAAAAATAATTGCGCATCCTGTTGTTGATAAATGACATGAATTTAATATTTTTTTAAAGGAAGACCCTTTGTATTATTTACCAGTTTCACAGAGCGTTTTATTCTAGCTTTGCAGATGCCAGTACGCTTATCTCTTCATTCGCTTTGAATACTAGGACATCGGCTACTCAGGCGAATATCCGCAGACAGTAGGAGGTCGTTCAATTTAAAAAAGACCTGGAAGAAATTCTATATTGGGGTGACAGTGACTAAGTGGAATTTAACGCTACAAAAACCCAGTGCGGCAGTTTTTTCTAAAAAAGTTAACGTTGTTGCACTCCATTCCCCTAGCATCGTCACTCAATATGTTGGGCGTTAGTTTGGGAGCAAATATGCCCTGGCATGAACATCTTGCAGGAATAGCAAGGAGAGCTTCTCAAAAGTTGGGAATATTATTTCGAACCAGAAAGCTTTATACTCCACAACAACTGTTAATTCTTTACAAAGCTCAAATTCGACCAACTGTGGAATACTGCTTCCACGTTTAGGGCTCCGCTCCCAAACATACACTGCATTTGTTGGATTCCGTTCAGAGAAGAGCTGATTGGAGACCCGGAACTGACCGGCGAAGAACTGTTGGCAACTTGAGCCTGTTCTACAAGTATTTTCATGGAAAGTGCCCGCTTATTTCCTCCCAGAGCGATGCATGTTAGGAATACACGTAGTGCTAATACTTCACATCCGTATGAGGTTCAGCTTGTTACTCCGCGTACAACGCTTTTCCAACAGTCTTTTATATGGAGAACATCATCCCTTTGGAATAATTTGCCCAGGGCTGTGATTCCCACCGAGTATGATTTACAGCGATTCAAGAACAACGTGAATCATTTTTTTCCGCACACATGCCGCTCCTAGAGCTCTTTAGGGACAAACAAACTACCCCAAGTTTTTTTTTTAAATTTATCTTTTAAACACCCCCATAAAAAGGTATTTCGGCAGTTAAACCGACGAGATTTGGTATCCACTTTAATCTTCCATATTTGCCAATCTAAAAACAAAAAGTTTTATTTAGTGTTATAGGATACTAAATTTTTAACTTCTGTTATTGTTTTGTTTCCAAGTATGTTTCTACTTTTAAATTTCTATTAAAAATATTGGCCTATTATTCTAGTGTTTAATATATTGCGCACCAAACCCGAATAGATTGACGGCCAGAATGTTTTATTTCTCGTATGGTTCGAGGAATTTCATTAGTTCAAAGGTTAATATTTCTTCTATTAAGAAAGTTGGTTGTTGAGGAAACTGAGCTTTCCATCTAAACAATTTTATTAAACAGCATCTTACTTTATACATTCCATTATCTCCTAAACGTAATTCTTTATTTTTTTGGGTTAAATGCCTCACTGGTAAAACTTTTTGTTAGCGATAGCTATGTTTCTGTAAAGTATATTAAATCCTGTAATATAGTTTTCCATGATCTATAATAACATCCCTTATAGACTTTCTGGATTTTCTAAAGTTAAGGGCAAAATAGTAATTATTAGTTTTTATTAAGTTTTCATAATAGCAAGGTAGTTTCAAAATGCATAAAAATTTACAATTATTATTTTCGTAATTTTCTCCTTTTTGTGTTATTTTTAGTTAAGATGTGGTTAGATCTTTTTAGAAATATTTTTTCTCCTCCTTAAAGTCTAGTATATTCCCTTTTGTTACAATCATTGTTAATAAATATTTTGTATATATTCCGTTTTTTTGCTCTCCGAAGAGCTTAAACTTACCATTATCAAAATGCTTAACATAATTATCATCATTATCAATTTGTTTTAATAGTAAATAGACACACCTAACTTCGGTAAAGTTAAAAAAAGCGTTTTTGCTTTCATATTTTGCACATCGTCAATATATAAAAACCGGCCAAGTGTAAGTCGGACTTGCGCAATTAGTGTTCCGTATGCTGTTACCGTTGTTTTTAAAATAAAAAATTTTGTTATGGAGGGACAAAACGGTCAGTTATGGAGGAGCAAAATAAACACCGAATTCACAAAACACATCCCAAATGAGTTTTCAACAAAGTTAGTTTTCGATCTTGGTTGAAAACTTCTGACTTTGAAAAAATTGTTTTTTTTTTTATGTACCAGATAAATTATCAAAGATAATGCACTCGTGGTAATTTTCATTCATTCTACAGTAGGGTGGTCACAAAGTATAGGGGGGGAAATATTTTTATCATATTTGCACAGTTTTAGCTCAATTAGATAGCGTTAACCCGTGCTAGGTTAAAGCTCTAAAATTCGATTTTTTGCAAAAAAATCGTCGTTTTTCCCTCATAAAACGAAAACCATTCGTCTTAGAAACCCGACTCTTGTTTCATTTTATAGGAAATGTTATTGTGTTAAAGTTTTACTCCAACCACTTTTTTGTTAAAACTTTTATATTTGAACTCTCAAATTCGACCTTCGACCTGTTTAGAAAACGAAAGTGAAAAATGGCAACAAAGATACCTAACTTAAATACTTTTGACCATTTTTTGTTTTCTTTGTATTATAAACAGTTATACAAGTACATTATTATACAATATATAATAAGACATAAAATTCTCATTTGTTTTAACTTTATAAATAATTTTACAAATTGCAAGGTAGTGGGTACCTACCTGATATTTAGTTCTATTCTTTAAAAGTTTATTTTTTGTTACAAAAAAGCTATTGCTAAGGACCCTTATATCAGAGAATTCTACCTGGAGTGTCATAAATAACACCCCTTTTTTTGGACCTTGTTTGGGATGTCCGGGGAGAAGACAGAGGGTTTCAGTTTACGTTTGCCTTTCAAGCAGTGAACATTTCAGCAACGTTCGTTTAGTGACTTTTCTGCGAGGTTTGTGGGGACAATTTCTTCTACAGCATCAACGAGCCATGCTTGTTCGGGTTCGAGTTCAAGGCAGAAAGAAATGATGTATTTAATCGGCCACATTTCTCATCAAATCAGTGGCGGTAAATTACCATCTAATTGTAAAGTTTTATGCAGTTTATTTTATAATATACAGCAAGTGAAACTAAACACTAGAGAAGCTGCAAGACTTATAATATAGGAAGTTTTAATTTTTTGGGAAAAAGCTAAGACGCCAACCAGGCACCTGAAAGATTGTGTGCAAAATTAGAAAAACTGTACGAGTAGTGGAAAAAACTGCGAAAAAACGCTAAAAGTCACAGACATATGTTCATTTATAGTGAATATTTAGGTAAAAGCGTGGTTCAATGCCCCCAAACTCACATTGGCTAAAATGATAAATCATCTTTGGTATGTCAATTCGGAGCTAGTTGCATTGTCATTTTTTGATGAAACTTTAGAAAAAAATGTCAAAACAAGCTTGGCTGCAAAATATCTAAAATTAATTTCCGTTGAAGAAAAAAGTTACCATGATCGGGATCTAAAAGCAAGACTCAATCTCGAACAAGTGGAATTCCTGTTTGATGAAAGATGAAGAACAACGGCAATTTCTGTTAAAAGTTGTATTTGAACGTATGAAAATTTTTCCGGACTCTTTAAAGGCCACTTTATCTAAGTCATTACCACCTTGAGCTGATAATAAATTGTAAATGTAAATAATAATAACTTCTTTCCCTTATATCGCTTCCTTTTTTATAACTAAACTTTAAATAATAAAATGCATTTGAACATTATTTCTTCTTATTTGTATACCTTTTTGCTTTTCTTTTCTCCTAAATCCTTCATTTTCAATTTCCATTTTGTTCTATTTACTTTTGAAAACAGTTTTAACTAAACCCTTTTTTATGTACATACTAAAAAAACAAATAAAGTAAAATCTAGAGAGCCGATGTAATTGAATCTTGCAATGTTTTTAGACATATTCATAAAAAATCAATTTTCATAAAAAGTCAAGACTTCAACCTTGATGAGGCACGGGTTAACGTTATCCATTAAACTGAAACTTTGCCAATCTCATTTCTTAGACAATCGGCAACTTTTAGGAGAGTTCCTCCAAAAAAATTCCAACGTCGATTTTTTTGTGACTATCCTATTCTACACCTTATGGAGAATATTCTAGAATTTTTTTGAAATTTTCGGATTAGTACACTTAAAGAGAGGGTAGAGGGACAGCGGTTTTTTCGTGGTTTATTAAAAATAATATAAAAAAAGTTTGCGTGAGTATTACATCATATATATTTTCGAAGTCGTGTTTTTATAAGCTTCCGATTTCACCCCTCAAAACTAACCTCTTAAGTCAATATTTAACTTTCAAAACTACACGACTCTGCGTGGACCATCAACTCCTGTATTTGTGTCAAATTTCAACTTTATTTGTCAAATAGTGTCAGAGAAAACCGGGTGTGACAGACAAATAGACAGGTGGACACCGAGGTGATACTATAAGTGTTCCGTACGGAACATAAACACATTCGGTATTAAGAGTTCTATAAAACTGGAAAGTAAAAAGTTTTTGCCATGTATTAGACATGATACGCGATTGTTTCTATTTAAGCTCGTAAACAATTCTTTAATAATATTACAGTTTCTGTATTTAACATTTTTTCTAGACTCTTTAAATTAGCAGGTTAAAGGGGTGGTCGTTTATAATTAAAAGCACTAATTTTTTTTGTCTTTTAGTTTACCATTTACATAATTGCGGATTCTTAATATTGTTCTACATGAAAAATATGAAGTATAAGGGCTGGAAAAGTACAATGACTTTGAATTTCATTTCCTTCAAGTAATGTCGTCTCTGACCATAATACTTTTTATACTGGCTCAATAAATAAAGTGCAAAAACCAAATAAAAAAGTATGAAACTGAAAAAGTTTTCTCTCGTCTTGAGTGTACAGAATTTGAATAGTGCTTTATAACTAAAATATTAATTCACGTGAGGAACCTGGTAAGGCGCTGCGTAATAATTAAATGAAAAATGGAGTCGATGTTTACCGAATTCCCCAACTTACCCCTAAGAATAACGTATAGTTCTCATTACGATTCTAAGCTTGAACTAGTAAACGATTTCGCATTAATTAAAGAAACGAAGTATATCCTTAACAATGTTCGAAGAGTAATGGCGTACCATCTAGCAGCTGTGCACTGTATGTTATTATGTTGCTAGACAGGCCAACAGAGCAGCTACAGTGCTAAACTATCGCAAAAAGGAAGATTAATGAACATAGAGAATAGTTTCATTAATAAATGCACGTACTGTCTGATAAACCGAACAATGTTATCTTGTATTTCGCCTTTGTCGGGGACCACTTCTCACTTTAATGCCCATGAGAAACTTAGTCTATGGCAATTATGTTAAGGACGGGAAACAATTAACATTGTTTAAAGACATAAATTTTAGTGTAAAATGTAAATCGAAGCAATTTTTAGGCCATTGCAGCCATTAGAATTAACTAGGATTAGGAGAAATACGCTATCAGCAAGCTAAGCTGTTAAGTATATGTTTTATACAGGACAAAAGTACGAGAGTTTTATGAAAGTACCTGGCCTCGGCTAAAGATGACGCTATTACTATTTAAAAAATTATATTTTTCGTAAACATAACCTTTCACAAGAATCCTGTCCAATTTTCAAGTTGCTGCGTGATTTAGTTCAGTTTAAAAAGATTAAGTTTTGTGATTTTACAACAATGTTAAAAATTAAATAACGAGAAGTGATAAAATATTTGTTTTTGAAAAAAAAAAAAAACGATTTTTTTATGGGTCTAGTACACGTGCTGCAGGGAAGTCCCTAAAGCGCTCCAGGAACGGCATGTGTGCGGAATGATAAGATAAAAGCGGAACTCAGCGAAGTTTATGGGAACTCTGCATCTTCGTTATCGTTTATAAAATACTAGCCGTGTCTGCGGCTCCGCTCGCGTAGACTTGATTCACTACTATCGTTACTGCTTATTCCTTATGTTACCTAACGCAATAAAATATCTGCCATTATTTCCCCTTATCTCCCATTATTTCTCCTTATCTCCCATTATCTCTACATAATTTCCATTATCTAAGCTTATCTCTGCTCATCTCCCATTATTTCTCCTTATCTCCCATTATCTCACCTTATCTCCCATTATCTAGGCTTATCTCGACTTATCTCGCAATATTTCTCCTTATCTCCATTATTTCTCCTTATCTCCCATTATCTCACCATAACTCCCATTACCTAGACTTATTTCTGCTTATTTCCCATTATTTCTCCTTATCTCCCATTATTTATACTTATCTCTAATTATCTCACCTTATCTCCCATTATCTAGGCTTATCTCGACTTATCTCGCAATATTTTTCCTTATCTCCCATTATTTCTCCTTATCTCCCATTATCTCACCATAACTCCCATTACTTAGACTTATCTCTGCTTATCTCTCATTATTTCTCCTTATCTCCCATTATCTCTACATAATTTCCATTATCTAGGCTTATCTCTGCTCATCTCCCATTATTTCTCCTTATCTCCCATTATTTGTCCTTATCTCCCATTATCTCACCTTATCTCCCATTATCTAGGCTTATCTCGACTTATCTCGCAATATTTCTCCTTATCTCCCATTATTTCTCCTTATCTCCCATTATCACACCATAACTCCCATTATCTAGACTTATCTCTGCTTATCTCCCATTATTTATACTTATCTCCCATTATCTCACCTTATCCCCCATTATCTAGGCTTATCTCGACTTATCTCGCAATATTTTTCCTTATCTCCCATTATTTCTCCTTATCTCCCATTATCTCATCATAACTCCCATTACTTAGACTTATTTCTGCTTGTCTCCCATTATTTCTCCTTATCTTCCATTGTTTATACCTATCTCCCATTATCTCACCTTATCTCCCATATCTAGGCTTAGATCGAATTATATAGAACATATCATATGTATAAATTTATAAAAACACGTAAATCGGATAAGTGGTTCTCAAGTGATAAGCGCATTAACGGACAGACAGACAGACAGAGAGACGTTGCATTATATATATATATATATATATATATATTATATATATATATATATATATATATATATATATATATTATATTCTTTGCAACATGATATTGTTCCATATTTAATTGTTTAGGCAGTATATTGCAAGAGAACTCGCTAATGGTAGCCTTTCTTCCGACTTGATTCACTATTATCGTCACTGCTTATTCTTTATGTTACCTAACGCAATAAAATAGATCCTATAACCTGGCTAGAGAACATATGTATGTTTTAAAAAAAAAGTACTTAACGCACTAACGAACAGATAGACAGACAGAGAGACGTTGCATTTTATATATATTATAGATAGATAAGCTGGCCAGAGAACATATGTACGTTTTAAAAAAAGCACGTAAATCGGATAAGTGGTTCTCCAGTGATAAGCGCACTAACGGACAGACAGACAGACAGAGAGACGTTGCATTTTAAATTTATTATAGATATAGATTGTTATTATTATTATATAACCTGGCCAAAGAATATATGAATGAATTTGAAAAAAAGACACGTAAATTGGATAAGTGGTTCTCGCGTGATAAACGCACTAATGGACAGACAGAGAGACATTGCATTTTATATATATTATAGATTATAGATAATCTACATAATATTGTTCCATATTTAATGGTTTAGGCTGTGTATTCCAACGGAACGCGCTAGCGGCAAACTTTTTTCCGACTTCATTCACTATTATCGTCACTGCTCATTCCTTATGCTACCTATCGTAATAAAATATAGCCTATAACCTGGCCAGAGAACATATGTTTTAAAAAAAAAGTACGTAAATCGGATAAGTGGTTCTCCAGTGATAAGCGCACTAACGGACAGACAGACAGACAGAGAGACGTTGCATTTTATTATATTATAAATTATAGATTGGACAGCTGAACTCAAACGCGGCCGTACAAGCATTTTTGATGAAGAACGTCCATGTCGTCCAAATGAGGTCACCATATCAGAAATGAATGAAAAAAAAATAGTGATAAATGATCGGAGAGTGAAAGTGGGTGAGATTGTTGATACAGTGGGCATCTCAATTGAACGAGCGCAGAACATTTTAACAACTCATTTGGAGATGTGGAAGCTTTCCGCAAGATAGGTGCGCGATTGCTCTCAACTGACAATAAACATGCACGTGTGTCAACTTCAAAAGAGTGTTTGGCGATATTAAAGCGTAATTGGATTTATTTTTGCATCGATTTATAACTGTTGACAAAATATGGATTCATTACAGCACACTAGTGACAAAAGAATAGTCCATACAGTGGGTTTTCTGTGGCGAACCGGCTAAGGCGACTTTATCGGCCAACAAAGTCATTGGCCACAGTGTTTTAGGATGCACGTGAAATAATCCATGTCGATTAACTTGAAAAGTGCAAAACGATTAATGGAGAGTATTATGTCAACTTATTGGATAGTTTCAACCATGCTGTGAAAGGAAAACGTCCGCATTTGGCGAAGAAATTCTCTTTCATCAAGACAATGCACGCGTGCACACTTGTGTAATCGCCATGGTAAAATTCTATGAGTTAGGATACGAATTGCTCTTGCATCCATATTCGCCAGATTTAGTTCCCAGCGTTTATTTCCTATTTCCGAATATGAAAACATGGCTCGGCGGAAAAAAAACTTGAAACAAACGTGTATTTTGAAGGGTTGGAAAAATCATATTTTTTAGATGAGATACAAAAGATAGTAAAACCTTGGAGTAAGTGTATCGAGGTAAAAGGAGACTATGTTGAAAAATAAAATAAATTTTACACATAAAAATGCTTTTTCTTGTCAAGATCAGGTACTTAACATACAATCCTCGTAGCTTTAGCTACTATCACAAAGTGATATAAAATAATGTACAATTGTTTCACAAACAAAAAAAAAATAACTGGAACATTTATGCCAAGCAAAATTTTCTATACTGGAAGTAAAAGTTGGTTTTTCAATTTGTTGATGTTTCTTGCTGGTACAGATTATAGAGCTTTTAATTTGGTGCGTGTTTTTTACTTACCTCGCTAAAGAAAAGTATTGTCTTCGTGAAAAAAATCACAATCCGAGATTTTCGTTTTGTGTGACGTTTTACGATTCCTAGATCACGAAAAACATATTATTAATAATAAATAATATTAAATAACATTCAAATAATGATGCAGCCACACATCGCAAGAAATGGTTATTTCCATTTACACATTTTTTTTCATCGTGTCGCCACATTTAAATTTTATTTTTTTACGTACACACGTATTTCGTTGGCGGAAAGTACAGGGTGCGGCGCTTCATCCGGACAAATTTAAATTTGAATTTTCCGCCATATAGTCGTTCAGCTATAGGTCGTTGTTGAAGTTCGTAAAAGCCAGATACTTCTACTCAGTCAGTCATAATCTCGAAATGACCGAACCGTTGCGAACAAGTACGGAGTACAACGGAAGAGCCGCAATTATCGAAAGTCTTGGCGCTGGACGTTCGGCGACTGAAATAATTCGCTTCTTTGGGTACCCGAGATCAAGTGTGTACGACATTGTTGCTAAATATACTACTTCTGAGAAGACATACTGGCACAGATGAGCCATTTAGTCCAAAACTGGTTATCGGTAAACGTGGACATGTTCTGGTCTAAAGAGTTGTGGCTCCCAAATAGCCCGCATTTGAACCCCGTTGACTACTATGTTTGGAGCGTAATCGAAAGAGTTATTAATAAGTCCAGACACCCTAATATGGCATCTTTATTTATCGAAGCAGCATTTGCCATTATGGATGGCTTTGCTTTAAAGAGTGGGCGGTTACATTGAATAATTCCACTCTGGATAGGTCACACAACTGACGAAAACGTTTTTTTTTTTTTCATTTTAATGTTTAATTTGTCCGCATTTAAGCGCCGCACTCTATATATATTTCGTTCGTTGTGATTTTAAAAGAGAGAATTGTAGTTTTTTTAATAATTAAATACCTTTTTGGGCTATTTAAACAGAGTAAGCTTCTAATTTTGTACTATATTTGGTATCCATTGCATAATGTATTACAATAGCAATTTTTTTGGTGATATAATAAACAAATATTTTGCATAAATTTTTATAGTAAAATATAAAAGGCGCCAAAGGGGCGAAGGAGGAGAAAAAAAAAGGGTTATCTCGTATATCTATCGTTGCATGCTTTTTTTCAAGGTTTTTAGTGAGTTTTGGAGGAATTTAGAAATTAAGTTTTTTTTTTTTGGGTTATTTTCAATTTTAACACAAGAAGAGAGTGGAAAGGGTGGAGATCGTTAGAGATTGTATAGTTTCAATAATATTTCTAGAATTTTTTTCAGGTTTTTTGGTTGATGCATTGTATTATAAAGTAAAGTATATAAGAGGTGAATGTGGTGGCGTAGTGGGTTAGAGGGGCCGCTTCATATATATCGTGCTATATGTCTTCTCTAGGATTCGTGGACTGTAAGAATAAGAAAATTTGGTTATTTCTTCATTACTTTCAATTTTAATAGTTAAAGAGGGTGAAAGGGATGGCAGCATCTTATATAGCTTTAATAGTAATATGAGAATTTTTCCAGGTTTTCTTAGATGGGAGAATGGGAAAATTTTAAGCATGATCATTTATAAAAAAAATATATAACAGGTCAAAGGGGCGAAAATAGAAAGTGATTTTGTATTATCGTGCTACAGGTATTTTCCGGGGTCCTATCATTGTTAACATGGAAAGATGGTGAAAGTTATAATTGCACCGTTCCAATAATATTATGAGAATTTTTCCTGATTCTTGTTTGAGGCACTGGATATTTATTAAAATTATTTTTTTTAATAAAATATATAGGAAGTGAAAGGTATGAAGCGAAGAGTGATTGCGTATATATCGATATACTTCTATTTTATTGATCCCTTATTTTCAGTTTTAACAGAAACTGATTATAAAGAAACCTAAGTTGAGATGGATCTAGAACAAGCGTTAGAATTTAAGTTGGCCGAAACGTACTTATAACACAGCAGAGAAGTTATTATATTTATTCCTCTTACTAATGAATAGCTTTATATTCGTGGTAAACTTACCCCTCGAAAGTGTTGCTTTTCTACACGACCTATCTCCCCATTTTTGTCGGTCTGTTTATCTGACTGTCGATCTGTTGGTACGGTAATTCTCAAATAAGATGTTTTTCTTGTCGTTTCAGCACAAGAGGATAAAGGAACAAAATATATACTTCGCGCCAACGATAAACGTGCTTACACTAAAGAATAAAATTCAAATGAGGACGATACAGATAAAAATTGCAGGTATATTAAAAAAAAAACCTTGGATGTGTAAATAAAAATGAACATTTTTTTGGAATGTATTGACAGATTATTTTTGGAATTAGGACTATTTATTATGAAGTCGGAAGTTAGAAAAATATGTTTTTCGTGATATAAATTCTTTATTCCATCCATTCAACATTTTTAGTGTTCCGTACGGAACACTTATAAGTTCCCCTCGGTGTCCATCTGTCTGTCTGTCTGTCTGCCACACCCGATTTTCTCCGAAGCTATTTGGCGTAGACAGTTGAAATTTGGCACTAATATAGGAATTGATGGCCTCATCAGAGGAGTGCAGTGTTGAAAGTTAAATTTTGACTTAAGGGGTTAGTTTTGGGGAGTGAAATCGAAAGTAAAAAAAAAATACTAGGTCATCGAGTGGGACATCAGATGAAAGCTTGTAGAAACACGAGTTCAAAAATATATATAATGTAATACTTGCGCACACTTGTTTTTGCATTATTTTTAAAAAAAATCGCTGTCTCCCTCTTATCTTGAAAAGTATTGATCAAAAAATTTTGAAAAAATTCTGGAATATTCTCTACAGAGTGTAGATTGAACGAAAATTATCACGAGTGCATTACCTTTAATAATTTATTTGGTATATAAAAAAAAAAATAAAAATTTAAAGGTTTTCAGTAAAGACTGGAAAAAAATATTGTTGAAAACTCATTTGGAATGTGTTTTGTGAAGTCACTGTTCATTTTATACTTCCGTATCAAAAAATTTTATTTTAAAAGCAATCAACGTACAGAACACTAATTCGCAAGTTCAACTCTGTATTTAGATCTCAATTCCATCTATATACCATTTTTGTTAAAATTGGAAATAATGGTAAAACAAAAACACTGAAATAAAAGTATTTTACGATAAACGCACCTTTTTAGCTTCATACCTCAAACCTCTCACCGAATATATATTTTAGTATAAAAAATGTATTTTATCATAATTATTCAATATCGAAATCAAGAACCAGCAAAGATTCTCATAATACTTTTTAAACGATACAAAAATAGTCGCCCATCTCACCCTTTTCCCATGTTAACAAAAAACATAATCGAAAAAAATGTAATGTTTCGATTCTTTGACTAAATAAACCTCGAAAAAGACCTACAAGATGGTAAATACGATGTCACTCTTTCTCCACCCCTTTGACTCTTTATTCGTTTTGTTATAAATTTAATTTACCCTTTCTCCTATCTGAAATTCCTGGAAAATCGTTAATAATTATATTGAAAGTATCTTTTTCATCTCATTTTCCTACTAGAATTAAAAGTAATGAAAAAATATATTAATTTTCATATTACTACAGTTCAACAAACCTGAAAAGGACATATAGCAAGATATGTGTGAAGCAACCCCTCTAGCCCTCTACCCCACCTCTATAACCCTTTATAAATTTGACTATAAATAATATCTTAAAATTTGTCAATTATATCAACCAAAAAAGCCTGGAAAAATGTTCCAAACTATTGAAACTATACAATATTTAACAACCGCCATCCCTTTCACCCCATTCTTGGGTTAACATTAAAAGTAACTAAAAAAATAACCTGATTTTTTCAATTCCTTGACTCCAGAAACCTCAAAAAGGACACACAACGCTCTATACCGGAAACAACCCCTCTAATCTCTTCTCCCACCCCCCTGACTCCTTTTATATTTTACCATAAATATATATGCATAATATCTGTTTACTATCTCAACAAAAAGACAGAATAAATTACCATATTACTATTAAAACCATACAAACGTTATCGACACCCCACTCCTTTCACCCTCTTCACCTTAAGCAATATCACTCAAATGTAGGTTTCATCCTTTTTATTAGATATATACGTAGCAGGTTTGAAATTGATATCGATATTTTTGTTCGCGAATTATCGTGCCTATAGTCCGAGAGACGGAGAGACCGACAGACACAGACAGATAGACTGACGGAAATGAGTGACCATGTTTTTCGTGTTCTAGGAATCCTAAAACGTGAAAAAAACCAAAAACCTTGGAATGTGATTTTTTTCACAAGTACATGACTTTTCTTTAGTAAGGAAAATCATAAAGAATTAATTTTTGTTAGTTATTTCACATATTATTACTGAATTGCCAATTTTTTAAAGTTACTAAATAAAAGTTCCTATTTTACTCATAAATTTCTCAATATTTTCTAATTACTCCGAACTTACTAATGACAAAAGATTTCCCCAAACACAACGTGAAAATAAGTATAAATAGTAATTTGGATATTTATATTAATTGAATATTTCATGTAACGTAAACAACGCAAATTATTGTTATTTATTTATCAAAAATAATAAATAATTGACTCGAATCGGCCTACACAGCACTTTAAAGGCCTATATATAAAATATCTCTCTATAACAAAATAAATTTATAAATATATTAAATGTGTACCGTTAACGGGTTAATTTAAATAATAATAATTTTAATTATAGGTCATGTCAGCTATATTTGTAGATTTTCCTCCACTATCGTGCCATTATATTTTTGAAAAATAGTTTTTAGTATTATTTACTTATACATAAAGATGAGGGATTGTAAGAGATATACGGTGCGGTTTACATTATTTCATCTAATTTGATTTTATTTACCCAACAGAGTTGCAATGCAAAAATTATGTGGATAATAATAGAGAAAATATATATTTAAAAAAATATATAAATAACATACTACCTTACATTAAAATACTCATATCTTTTATAAATAAAAAAAAACATAACCAGTTAGAAAAAAATTGTCCTAGACATAAAAATTCATTGTTTCACAGAGGATTCGTTTGTCGCAAAAGACCCGTGATACTAACGTTACAGTCAAGAAATAAATGGACGATTTCTTTATAAGTAGTATAGTATTTCTTCATAAGTAGTACGGACTGTCAAGTACGTGACCGTTCGTATTCTTGAAAACATGTGTTTCGAGAAAATTTTTTGCCATCAATGTATTGTTTGGTGTGCTAACAACGGCGCAATTACCGTAGTAAGTTGCTGGCGGTGGCTCGGTGGCGTAGTACTCTGCTACGGTGCAGAAGGTCGAGGGTTCAATCCCGCAGGTTGGTATGCTTATTTATTAATTTATTTAAGTATATTTGGCCTGGCCACGTACGTGGCAGTACTACCGCGTTGTTTAAAAGGTGCCGTGAAATACAAAAATGTATGTTTCGGCACTTGGACAACGTTGACGGGTATTACGACATCCTCGCCGATATCCTTGGGAAATCGAAAAAGGGTAAAATCCCTATTGAGGCGGGGAGGTGAGCGATAAAAAAAAATCGCCTCTTGCATCCATAATCGCCTAGCATCTTCGAGGCATGCTACATAGTCTGTAAATTTTTTCGAACCTCGCAAGACAACTGAGTCAAAGTCCTCAGAGTCTTTCTCAGAGCTTTCTCCTTACAAGGGACCAAACGTTTTCAATAGGGTTGACGTTCGACGATTGTGAGTGCCACTCTAATATCTTATCGTGGACTCAAGCGAGCCGCTTCGTGACGTGAAAATCACCCACAAAGATTTCTTCAACGTGCTTGGTCTCATGGAATGCATTCAAACCCGATTTTCTTAATTTTGCCGCTCCTTGAAGCAGCGACAATTTCGGATCCCGTGAAAACAAAGACACGATTCGTTTTTCTACCTTCGAAGTGATTTTGGCTACCGAGCCACTTTTTGCAAGTCATTGACATTTTTCGTTTTGTTTCCTCACAAACGATACTGACTTTTTAATATTTAATGAATTATCGCGGACCGTTTTTATTGACAGACTGTAGTAACAAAGCTACTTAACATGTAAAGATTTAACTAGATATGGTACTATAGCGGTGTACATAAATAATTTGTAATATTTAATTATTTTACCACCTAAGCCAATGGCAATGAACATGCAAGGTGAAAACCAGGAATGTCCGTAAGCATAAGTATATACACTTAGCGAAACTACCCAAAAAAGTTGGCAAAAGTTTCAGCCACTATTTTCCTTGCTCATGTAAAGCTGTGGGTTTTTTTGTTATCTATGATTAGGCTCAAGAGATATTTTTACACTGACCACTTGTCATGGAAGTAATTGATCAGAGTAATGGAATAATAATGTTAGACATGAAGTTTTTGGTGATAATTGCAACTCGGTACGATTTTGTTTTTATTTTCATGTGTGGACATTCACAATCGGTTAAAAAGGCATTTTTAAAAACTATACTATAGTGATGGTTTATTATTAAAATAATGTAACATAATGGATGATAAATTATATTTGCTGGTTTTTTACTAAAAGTTATTCAATAAAGCATTAAAATTAGCATATGAGATATTATAGTATGAAAATGTCACTATCTAGCGAGAACCAACGAGGAGATGGAAATAGCTTCCTTGCTAGGAGGGAATGGAGTAAGTATAAATGTTAGAAGAATATGAACATGTGTACAAGAGAACTCAAAAGGTAAAGTGCTTTTGTAAAATAAATAAATAAAATGAATGTTCAAAAGTATACTGAATCAATAAAAAATAAAATAATTTCAGGTTTCTGGCAACCCCTTATCAAAAATAAAAAATAATAATTGGAAAATATAGGCTGCCCGTAAGCTCGTACACCATTGTAAATATTAAAATTGAACATTAAACTGATATCAATTGAATTTCGATAAAGAGCATTACTAATAAGGTGCGTGTTTGAAACAAGATTATTAACTATTGACTTTTGTTCAATAAAACTATGTAGATCAGTAGAAGTAAAGCGATAAACATCGGAAAAGATCGAATTATATGCCACTATCTCGAATACACTGGCAAAGCTACTCAATACGGAAATAGGTGTACCATTTTTTACATCGGGGGAATTCCCCTTTTTCAACCCAGGGCAGATCTGAGCCAGCCTCCAAGAGAATCGAAATAAAGATTGTAGTACTTACTAGATTAAATAAAATGGTAAGCGAGTTTCGAAAAAATCATGGTTATAGTCTCTAACCAGGAAACAAGGCTTTTTAAAAAACTAATTTTTATTTTCGTCATGACGAATTCAATATTTTGTTCACTAAATGTTTTAATAGAAACGCATGAGTTGCATAATATGGTAGTTTCTTCCTAAAGTTTAAATCAAATTAATTCAGGATCTTTCGGAGAATAAACGCTATAAAAATAGGCAGCAAATACGTTAAATATTTCATCTGCGTCAATAAATATATTTGAATAAAAATATATTCTATTATAAATTCTTAAGGAACACGTTTTGACTTATAAAAATTGACAAGAAAAAATGTGCATCAGTAATTAAGCTTTATTAGACATATAAGTTGTAACAATAGTAATTATTTTCTGGAATTCATAAAAAAAATTTAGTTCCTTGTACTTTTTAGGATATAGGACAATTTTAAGTTTTATATTACGTTCAATTAAGAAGTAGTTTACAGTTTATAGTCTAAAAATCAAACTTTATACTAATTCATAAACTTGTCCTCAAATTGTCAAGTTCCTGCATGATTATATTCATTAAATCAATAGGTCAAGTAATATGTAATAAGATATAATGGTACATTTAGGAATTCCTAATACACTTTTTTGTTCATAATTTCATCTACAAGTTAGTTTTATCGTAGCTTTTGAGTTTTGTAGTTCTACGTAGTCTCAGAATAATGCGTTATTAGATGCGATTAAAGGCCCGCAACTTCTTGCTTAAAAAAGTTTCGTTACTGTCCGAAGACTTTTACCGTTGCCTATGAACAATTAATTGAATATTTTAATTTGAATAAGCTTTTCATGGGCAATCAGTCCAGATTTCATAAAGGGCATTCATGTGAGACTGCAATTCAACTTACAGTTACTAAATGGAAAGATCTAATTAATAAGAATCAATATGTGATAGCAGTCTTATTAAATTTAAAAAGAGCATTCGAAACAATTGATAGAGGGATACTATTGAAAAAATTGGAATATTATGGTATTAAAAATAAAGTCTTAAACTAGTTCAAAAATTACCTATCAAATAGAATGCAACATGTTAAAGTTGTTAGAAGCTTTTCTACAAATATTATCTAAAAATTTATCCAAAATTTACCATTAATATAGCTTTAACAAACTAATTCTATAGAATAATTAGTGGAGGAAGTTTATATTTTACGGCAAACATTCTTAACTAATTAATGGTAATAATACAGTTAGTAATAAAATATTAACTATGTGGCAGCTTTTAATATCGTTCCTTTTTCTCATAGAAGGGGAAACACTCTAAAATATTCATATAAAATTACAGCATTTCTTCGGTTATACCAAGCCAAGATAAACATATTGGAATTATCTAAGAATATTATAGTTCTATAGTAATATTACGTTTGTAATTTTAATTTATTGTAGCTGCCATTTAGATGAGAAATTTCCACCTGAATTTCAATAAAAAGGACACCTGTCTATCACGGATTAATTGTTTTCAAGCAGAAAATAGAATTTTGAATATTTGCTTATTTTTAGGGAAATACGAGTATAAGTCAGAAATCTGAAGAGTGATTTGGATCTAGGGGGTTAAGAGTAAACAATCAAATACGTATATATGAAATACTATGAAATATTTATTTATTTTCAGTTATCTAAGCATTTTTCCAAATACAACGCATTACGAAAATATGAAATCTGCGAGAGAATTTTAGATAACTCTATAAGTACCTTACTCACCTTCCTTTTTGATTATTAGGATAGATTGGGACATTGGATAGAAATAATTATATCCAATAAAATTTTAAGTTTATTTATAATAATAATGATACATGAACAAAGTCCATATTTTAGCAGTGACTATTGTTCTCTAACCTGTCAATCTATCTCGAGACATATTATGGCAAAGAGAACGGTGGTCAGTGCTGAACAAGGACTTTGTTCATAGAATAATGTATAATATTCGTTTGAAATGCTCAATCGTTTTATCGACTATTGCACCCTGACCGCATTTTAAACTACTATTAACGACGAATTTAATCTCTTTTAAATTTTTTTCTTGTTTCAAGTAACGTGTCCTTTTTTTAGTTAGACAAAAATAGAATATTAACAAGTACTAAAAATGAACAAATCTCACATTTCGGCAGTTTTTTATTTTTTGTTTTTACTTGACTTTAGAAATAAATTATTTTATCTTACTTCGAGAGATAGAATAATTCATCTATGGACATTTTCCCTTTAGGAGTGGTATGGCCTTGTTGTGTTGTGTGTAATAGTAAAGTGGTGTATATAATATTTCAGTAAGGTTAAAGAGAGAATAAGCTCAAGTTAGTTGGATTATTACGGATAATTTTGTGAACTAATTATGACGCAACACTATTTTATTTATTTCAGGTTTACACCTGCCTAGAGATACAAATAATTATATGTTACTACGGAAGATAGGATAATTCGTATGTGGTCATCATTCTTGTATGAGTGGTGTAACTGTCTTTTTATTTTCTTGTAGGATTTTCAGTCGATAATGGTATTTTTTTGACGTTTCCCAATAAACTGAGAATAATACAGTAAATTATTAAAATTTTGTACTGTTAAAGAGAATTATCTGTATTATTACGAGGAATTTTGTGAAAAGAGTGTGACGGCAAAACTATTTCTTTCCGCTTCTTGCAAATTGTTTACATATTTAAATTATCATAATGGTGTATCATTATTATTATTTTCATAATAGCATTCTTGATCATCTTCAATTAATCAGAGAGAATAACTGGGTTAAACTTTTTAGCATAAATATACTGGTGAGGAAAAAAATCGACTCATGCTATTTGGCTTCATTTAACGCAGATCATAGAATTTAGTGTTCATATATTTTTACGGATTTTAGTATCATTTAACAGCTCATTCTATTCTCTTTCTAATGATACCAAATTCCATAGCATACCTCATACTTTTTACTGATTAAAATGATTGAAAGGGGAAATAAGGATTGAAAATAGGGATAAGGGAAAGGAAAAATTAAACAAATTTTAAGTTTAACAATTAAATTTATTGATAAAAATCAAAATCAATATTTTGTATTCCCCCCTCCCCCCAGCCCTTATTACTGCTTCCAGCCAGTTTTTCATGGAGAGGGTGAGTTTTTCACCACTGTTTGTGGGATTCTTGGATTTCTGGTTTGAACCCTTTTTTTGAGCTCATCCCCCAATGTGATTGGGTTTAGGTCAGGACTCGGCGCAGGACAGTCTAATGTTGGTTTTCAAACTTACGCCAGGTATCGCCACACTGACGCAGCAGCATGTGGTCTGTCATTGTCGTGCATTAGCACGCAGCTATCGCCAACAAATCCAGCGTAAGGAAAGACGTGTTCCTTCAGGATCTCCTCAATGTACCGGTGAGCAGTTAATCCACCGCTACGAGTCTCATCAGTCACGAAAACCAAATCAGTTTTCGCATCCAGCGAGATACCTCCCCACACCATGACAGAACCTCCTCACTAGGCAACCGTTTCAGTAATGCAGCACTGTGCATAGCACTCCTCAAGCCTCTTATAGACTCGTTTTCTTCCATTACTGCCATGTAGGCACATTCGGGACTCGTCGGAGAGTAAAACGGAGCGCCATTGCTTTAAGGTCCAGTCGACATATTCTCGGGCAAATCTGAGTCGCGCTTGTCGATGGGCTGCTGTCAATTTGGGTCCCTTAGCTGGTCGAGTTAGGTTAGCTTCTTTAAGTCTTCTTCTGACTGTCCAATGACTGCCAGCTCGTCCACGAATTTATCAGAGCTCCTGCTGGACCTCAACGCTGGTCAAGAGACGATTTCTTAGAGTTGTGTTGACAATGAAGCGGGCGTCTTGCTCCGAGGTACATCTTCTTCTTCCTAATCCTGATTCTCTGGCTGGCTCAGGTGCAGTAGCGCAGCGACTATACGTGGACTATGCCCTTCATGCAATATAGCAATGACTTGTGCCGTTTCTTTCCAATGTCGTAATTAGTGAGCAGGTATAGCAGAGAGCAGTTGCCTGTGTTTAGGGATGAATAGCGCGCAATGAGTAGCAAAAACGGTTCCATTGAGTAAAATCGTTTTAATTAGTAAAACTTTTTATATGTGGTAGTTAACAATAAATTTTCCTAAAGTAAAAGGACTAAAATTTCAGTGTAAGGAAAGTGATTATCGATTTCCTGGGATCCTTATTCATCATATTTTTAAAAGGATTTTACTATGCTTTAGTTATTACAGTATTACTATATATATACCAGGTGTACAAGTAGGAAATGCGGATTTTTTTTCTAAAAAAACATGATAAATTGGGAAGAATGATAAAAAGTGCTTTATTCAAAGTATGCTCCATCGCTTGTTATACATTTTTCCCATCTTTCGGGCAATTTGTTAATACCACGCTAGTAAAGATCTTCCCATTTTGCTGCGAACCATTCATCGAGCCATTTTTTCACATCTTCGTACGAACGAAAGCGCTGCTCAGCAAGTGCGTGACCCATCGATGCAAACAAGTGGTAATCGGAAGGAGCCAAGTCTGGTGAGTAAGCTGCATGGGGTAGAACTTCCTAGCTGAGTGCTTCCAAAGTATCGCGAGCTGGTTTTGCCCTATGTGATGGAGCATTGTCATGAAGAAAAATGACTTTGTGTTGCCTCTTTCGGTATTCTGGTCTTTTTTCAAGCAGCGAACGGTTCAAATCGGTCAATTATTGTTGGTAACGTTTAGCATTAACCGTTTCCCCAGGTTTTAACAGCTCATAATAGACCACGCTCCTCTGGTCCCACCAAACACAGAGCATTGTCTTTCTGTCAAAACGATTCGGTCTTGCGGTCGATGTGGATGGTGCGCCTGGGTCTACCCGTGATTTGGAATTCTCAAAATAAATCAACTTTTCATCCCCTGTAACTATACAGTGCAAAAATTACTTCCTTTTGTATCGAGCGAGCAAAATGTCACACGTGTTTTTTGCGCTTTTCCATTTGCCTGTCGTTCAACTCATGTGGTCCCCATCTACCGGTCTTCTGAATCTTTCCCATCTCTCGTAGCCGATTGGAAACAGCTTGTTGACTAACGCCCAATTGCTCGGCGAGTTGTTTTTGTGTTTGCGAATCATCTTCGTCCAACAATGCTTGCAATTCCACATCTTCGTATTTTTTTGGCGGTTTTCCACGTTCCTTGTCTGCAGCATCGAAGTCACCACTTTTGAAACGCCGAAACCATCGTTCACATGTATCTTGCGATGGAGCATGTTCACCATAAGCTTCTCGAAGTAATCGGTATGATTCAACAGCAGTTTTCTTCAAATGAAAACAAAAAATTAATGCTGTCCGCGAATGCTCTTTGTTCGGTATAAATTTCGACGTATTGAACACAACAACACAACACTATGCACACACTTTTCCAATTTATTACTCGTGCGCGTCTGACACTTGTTGATGCCACAACAAAATGGCGCAGTGTCAAATCTTTCTAGCACAAACTGCCTTGGTGCACCATCTATTGTCTGAAATCCGCATTTCATACTTGTACACCTGGTATATATATATATATATATATATATATATATATATATATATATATATATATATATATATATATATATATATATATATATATATATAATATATATATATATATATATATACATATATATGTAACGTCTCTCTGTCTGTCCGTTAGTGCGCTTATTACTCGAGAATCACTTATTTGATTTACGTGTTTGTTTCTAATTATACATATGCTCTCTGGTCAGGTTCTATATAAGAATAATCTATATAATTTCTAATATATATAAAATGCAACGTCTCTGTATCTGTCAGTCCGTTAGTGCCCTTATCACTCAAGAACCATTTATCCGATTTACGTGTTTTTTTTAATTCATACATATGTTCTCTGGCCAGGTTATAGGTTATATTTTATTACGTTAGGTAACATAAGGAAATAGTGAATCAAGTCGGAAAAAAAATTGCCGTTATCGCGCTCTTTTGCAATAAGCTGCCTAAACCGTTAAATAGGGAGTAATATCATGTAGCAAAGAATATAATGTATGTAAAATTTATTTTCTCTCTGTCTGTCCGTTAGTGTTACGTGTTTTTTTTTTTTTAATTCATACATTTGTTCCTTGGCTAGATTATATAATAATAATAATAATCTATCTATAATGTTTATAAAATGCAAGGTCTGTCTGTCTATGCGTTAGTGTGCTTATCACTCGAGAACCACTTATTCGATTTACATGCTTTTTTTTAATTCATTTACATGTTCTCTGGCCAGGTTATAGGATATATTTTATTACGTTAGGTAACATAAGGAATAGGCAGTGACGATAATAGTGAATTAAGGCCACGCGAGCTGAGCCGAGGGCACGGCTTGTATATATTTATACAAGCCGTATATTTAAATATATATATATATATATATATATATATATATATATATATATATATATATATACAGTATATGAATGTTGGAGAATTACTAACCGATTTTCAATTTCGTTTATAAAAGTTGATGTAAAATTTCTGGTTCAATTGGGACAACATTGCTTAAGACTGTCAATTCTATTCACTTGTCAAAAATATACTGAACTGCTATTAGTAAGTTTACTAGCAGATAAAGTAGTCAGCATTGACCAGTTTCGATATATCAAACGATTTTATAATACCCTTGATAATAAAGTTTAAAATTAACACTGATTAACCTAATTAGAAAACTCAAAGCATATTGAGAACAGACATTAAACACATATTTAAATAGAAAGTGGACATTAAACAACTTATTAAACGAAATTATATTAATTAAAGCTCAATAATTTAAAACTACATTGTACATATAAAAAATTATAGCAAACTGAAGTCTATGGTAAGAGCTGGAATATCTATTTTTATTTTAAAATTAGTGTCATTAAATGTGATAGAAAATATAGAATTACTTACAGATTATTAAATTAAAAAATATATTATATATATAATTATTAGAAGTATACACTGAAATTATACTTCTTGTTAGAAACTTGTTAAGTGGATATTAATAAATACTTAACCTCTTAGTGGTAACAATGTACTTAAGAATTTACGTAAATAGGTATTTACTTAAATTTATACTAAATACATAAATAATGCCGTATCTTTAAAGTGTTATGAATTTCTTAAAATATTTGTAAGAATAATCTAATTAAGTACTAAAAGGCTTTAGATCGAAAAGTTCTATCTATCTCAAACATGTGAGAATATATATTCTTATGTTTTTAAATTATCTCCACACTAATTTTACACAAATTCAACTGAAATGAATCAATTTTTAAAGATTCTTAAATACCAACCAAATTATTATACAACTGTCAAACGATACCATCTTTACACGTTCTGCACTGTGAACTTCTCTATACGTATCTATCTTATAATGTATAAAAATAAATATTCTGGCAATCAGTTGGATTCTCACAATGTCGCAAATCCGCCTTTTTATTTGACAAATTCAACAATCGTCTCGACAGACTTCTTATGAAATGGTAAAAATCGACTTTGTTCTAAGTATTTTTTCAGTTTAGCTTTAAACGCAAACTAGTTTTATGCTTTAGATTATTTTTTTTTATATTGTTTTTAGGAGTTTGTACTTTAAACAAAACCGGAATTATTATGGAATGACTCGTGCATTCGTATGTTTCTCCGTCTCTCATAGTCGACTTTCTGGAGAATTTGTTATTTAGTTAAAGTTTAAAACATTTTTACAACTCAAGCCTACATGTAGATAGAAGAGTTTCGCAAAAATATGTTTTCTTGAATTTTGGGAAAACATAAATATGTTCTAGTTCTGGCAAGTAGAGCATCGTTTTTACAAACATTTTAAAAATAATACTCTGTAAAAAGATGGATCAAAACGCATACCTCTACTTCTGAAGATATATATTACCACTATACCAAACACTTTATTTTCGCACTCGACGCGCGTTTTGCAAACCATATCAGCTTCATCAAAACTGATGATTGGCTGTCATTCATCGCTCTCTATGGTTAGCGAAACGAGTGTTGAGTGCAAAAAAAAAGGTTTGGTACGATGATGATATATCAGGTTTACAAGTATGAAATGCGAATTTTTTTATAAAAAAACATGTTAAATTCGGAAGAATGATAAAAAGTGCTTTATTCAAAGTATGTTCCATCACTTGTTATACATTTTTCCCCATCTTTCGGGCAATTTGTGAATACCACGCCAGTAAAAATCTTCCCCTTTTGCTGCGAACCATTTATCGAACCATTTTATCACAGCTTCGTACGAACCAAAGCGCTGCTCCGCAAGTGCGATGCAAATAAGGGGTAATCGGAAGGAGCCAAGTCTGGTGAGTAAGCCGCATGGGGTAGAACTTCCCAGCTGAGTGCTTCCAAAGTGTCGGGAACTGGTTTTGCCGTATGTGGTGGAGCACTGTCAAGAAGAAAGATGACCTTGTTTGCCTCTTTCGGTATTCTGGCATTTTTTTAAGCAGCGAACGGCTCAAATCGGTCAATTGTTGTTGGTAACGTTTAGTATTAACCATTTCCCCAGGTTTTAACAGCTCATAATAGACCACGCCCCTTTGGTCCCACCAAACACAGATCATCGTCTTTCTGCCAAAGCGATTCGGTCTTGCGGTCGATGTGGATGGTGCTCCAGGGTCTACCTATGATTTTTTGCGCTTGAATTCTCAAAATAAATCCACTTTTCATCCTCTGTAACTATACGATGCAAAAACGACTTCCTTTTGTACCGAGTGGGCAAAATGTCACACGTGTTTTTGCGCTTTTCCATTTGCCTGTAGTTCAACTCATGTGGTACCCATCTACCGGTCTTCTGAATCTTTCCCATCTCTCGTAGCCGATTGGAAACAGCTTGTTGACTAACGTCCAATTGCTCGGGTAGTTGTTTTTGTGTTTGCGAATCATCTTCGTCCAACAATGCTTGCAATTCCATATCTTCGTATTTTTTTGGCGGTTTTCCACGTTCCTTGTCTGCAACATCGAAGTCACCACTTTTGAAACGCCGAAACCATTGTTCACACGTATCTTGCGATGGAGCATGTTCACCATAAGCTTCTCGAAGTAATCGGTATGATTCAACAGCGGTTTTCTTCAAATGAAAACAAAAAATTAATGCTGTACGCGAATGCTCTTTGTTCGGTATAAATTTCGACATATTGAACACAACAACACAACACTATGCACACGCTTTTCCAATTTATCACTCGTGCGCGTCTGACACTTGTTGATGGCACAACAAAATGGCGCAGTGTCAAATCTTTATAGCACAAACTGCATTGTTGCACCTTCTGTTGTCTGAAATTTGCATTTCATACTTGTACACCTGGTATACTGGTAGTGTTATTGTGCCAAAGATTCCAAATTCCCAATATACTGAAGGTATTTGACATATGTACAGGCACATTTATTTTAGGATAGTGGTAGCATTATGTTTGCAGTGCATATTATTTTGTATAGGTGGCCACTTTAGACTTGGACTTAGTAGAATAATGTGTCTGACTGCAGACACTTGATCGACTTGTTTATTTTGGTAGAAACTAATATTATTAAAATATGACCGATCACAGTGACTGCTTATTGATAATCTTAATATAGCAATTGGAATTTTGCCTCTTGTTTTTTGACAGATAACATTAAAATACGGGATATTGATTTCAATTAAATTATTGGTGTTTGGTTGCCATCTTGCGAAATTGTACACAAATTTTGTAAAAGCTTGCAAATACTTAATTGTTAATAATTATTTTAGCCCATTTTGCTGCTTTTTTTTAGGTCATAATTTTACAAAAACAAAACGGTGTGTAAAGCAATGGAATGACGAAAGGAGCTTTAAAGTAATAGGCCATCAAACAAACACAGTATTTATTTTGATGATTATCGATATTAATTTTAAATATAAACCTAACAATAGTTCTTTCATTATCTTCCTCATATTAAAAAATTGTGAACCTCAAAATATTATATCTTTTTAAATTATGTGAAATTATTAATTTTAGGAAATTGTTGGTGATACTGAATAAGTATGTTGTTTTTTTCAATAGGCAAATTTGCTTTGAACTTTCGTAGTAGTTTTTAATATTATTGTCTCATTGTCGTTATTGATTACCAAGATAGGCAAAGCCTCTTTCTTATAACTTTGAAAGTATAAAAAATAATTTCTAATACTGAATGTATACTTATTCTATCTTAACGTAAGTTCTTATACTAGTGTTCCTATATTAACTTAACCTAGTTTTTTTAATGCTAGGACTTAAAACTAAGACTAAAACTACCTTAGCTTATGACTTACGCTAACTTAAACTAGGATGTAACATTGACTTAAACTAGGACTAATTTAAACTTAACCTAGGTTGACAGCCTTCTTGTCACGGCGGGCGAGGGTGGTCATCGTCTTCGTCCATGTGTAGTGGGTCGGACGGTCTTGGGAACTGGCGGCTGACGTGAGGTGGGTTTAATATTATTAAGTTAAACTAAATTATGATAATTCGTGTATCAAGTCAAAATAAATTGTGAATAATGAAATGATGAAAATATTGTTAATAGTTGTGAGTCTTTTATCATCAATTTTAAAAAGACTTCTTTCTGGCTTCCCTGTATATAAAAAGCTAATACAATATAATCTTCTCTTAGTAGGTGAATTTAATTATTTTTTCGAGGCAAACTTTTAAAAATATATGTTAATTTCCAATATCAAACATTTACGTTTCTCTACTCTTTTTAACAAATTGAATTCGCAAACTTGCCTAAAAGCTAGTCAATTAAATGGCGGGATCAACCTTTATGCTATTCTGGATAGTGATTTTAAGGATAAGTAAAATGTATATTTTAAAAATATTTAATTTTTATTAACGACATAAGTGAAATAAAACTTTATTTAGTAAAAGTGGAGATCTTTTATATAAATCACAAGTTAGTAGTAACTCTTCTAATTTTAAGTAAGTAAAAAAAGCCGCCAAAAGTTTGCTTTTTAGCCTTTGGAAATGGATTTAAACTAAATAAACAAAATGCATTAGTGCCCGGCAGCAAGAACAAAAATCGGCATTATATTGTTTATATGTATATATATATATATATATATATATATATATATATATATATATATATATATATATATATATATATCTATATATATATATATATATATATATATACATACTTATATATATATATATATATATATATATATATATATATATATATGTATATATATATAATATATATATATATATATATATATATATATATATATATATAATATATATATATATATATATATATATATATATATATATATATATATATATATATATATATATATATATATAAAATATATGTTTTAAAACTAAGTTGTTTCATTCAACCACATATCAACTATATAAAAAAATCTTATTTAATTAATTATTCATCGAAATATATATTATTGACACCACATATTCTATGTAAAGCAGTTTTAAACTTTCTTATTGTGCTATATATGAAGAAAAGAATCAGTTTTTTATTTTTTTTTTTGTGTCTATCTTGCCTTATTTTTATCAGAAAGATATATTTTTAAATCTTTAAAGATTAATAAAATTTTGTTACATCTACCAAACGTGACCATCTTCCCATGTTCTAAACCTAAAATTCGATTTTGCAGGCGTAATATTTTTATCCTATAAAGCATAAAAATAAATATTCAGGCAGTCAGTTCGATTATCACAAAGCTGCAAATCCGCCTTTTATTCGATGACTTGAAAAATCGTCTCGACAGAGTTGTTGTAAAACAGGAAAAATCGACTTTATCGTTAGTATTTTTCCAGTTTGCGATCAACAAAAACTAGTTTGATGTATTAGCATTTCAAAAGCACTGTAATAAAACACTTGTTAGGTATAAATCGGTTTAAAGTATAATCGTTCAAAATTGTCACTCTTTTAAATTTAAATAAACCTTCTTTTTATTTCTTATTTTCTTTTATCTTATATCTACTATTTATATTAATATACATATATATATATATATATATATATATATATATATATATATATATATATATATATATATATAAGGTGTGAAAATAATTTATTATATTTAAATAGGTGATTCCTTTGGTTAAGTAAAGAAATATTCAATCGTTTTTTTTTTCCCATTTTTAAAATTTTGAAAAGCTCCATTTGCCAAAGATTCATCTTTATTTATTAATATGATAATTTATTGAGAGATGAAGTAATCGAATTCTTAAGTAAAAAACAACAAAAACTATTGCTAAATAAGACCAGCGTGACAAAATATTTTTTTTCTTATAGGAAGTGTAAATATCATAAAAAAGTTAAATTTAGAGTGAAAACTAAATTTTTTGATATACCCAATAGAACACCTTGCCTGATTAAATTATTAATTATTATGCTGTTACAAAAAACTATGTCTCAGTAATGAACACTAAATACTGCACTTCTTAATTTAAAAATATTGCTTTTTACAACACTCGAATATTTCAAATAATCCGCAGTTATCAAAACCGAAACATCATATTAAAATCTCATTAAATGAATGTTTTCATCATAATATTAAGAAAACGAGAGCTGTACTTCCCAAACAAATATTTAACATAGAATTGTTCTTATCAGTGCGTTTAAAACACTGATCTTCAGAAATAAGGTGTTTCTTTAGTATTAGTTTTAAACTAAAAGAGCTAAAATAAAATAAGAAAAAGCCAATTTACTTCGTGAGAATATTGCAACAATGCCAGTTATTATCAAAATGGATCTCATATGTTCTTGATATGTGTATTAGGTACAACCGTTGGCGTACGTGCTGAAAAAATATAAATCTTTAGCGTTTATTTTTTTCGTTAGTTATAACGAAGTGTTATTTAATACAATTTTTCTGCTGTTCTACTTGACAAAAGGGTTTACCGGTTTAAATATATTAAAAGATTTTCACAACACCTTGTATATATATGTCTATATATAAACACACATACACAGACACATACACACACACACACACACACATACACATATATATATATATATATATATATATATATATATATATATATATATATATATATGTATATATATATACATATATATATATATATATATATATATATATATATATATATATATATATATATATATATATATATATGTACATATATATATATATATATATATATATATATATATATATATATATATATATATATATATATATATATATATATATATATATATATATATATATATATATATATATATATATATATATATATATAGGGTTATTTGTATAGTTTACGTACTCCTTAGCCTGTATTATAAACGAACGGACGAAACAGTAAAAATGGCCCCAAGGTTGGGACGTGACGAAACATCTTTGACTGACAGGTCAAGGTAAGCTGGTGTTGTGGGTTAGTTATTAAAGAACATCCTGAGATCATGAGTTCGAATCCTACTGGCACAGAGAAACACTTTTCACTCTTTCGTTTTTGTGTCCTCAAGTGTTTCCTAGATTGTTCATGGTTTCGGTACCCTAAACCGACATCATTATATCAGATATACTCGTATATATTAAATTGGCCCAAACAAACTAAAGTATCGTTTTTTTAGACGTACTGTTTAATAAACAGTACCTAGAATAATATTTTTGGATAGATAATATAGTTATAGAAAAAAATATTTTTTTTTTATTAAATATCATTTTGATATAAAAATGTCATTCTCAGACCTCAAATTATGATAATATTAGGTATTTTTCAATCACCAATAATTTTAATACTGGGTATTCCAGAAAATATTTTTTTCCTCGAATCGAAAGTTGAATGTATGTATAATAAAGATTATTATAATACAGTTTTTCTTTTTGTACATTATTCTTATAAAGCCCATTCCAGCCTGAGTGATTGATAAATTACGTAAAAAGTGCATTTTTTTACGAATAAGGTTGCACTAATGGCATCGTGTTCAGGGACCTTGAAAGTATATTTTTTTTATAAAGAAAATCAGTCCTGACTTCTTGTCCTAATCGATAAAATAATTAAAAATGCCTTTTTTTTTTAAATTTCGTTAGATATTTTTTGTTGATTGCACGAGTTATACTATAGTAAGGGCCAAGTACTTAATGAAATCTGTCCTGACTTCTTGTCCTAATCGATAAAATAATTAAAAAATGCCTTTTTTTTTTAAATTTCGTTAGATATTTTTGTTGATTGCACGAGTTATACTATAGTAAGGGCCAAGTACTTAATGAAATCATGTTCAGACGCCTCAAAAATATATATACATACTTCAACAGCATAATGAAAGCTCAAAATACTGTGTTTTATATCGAATTTAACCTCTGATGCTTAAAAAGAGGTGACCTTTACATTTTAATATTTTTTGATAAAATTTGGAGGGCTTATTCCTGATATATAGTGTAACTTAAAAAAAAGGTGTGTCTAAAAAATATTCAGTCACTGTCTAAAAAAACCATTAAATATAGTAAGTTGGGAATGTGGAATCTTTGGCACAATGATACTACTCAGTATATATCACCACTACACCAAACACTTTATTTTTGCACTCGACGCGCGTTTCGCTAACCATGTTAGCTTCATCATCGCTCCTGATGAAGCTAACATGGTTAGCGAAACGCGCGTCGAGTGCAAAAATAAAGTGTTTGGTGTAGTGGTGATATATACTGAGTAGCATTAAATATGGAACAATATCATGTAGCGGAGAATAGCCATATCCATAATATATATAAAATGCAACGTCTCTCTGTCTGCCTGTCAGTCCGTTAATGCGCTTATCACTTGAGAACCACTTCTCCGTTTTTTTTTAAATTCATACATTTGTTCTCTGGCTAGGTTATCTATATTCTTCTATAATATATATAAAATGCAACGTTTCTCTGTTTGTCTGTCTGTCTGTTAGTTAGTGCGCTCATCACTGGAGAACCACTTATCCGATGTACGTGTTTTTTTTTAATTCATAAATTTGTTCTCTGGCCAGGTTATCCATAATCTTCTATTATATATATATATATATATATATATATATATATATATATATATATATATATATATATATATATATATATATATATATATATATAAAATGCAACGTCTCTCTGTCTGCCTGTCTGCCTGTCTGTCTGTCTGTCCGTTAGTGCGCTGATCACTCGAGAATCACTTATTCGATTTAGGTGCTTTTTTTTTAAAACATACGTATGTTCTCTGGCCAGGTTATAGGATATATTTTATTACGATAGGTAACATAAGGAATAAGCAGTGTTGATGTTGATGGTGAATCACGTCGGAAAAAAGTCTGCCGCTAGCGCGTTCTCTTGCGATACACTGCCTAAACCATTAAATATGAAACAATATTTTGTAGCAAAGAACATAATATATGCAACATCTCGCTGTTTGTCTGTCTGTCCGTTAGTGCGCTTATGACTTGAGAACCACTTATCAGACATACATGTTGTTTTTTTTTTTAATTCATACATTGTTCTCTGGCCAGGTTATCTATAATCTTCTATTATATATATATATATATATATATATATATATATATATATATATATATATATATAATATATCTGTCTGTCTGTCTGTCTGTCTATTTGTCCGTTAGTGCGCTTATCACTCGAGAACCACTTATCCGATTTACGTGTTTTTGTTTTTAATTCATACATATGTTCTCTGGGCAGGTTATATAATAATAATAATGATCTATACACGTACAATATATATATATATATATATATATATATATATATATATATATATATATATATATATATATATATATATATATATATATATATATATATATATATATATATATATATATATATATATATATTATATATATATATTTATATATATATATATATATATATATATATATATATATATATATAAATATATATATATATATATATATATATATATATATATATATATATATATATATCAAAAAAATCTATAATTTATAAAAAGCAACGTCTCTCTGCCTGTCCCTTCGTTAGTGCGCTTATCAGTCAAGAACCACTTATCCGATTTACGTGTTTTTTTTTATAAAATACGTATGTTCTCGGGCCAGGTTATAGGATATATTTTATTACGTTAGGGAGCATAAGTAATAAGCACTGACGGTAATAGCGAATCAAGTTCACGCGAGCGGAGCCGCGGGCACGGCTAGTATATATAAATGTGGATGCGGTAAAAATTACTCTAAAGGAAATCACACATTATTACAAGTATTTATATTTGTCTCAGCAATAAAAAAAATTATTTTATTTAAAAATACATTATTTAATACACCAGTGATGAAATTTTAAAATAACACATTTTGCATTTTAATGTCTATTCTAATGAAAGGTGGGTTATAGACGAGCAACGAAGCTAGTCAGCTATTCAATTAAGCCTTAAGATTGGTCATTGAATTATTTTTGGTTATTATTTCAAAGCCAATTAGGTTTCTCTTGTAAAAATATATTGCTAATATTGTATATGAATATAAGTGAGATTAAGTACCTATTACATAGTAGCAGTGGAGGAATTTTACATAAATTTTAAGAAGCGGAGGTTATCCAATTTTATCTAACTGTATAAAAAAAACTTGTTAATTTCAAAGTTTTGCTGCACAAGCTTTGTAAATTGTGATTTTAACTTAAACTGAGCCAACGGACTGTGTTAGCATCAGGCGGTAGGAACAAAAATTCTTCCTTATTATGATAAACTTTCCCGAGATATAAATTATGTCTAGATAGAAAAAACTTTTTCAATTAAATTTTCTTGCTACTTACATTACGCGAGTAAGTAAAACAACATTCTACCGTAACGTCGTTTAAAATATTTTATTTGTGACTAAAACAAACTTGTTCCATTTAACAGAGAAGCTTAATGACTATAATTAAAATTTCCAGCTGTTGGAAAATATTATTATTAAGGTTACTGAAAGGCATTTAAAACACTGTAAGCTCTTTTTTAACGCCTCATATTTTATAATGAAGAATTTTCCACTTTTTCATTTTCTACTTCTTGGGTTTCGTTAAAGATTATGGTTATGAAAATTCTAATTATTTTATTTAATTATCTGTAAATGGTTTAAGTTTTTAACTTCAGAAATGTATAAAAAACATTGATGGAAAATACTATAATGAAGTTGAATTAAAACAACCTATGGCATAGCCAAGGGTGGGAAGAATGGCGGATGTGGACAATAGAGTTCATATTCAAAAAGGTAAGCCGATTTAGGATACGCGAAACAGCGGCATTTTGAAATTAAGAAAATCGAACAGCTGTTAGTGATGAAACAAATTAATTTATACCAAGAAGATAACAAAAGGTCACAATCCATTATTTTAAAATATCATATTACTACAAAATAATACCTAGTACTCCTATAAATACTGTTACAATGAAAACATTGCCTAAACATTTAGTTTCTATGAAAATTAAAACAAATTATTATGGAATTAATATATTCGTAATGACAACATTAGTTTAACATTTACGCAAAATGTCCCCCTCTTGCTTTTACACAAGCCCTCAAACGATTAGGCCATTCGTATATGGCAGCACGCACTTGATCGAACGGAAAATTGTCCACCGCTTTTGTAAAGCAAAGCATACCCTCTAAGAGGGGCTATAGTTTATAATCTAAACGATTTAGATTAGGAGTTGCTGAAGGCCAATCCTCTGTAGTAATAAATGAAGGCACGTTTTGTTGAAGCTATAATTGTGTTGTTTTAGCTTTGTGTCCTGGTGCAGAATCTTGCTGGAAAACCAAATGCTTATTTATGAAAAGAGCATGGTTTAAGGGTTTTACAACGTTCTCTAAAATAGGGTCTTGATATATTTTAGCCAAAGTTTTCACACATTTTTTACAAAAATGAATACTCGTAATCCCAACAAAGCTGACTCCCCACCAAACCATAACTGATGCTGGATGATGACCCCTTTGAACTTTTGGAACAAGTTCAAACGCTTCCTTAGAAGATCTGGCATAAATCCTATCATTGTGCTTATTGAAAGATTGTTCCACAGTGAAAATTCTTTGGTCGGTATATAAAATTTTTCTGTGTTTATCATTAGCGTATTCCTTCAACAAACCTTTAGATTTTTGCCACCGTTTTCACTTCAAATCTTCCGCTAGCAAATAACCAGTGTGTCTCTTATAAGCGCAAGTCTTAGGTCTCTTTTAATAATACGAGACATACAATTTTTCGAAATTTTCATCTCACGAGATAAAATTTTTTGTTTGCGGAGAGGATTTCGGTCAACTCGCGCTTTTACAGTTTTAACAGCTTGTGGCGTTCAAATTGTCTTTAGTCTTCTTGAATGTTGCGTGTCTTTTATGTTTCCCGTCTCAGTCAATAATTTTACCCTCCGGTAAATAAACATACGACTTATTTTAAGCGGTTTTAAGGTCTTAAAATTATTGCTTTTTCCATACAGCACTTAAATAAAGCTATAACAGCAATCCTATTTTCTCGATCACCCCACTGCATTGTTTAAAGAATTCAAAATATAAATAAGTTTACACACAATAACTGTATAACAACTGAGTAACATAACCTATAAATAAGTTCACCAAAAATGTGTTAATATTTATAGAGGGCGTACGTGAAAGTTTGTAACAGTATTTATGGAAGAACTAGGTATAATTCCATGTCAGATTCATCGAAGAGCATCAGTTTGTGTATATGTGATTGAACTAAACATTATGGTCGCTAATAATGTACAAATGAATTGTTTTCCAAAAAATGAGATAAGAGCACTTTATGTTAATTTTACAATATCAAACAGGATTCTAAAAAATTGGGCCTTTTTTTAGGAGGTTCAAAATGTTCATCCCTCTCTCATCGATTTGTAAACGGTATGTAAGGTTTTAGAGTGTAGGAATGAGTTCCTATTTGTAAAAAAATCTCCCGCCCTTACGGTAATCAATTTTAAAATAAGTGTGAGTTTTTCAAGTTCCAATGTATGAAAAACGCTTTTCGTGAAACATCATCCCATCCTCCTGCCTATAATTTTAAATTAAGTATAAGTTTTTAAAGTTACACTGCGTGAAAAAGTTCTTTCCAGTGAAAAGATTTCAGCTTCTGGTTAACGATTTTTAGTTTACTATGTTGGGCTAGATTTAAGCTTTTAGAGCTCCAGTGCAAAAAGGATTTTTTTCATCAAGTGATTTTGCCCTCCGGTTGCCTTTTTGGTTCCTCTTTGTTTGTCAATTGGGGTCCACTTCTATTAGCAGCTCCGCCTATAATGTTTTATTTCTGCATTAAGAAAACGCCTTTTGTTCTAATATATCCTCTTAAACCTATCTAAGCCACTGGAAACAACATCTGTGAAATAACCATTTGTATTCTTGATTATTATGTTGATAATAAATATATTTAATTCTTTAAACTTATTAAAGAAGGTATTCTCAAAACAAATTTTTCGGGTTTAAGAAAATAAAGAGTTACAAAGTTCCAAAAGAATGCTACTTTTAATGCCGTAAAATGGTGTTGATGCAACAAAATATAATTTCTACCACATGTGTTTTGAAAAAGAGATTTAGAACCGTAAACAACGCATCATTACATTTTTATCCCTTAAAAGTATTTGCTCAAAAATGTGTTTCATAAGATCTGTCACGATATTTCAGTCTCTAGTAAACTAAATTTTCTTCATTACGCATTTCTTTAAGTTACGAGAGCATTTTTTTATATTTTAGGGCAGTATAGGTCATTAAAAATATAAAACGCAGAAAAATTAAACCAAAAATACGGCTATGTTAGAACGCCATAATTCCCGAATTATAATGCAAATCATCGTTACACTTTTTGTGCTGTTTTTTTTACATCTATGCTCATCCTTTAGCTAGGTTATAAACTTTATTTCATTAAATCTAAGTCAAAAACAACAGCAATATCAGAAAAATAATATGGAAGCAATCTCTTTTCAGTTATTAAAACCTCTTACATAATTTCAGGTATGACTCAGGTGGAGCAACATTTCACCGCAAAATCAAATCGAATTAAAATTAATAAGCAGAAATGCTGATACATATCTGTAACAAAACTACAAAAAATGTTTACAGAGTCAATCAGGCGTTATACTAATGGTGGAATGTCAAGTGTATCAACTAACTTTATACTTAATAGACAAAAATGTAGGCATCCCTTAGTAGATACAAAAAAATCACATGGTTAATCCCATATTATATGGATAGTCGAAGGTAAAGTGTTCTTAAGAACTTCATATTTGTTTTTTTATGGATGTAGCATACGTGCTGCAGGGAAATCTCTAAAGTGCTACAGGAGCGACATGTGTGCGGAGAAAGCGATTAACGTTGTTCTTGAATCGCTGTAAATTGTACTTGGTGGGAAACACAGTCCTGGGCAAGTTATTTCAAAAGGATGATGTTCTCCATGTAAAAGAATGCTTGAAAAGCGTTATACTAGTAGTAACAAGCTGAACCTCATACGGATGTGAAGTATTAGATCGACGGGTATTTCTAACATGCACCGCTCTGGGAGGAATTAAGCGGGCTACATCCTTCAAACACTTTCCATGAAAATACTTGTAGAATAGACTCAAGTCGCCAACTGTTCTTCGATGTTCTAGCGAATCAAGACCGCCGGTCAGTTCTGGGTCTCCAATCAGACGAACAGCCTTTCTCTGAACAGAATCCAACAAATGCAGTGTATGTTTGGGAGCGGAGCCCCAAACATGGGAGCAGTATTCCATAGTTGGACGAATTTGAGCTTTATAAAGAATTAACAGTTGTTGTGGAGTGTAAAGCTTTCTGGTTCGAAATAGTATTCCCAACTTTTGAGAAGCTATGCCTGCAACATGTTCATGCCAGGACATATTTGCTCCCAAGTTAACGCCCAACAAATTGAGTGACGATGCTAGGGGAATGGAGTGCCCGACATAACTATGTCGGGTTCAGCAACGTTAATTTTTTTTAGAAAAAACTGCCGCCTGGGTTTTTGTAGCGTTAAATTCCACTTGGTTACTGTCACCCCAAGATAGAATTTCTTCCAGGTTTTTGTTAAGTTGAATGATTTCCTGCCGTCTGCGGATATTCGCCTGAGCAGCCGATGTCTGAGCGTTTAAAGTGAATCAAGAGATAAGCGTACTGTCATCTGCAAAGCTGTAGATTGGATTCCCGGTCTTTTCCAGCAAATCGCTAATGTAAATGAGGAAGAGAGTAGGAGACAGTATGGAGCCTTGGGGCACACCGGCTTTAACAGTAAAGGTATTAGAAAGAAATCCGTCGACTGCGATTTGTAAAGAACGCTTTCTGATGAAACATGAGAGCCACAAACAGAACTTTTCAGACATACCATAAGAGCGTAGCTTAGCCAAGTGTCCATCATGCCAAACACGGTCGAATGCCTTGGATATGTCAAGAGCAACCGCTCGAGATTCTTCGAAGTGTTTAATTGCGTTGTTCCAAACATATGTTATATAAGTCAGAAGATCTCCTGTTGATCTATGCTTACGAAAGCCATATTGGTGATCACTAATAATCTTGAAACCTTCAAGGTATTTTAGAAGATGCTGATTGACAGCCTTTTCCATGACTTTCGTTATTATTGAAAGCAGTGCGACTGGTCGGTAGTTGTTTGGCAAGGTCTTCTTGCCTTTTTTAGGTATCGGCTGAACTGTGGCACATTTCCAGCAGGAAGGAAATATTCCCTTTCTGTAGGATAGGTTGAAAAGTCTACAGAAAACTGGTGTTAGTTCCCTTGCACAGTTTTTGAGAACTATGCCAGGTATTCCGTCAGCGCCAGAAGCTTTTTTGGTGTCTAGCTTCATTAAAATACGTTTTACGAAGCGCTGTCTGAAGACAAAATCGGGCATCCTTGACTGCACTGTGGGAATAGTAGGTGGTGTTTTTCCTTGGAAATCGGCAGTAGAATGTGAAGCAAACAGTTCGGCCAACAAGTTTGCTTTCTCAACAGGTGTTGTTGCAATGTTTCTTGCAACTTCTATGCAGAAGTTGTGTATAATATCGGATGCTGGTGCCATCCAGTTTAAAGTCGTGTTATACAGGTATTGATATCTTTCTTAATGATCACCACGTCAGGCATCAGCATTATTTCGTTTGTTTTCTCAGTAATATAGGGCAGATAGTTTGAGTTTTGGTTGAAGTGAGCTGGAATGGACCATAATGCTTTCTGAAAATTGGTTAAATGTGTTTTATTGTGATTATGATTTTTAATGTGGTTTTCATTTTGTTCTCATAAGTTTCTGCAAAATAATTTTGAGTTGTCTTTAAATGTTTTATTTGTGCTTTTCGTTTAGTAGTTTTATTATAATGTAGTAGTCTTGCTCCCTTGCATTTATATTTTTGTCTGACTAAGTCATTCATATGCATAAATAAAGCATACAGCAAAACAGCATATCGCTTCTAAAAAAAACTGATGACTGATTAGAATACTCCCGATTCTAAATTTTTTAATAAATTTTATATAAAAATATAATTTTATTATTCATTCATTACAAAGTTACACAATTTTGAAAGTATAAAGTTTCATTGAAAATATTTTAAAGATAGGAAAGAATAAGTTCAAATTACTTAGCATTGAAAAGAAGAAGTTCAAAGAGAAATTATAGATCTTAGTGAGAGGAAAAATATTTTGTTCCATAAATATTTTTAAGGTAAAAATACTTAGTTTATTTTTGATATTATCTAAATAATGCAATTGGATACAGCGAACGTTTTTAATTAAAAAAAAAGGGTAAGTCTCTTCCGGTTAGCGGAAAAATGGTACTAAAACTGCATGGAATATTCTGCATGTTTTTATTTTTTTAGAATTCTTTGTGGAGTTGGCATATTTAAGGTTCAATGAAATATATACAATTTAAATATTTTTTAATGAGACACATTGTTTATAATTTATTAAAAATCAAAGACTTTTTCTGTTTTTTCAAAAATATATGATTTATTACTTAGCCCAAACGAAGTTCATGACAGCAGTGACTAAAATTGTTAATTATTTCTAAATATTCTTATAATTAAATTATAAAATATCTTGAGAAACCAATGATATTTATTTTCAATATTATTTGCAAGAGAAGATGAAAAACGTTCTAGCTCATTCTAAATTTTTAGTAGGATTGCACTGATGGATCGTTGTCTGCAAAGCTATAAATTGAGTTACTGATCTCTACCTTGTTGATGTGTAGAGGAGAAAAGAACGAGATGTAATGGAGTCTTGGTAGATAGCGGCATTGATGGTGGAGGTAAAAAATCGATCGGTTTCTGCTAGAAACGCTTGTAAACAAAATTATTATCTCAAATAAATTTAATATATTAAGAGCAACATGCAGATATATTGTCTATGGTTCAATTGTGCTATTTCAAATATGTGTGATATATATATAGAGAGGGTTATTGATGTTTTGCTTAGGAAGAACATAGCGATAGTAGTTAATAGTATAAATACCAGTACGGGGTATGTCTCTTTTTTTATTTTTAATATAGGTATTACCCAAGTGTATTTTCCACTTAAGGAAAATATTCCTTATGGATTATGTTTGTTTTGGAAGTCGACAATTGAATATATATATATATATATATATATATATATATATATATATATATACATATACATATATATATATATATATATATATATATATATATATATATATATATATATATAATAATAATAATATGCTTATATATATATATATATATATATATATATATATATATATATATATATATATATATATATAATGCCTAGAATTACTTTCATGCGTGATATTCTTCTGAATTGAAATATGATATAAAATTTCACTAAATATCGCAATAACTTGAAAAGAAGATTTGGATTCTTATATGACTGGTTACCAGCTCTAATCAGTTCAATGACAGTATCGAAAATAAATAATAATTTAAATAATCAGTTGTAACTGACACTTAAAATGACACAGTTTCCGTATTTTTGTACTTTATGATATTTGTTCTGCTGGTTCGTCGCCTCTAATTTTACTGCGATTAGAGTATTGATTTTATTTTATTATTTAAACTCTATTAATCTATGTCTTGACTCCTTTTAGTCTCGAAATATCGATAAAAAGTATATTGATTCGCATTTTTCTCTGTTTGTGATGATAACTTTAATTAATTGACGAGAAATATTTTTTTTGAGAATTCCTGGCAAATTGTAAAACACAGCACACAATTTTTAGTGTCCGCCAATAAATATCTTTTCCGGCTCAATATGATAAATGTTTACTCCCTGATGAACCTTGTCAAACTTTCATAAAAATTTCTGTCCTAAAGGCGAAGGTATTTTTTTTAAGACAAAACTTATTTTGCATATAAATTTCGTTATGAGTAGAAAACTATGTTTCACAACATTTAATTATCAAAGATTAAAATATAAATTTAAAAATTTAATAATATTTAAAATTAAGTTCTTATCAGTCTCCAAAATGATCTTGTCTACGTTAGATTAGAAATAGTAATAACTGAATAAATATGATAACTTAAGTTCATATTTTTGATATTAAAATGTTTACTGTCACTCTTTGAAATTTTATTTACTTGCTCCTAATGATTCTTTTGACCATATATATGGCATATTTTATTTATCGACATTTTCACAATTTAAACAATTAATTTTATTGAACTGGTTAGTTCTTGGTACCCTAAGATTTGTTTTTGTGGAAAAAAATTCATTTTTCTTGTGCCTTGATGTTACGGCGTTAATATTAACATCATTATCTACAATAGTATTATGTTTTATAATTTCAGTATATTTTTAATAACTTGTCGACATCTGCATCTATCAACAGTTTCCTTTAAAGTAAGGTTAGGTTTTTGTAATAATGTGTGTGTCTTTTCTCAAAACTTCCTGAAGGTATTCTGTCTCTTAAGAGCCTATATTTGTAAATTGGCAAGGAATAATAAGAATTTTTAAACTGATACTAAGATCTTCAAAATTCTCGATAGATTTTTGATTTCTATTGAAAAATCTGAGATGTAAACGAATCAGATTTTTTAGTGAGTTATAAAATTGATTAAACTATCCCAAATTTCTTCATATTGTCTTTACTCTCATACTGAATTGACATATAAACTCCCAATCCTTCATTTTCAATTACATTTAACATAATAGCTATTGTCGTTTTATCACTTTTCTTGTTAGCCCCGCTTGACTTCAAATACAGTTTCTCAAACCAGAAACTCCAATTTTACGCCATTGTAGGTAGATATATGTATATATATATATATATATATATATATATATATATATATATATATATATATATATCTATATATATATATATATATATATATATATATATATATATATATATATATATATATATATATATATGTATATTAGGGTGACAAGCCAAAATTTTTTTTTTAATTTTCTTTAGTCCGGCCCTCGCAAAATGTTCAATCCTCTGAAAAAATAAAGCCCCTAAATTTTTAGGAAAAAGTATTAATATTTATAGGTCGCATCCATCGAATGAAAGTATATTATTTCTTCTCAATCATTTTTCCCCTTGAACAGCCCCCGGTAAACTTCTGATTTGAATTTAAGGATTAGGAAGGTGTTTGCTTATACATTTTCACTAATGTTCATGTTAAATGCGCATTAAAGGTGAAAAAATGGATTTCCCTTTTGAAAAATTTTGGAAAATTTATGGGAAGCATTGTCGAGCAAGTTTTATTATACAAAATTATAGATATGACACAGATCTTTGAGAAATTTTCATGGTGCACGAGTAATATTAAACAAAAACAGCGAAAACGAAGGTCTTTGTTTTGGAAGTCGACAATTTAGTATGAATGAATTCAGTTAATAATATGGTATTTTCAATTAATGTTATTTTAATAATATCGTCAGTCCGTATGAGGGGTGGATTATTAGTAGATTAGCAGTTTACTAAAAGAAATCTTGAATTGCAGTTACGAACATGTCACTTATGTGGAATAATTTTTATTCTAAATATGATCAAATAAACGTTCTCTTATTATAAAAATCAATAAAGAAGGTTTTAAAACAGATATATCATATGAATATGTTTTATTTTTATTTGTTCAATCGCATATAGATAAAAACAAATTCTATTATTTCACAGTACACAGCAATATAACTGTAGTTAACTTATTGGTACCTTTGTCAATATAAACTAATAATTGTCGAATTAGTTTTTGGTAGCTTCTTTTTGTTGAAACCTACATATGCCAAACGCCAGCTCATATATCGTAGAGAGTGGATTCTAGCTATTAAACGCTCTTGGATATGCTTTTCATTTATTACTTGGGGACTACTGTAAGAACTGTGCTTGACTAGCACAAAAATAGGAAATACTAGGTCCTTTAAAAGTTGATAATTAAACACAACTGATGTCATACTTAATTAGGCAATAAAATAAAGAAATTTCAGATAATATAAAACATAAATTCATTTCTACATAGAACTGAAATCTGTAATTGAGTCCAGAGCTAAGACAAAAATAAAATATCAAAGCCGTTCTTTCATGAAAATGAGGGCTACTTCCTACATTTAATTAAACTATTATCTAAAAATACGGTCAAGTGTAAATTGCCGTCCTGTGATTCCCTTTAAAATAAAAGTTTTTGTTAGGGAGGTTAAAATGATCAGTGATTACACAAAACACACCTCAAATGAGTTTTCAATAAAAGAACTGAGAGCCCAGATTACAAACATATCTAGTCAGATACTGACTCAGCAGGCTAATCAGACCAACCAGAGTAAGACGAAAAGTTTCTGACATGTGCATATCTTAAGATCTAATATGTATTTTCACGTTTTTTTTCAGTCAATAATGTATAACAGTTCTAGCAACTTGGCTACCTAATGGCCAATAGATCAATCTAACTCAATATAGATTCTAGTAGTAACAGTTTGAAACAAATATTTACTCCCTAAATATTTGTTTAATTATAAACAAATAAAATAAAATTATTTTTACTCGGTACCTAATGCTTAAAGCAGTAGGTGTTACTCCCGATTCAGTTCACAACTTTCGACAAAATAAACCTTTACCATTTTGGCGGGCAAAAATTTTTTTTCTATACCAGATAAATTATTAAACGTAATTCACTCCTGATAATTTTCGCTCGAGCTACACTTTATATGGTCTATTATTTATTTATTCAAGAATTTTTTAAAAAATTTTTCATTAGTACTTCTAGGGATAGAGTTGGTGGACAGGGGTCTTTGGCCATTCTTTTAAAAATAATACAAAGAAAAGTGTCTGCCAGTATTACATCATATATATTTTTGAACTTGTGTTTTTACAAGCTTTAATTTGACACCCCACTAGAGAATCTGGTAATTTTTGTTTCACTTCCGATTTCACCCCGTAAAATTAAACCCTTAAGTCAAAATTTAATTTTCGAAATTACACGGCTCTGATTTGGCCAACAATTTTTATATTTGTGCCAAATTTTAATTTTCTACGTCAAATAGTTTCGAAGATAACCAGGTATGACAGACGAATAGACAGACAGACACACAGATCGGCACCGAAGTGATCCCATAAGTGCTCCGTATGGAACACTAAAAATAACTCTAGTCTTGATAGATATTTTTTAAAAACTCTTAGGTTTGCTTAACGAAAGTTATTTCTTTCCCAAGAAATATAGTGCTTTTATTAGCTACCGTATGGTTTTGAGATAAGAAAATTATGTGATCCATACAAAGACAGAAATACTGTTTCTTTATTCGACCAAAATTAACGTTATGGTTTTTGCAAATTAGAAAGTTCTCCGGTAAGTAGAAAATGACTGGCTTTTGTATGCTTCTTTTTTGGGCTTTGATGATACAGCTCCTCTGAGCTAAACGTCTCTTCTATACTAGACTGTGTTCCCAAAACTTACATATGTACAGCTCTCGTTAGAATGTAAACAAGTAAAGTGAATTTTGGTAAAACGGTATCAGCAAATCAGGAAAAAATCAGTAGACCAAAACTTGTACAAAATGAGGTAGATAAGATAATTGGTATATAAATTAACTGGTTGTAAAATATAAAAAACTGGAACAAACTTGTCAAAAAGAAGAGAGCGAAAAAAAATCTGAAAAGGAGAGAAAAAATCTTGCACTATATTTCTTGGGAGAGAAATAAATTTCGTTAAATAAACTTAAGATTTTTTAAAAAATATCTATCAAAACTAGAGTTATTTTTAGTGTTCCATACGGACCACTTATGGGATCACTTCGGTGCCGGTCTGTGCGTCTGTCTGTCTATTCATCTGTCATACCCGGTTTTCTTCGAAACTATTTGACGTAGAAAATTGAAATTTGGCACAAATATAGGAATTGTTGGCCAAATCAGAGCCGTGTAGTTTCGAAAATTAAATTTTAAGGGGTGAAATCGAAAATGAAACAAAAATTTCCAGATCATCTAGTGGGGTGTCAAATTAAAGCTTGTAAAAACACAAGTTCAAAAATATATATGATGTAATACTTGCACACACTTTTCTTTGTATTATTTTTAAAAGAATGGCCAAAGACCCCTGTCCACCAACTCTATCACGAAAAGTACTAATGAAAACATCTAAAAAAAATTTTGGAATAAATAAATAATAAACTATATAAAGTGTAGCTTGAGCGAAAATTATCAGGAGTGTATTACGTTTGATAATTTATCTGGTATAAAAAAAAATAGTTGCCCGCCAAAATGCTAAAGGTTTATTTCGTCAAAAGTTGTGAACTGAGTCGGGAGTAATAGCTACTGCTTTAAGCATTAGGTACCGAGTAAAAATAATTTTATTTTATTTGTTTATAATTAAACAAATATTTAGGTAGTAAATCTTTGTTTCAAACTGTTACTACTAGAATCTAGATTGAGTTAGATTAATCTATTGGCCAGTAGGTAGCCAAGTTGCTAGAACTATTATACATTATTGACTAAAAAAAAAAAAAACGTGAAAAAGATATATTAGATCTTAAGATATATACATGTCAGGAACTTTTCGTCTTATTCTGATTGGTCTGATTAGCCTGCTGAGTCAGTATCTGACTAGACATGTTTGTAATCTGGGCTCTCAGTTCTTTTATTGAAAACTCATTTGAGGTGTGTTTTGTGAAGTCACTGATCATTTTATACCTCCGTAACAAAAAGTTTTATTTTAAAGGCAATCACAGGACGGCAAGCTCTGGACTCAACTACAGATTTCTGTTCTATGTAGAAATGAATTTATGTTTTATGTCATCTGAAATTTCTTTATTTTATTTCCTAATTAGGTATGACACCAGTTTTGTTTAATTATCAACTTTTAAAAGACCTAGTATTTCCTATTTTTGTGCTATTCAAACACAGTTTTTACAAATAATGTAAGTGGTCCCCAAGTAATAAATGAAAAGCATACCCAATAGCGTTTAATAGCTAGAATCCACTCTCTACCATATATGAGCTGGCGTTTGGCATATGTAGGTTTCAGCAAAAAGAAGCTACCAAAAACTAATTCGACAATTATTAGTTTATATTGACAAAAGTATCAATAAGTTAACTTAAGTTATAGTGCTGTGAACTGTGAACTAATCAAATTTGTTTTTAGGTATATGTGATTAAACAGATCAAAATGAAACATGTTCATATAATCTATTTGTTTTAAAACCTTGTAACATTCATTTTTTCTTAGATTTTAAGACCATGTAATGTTACTGATTTTTCACTTTAAATTGTACTTCTTTTCATTTTTGTATCGAACGGTATATTAATCAGAAATTCCAAGCCGTTCGGTATATAGTGTGCTGTGCGGGTTGCTACCGAATCTCTCGATACGCCGGGATTGGTTAAATGTTTGTATCCGGTTTTTTGGTTCCGGCGTAGCCAGATTACCGAGAGAGTGCCCACGGTTTATTTAAGAGTCCGGTGGACAGGAAGAGGGGCTTATTTCCACCGAGCCGCCAAGTAGGTTATTTCGACCGAGCTGCCAAGTAGGCGAATTTCCATCGAGCCGCAGCGAGGCTTACTTCGACCGAGCCGCAGTAGAGGCTCATAGCAACAATTATGAGAGCCAAGTAAAGCACGAGTTTTTTTCTAACGTAAAGCCGTAGTGGGCTCTAAGTGATTCCTACAAAGTGTAAAATCGGTTTTGTGTTCCATCGAAGGCCTAGAAGCCCAAATAAAAACCGTAAGTTACCAGAACATTCATCAATAGACCTATTCCCGAAGTAAGTGTCTTAATAGCAATTTGAACTGACAAAAGGTGAAGTGAAAATCACGATTCTTCGCTTTCGGGGGCAGTCAGGTTTTAGAATTTAAATGTCTGATTTAGAGACTCTAATAATAATAACTACCTGTTAGGCTAGAATTTTTTGTGATCCTTAAAACACAAAGGTTAGAACTTTTATTTTAAAATCATGAATAAATTTTCTTTTTGTTGATTAAAGCTAGTGTCTCACTGAATACCTATCTTTCTTTTCAGGATAAGGACGGCTGTACCAAACTGATTTTTTATATAACAACTGTACACCCTTTCAGTATTTTTTCATTTTTTTAGCTGAAGTTAGATCCTTTCTATTTTAAAATGAATGGTGCCCAAAATTCGTGCAGCTGAGGTTTTTTAAAAATAGAAAATAATTCCAAAAAGACGTACAAAAATTATCTCTTACCCATATCTCTCTACCAAGGAAAACTGAGCTAGTGTTTGTATAATTTCTTTAGTTCTTTTAAAAATCATTATTCACTCAATTCATTCTCAGAAATTAAAAAGAGGTTGCAAGAAAATTACGCCCCAGCCTGGGGCAACCAATTTTCAAACGGTACAAAATAGCGCTGTCAACGCGGGGCTTTTGGAATTTTATTTTTTAAAGGGTTCAGTGTACTAGCTTTCGAACAAAGTAAAAGCTCTAACTTTTCAGATATTTTTAGTTCATAATATTTATTAAACGAAACTACACTATAGCAATAAGACAAAAGCAGGAAATTTGAAGAATTATTTATTTCAATTTATCTGATGGTGGTATAGATATTTGAATTTTGTTAATCGACTCTAAGATAAGTGATCCCTGTTTTTTTCTTAAAAGCTAGCTTTATAGTTCAGATTAGCAGATGTGCTGGTTTACTTTAATTTTTGCAGTGTTAGATTTATTTTGCGGTTAACCGAAGAAAAAACTGTACTTTTTTTTCTCACCGATGTTTTGCATGAATATTAAAAATACTTTGCTGATACGAAACGGTATTTGGAGATTTTTTTGTTGAAAATTCTTAAGATATCTAGTAAAGGAATTTTAATACAAGGCGATACTTAGAATTTTTTTTTGAAATTGTCGAAGATTTTTTAAATGTTTGGTAAAGAAGTTTACATATTTTAGTTGCCTTTACATGATTTTATTTTGACTATTCGGAGCACAGGAGAAATATTTTTACGATTTTTTTAACAATTCTTTTAAATTTTATAATCTAAATACATTTATCATGGAAGCCTTCAATTTTAAAGTCAATCACCTACTGGAATATGAGTTAGACTATGAACTGAAAATCCGTCGTACTTTCTCAGAACGTCCGGTCGCGGATAAAAGAAAGATTCTAACGAGGATCTTAAGTAAAGAAATATTCCAATAGATCTGATTGGACTAAATAGTTACAAAAAGTTTCTGATTTTTTTTAAGTCTAATAAAAATTCTCCTTCTCAAGTTAAAACTCCTGCTTCTCCAAATGGTCACATATCTCCTTTATTCGTGCATAAATATTTAGATAATAGACCGCATATAAAGATAAATCTATTATGTGCCCATTTCTCGGCTTTATTTGACTCTCGTGCAAATACCTCCGTAGGTCGGAATGGTATTAAAATTTTAAGTCGTTTAAGTATAAAAATATGCCACGTCAAAAATAGAAGTGTTACCACTGCAGATGGCAGCCGTCTAAAAGTTTTAGGTACGGTTGAGTTGCCGCTAGTCTGCAATGGTCATTGTTTAGTAATCTCTGCTCTAGTAGTACCTTCTCTATCACATACTTTGGTTTTAGGATGTGATTTTGCACAAAAAATTCGGAATTTTAGTAAATTTTAAAGATAATTCGTGGTATCCACAGTCCCTAGAACTCAATTCTCATACAAGTTTTAAAGATTGTTATTCAGAAAGTTCTTTAGAAAACCTTTTCTCCCGTCTATGTACCCTAGATGATCTCTCGCGGACGGAACGCTTAAACGCAGAAAACGTAATAAGCTCTTTCAAAGAAATAAGTAGTAAAGATAGGTTAGGCCGAACGAATAAAATCACCATGTCTATAGATACGGCTGATGCCAGTCCTGTAAAGACTAGGCTCTTCGCCATGTCTCCGTACATGTCAAAAGTATTAAATAAGGAGTTAGACGAAATGTTGAAACTCGGAGTGACATCGTCTATGCTTTGACGGAAGAAAGCTCAACGAGGTCAGCAAATTTGATAACTATCCATTACCGAACATCGACAGAATTTTGACATCACTCAGGAATGCTAAGTATGTATCCTCGATAGACCTTAGAAAGGGTTCTGGCAAATCCCTATGGACAAATCCTCTAAGGAAAAGACCGCTTTTGCAGTAGTAGGCCGAGGTCTATTTCAGTTCGTCACTATGCCGTTTGGTCTAAAGAACGCTGCTCAAACTCAGCAACGTTTAGTGGACGCTATATTTGGTCCGAAATATGAGCCACATATTTTTACCTATCTCGATAATATTTTAGTAACATCGGAAGACTTCGAATCGCATATATGCTTACTTAAAGAAGTAAAAAATAAATTGAAAGAGGCCGGACTGACGATAAATTTGAGCAAATGTGATTTTTTCAAAACTTCTCTAAAGTTTTTAGGCTATATTGTAGGCTCAAATTCCTTGCGTACCGATCCGGATAAAGTAGCAAGCATGGTTAATTATGCGAGACCTACTAATACTACGGAAGTTAAGCGCTTCGTAGGAATGTGTTCATGGTACAGACGTTTTATTGAGAATTTTTCTACCTTGTTGTCGCCTATTAATGATCTTTTGAAAGGACGAAAAAAAGGACAATCGATAGACTGGACAAAAGCAGCAGAAGAATCTTTTATCAAGATTAAAGAGCTATTGGTTTCAGCTCCAATTTTATCCCAACCAGATTTTTCCCAACAGTTTTATATTTCTAGTGATGCTTCTAATACCGGTTTAGGGGGCGTCCTAACACAGAAAATCAATGGTGAGGAAAGAGTGATAGCGTATGCCAGTAGAACTTTATCAAGGGCTGAACGTAACTATTCGGTTGTTGAAAAAGAATGTTTAGCAGTACTCTTTAACATCGAAAAGTTTCGACCTTACATAGAAGGTGTTCCTTTCACGGTCATAACAGATCATTATAGTTTATTGTGGCTTAATTCTATTAAAAACCCTAGTGGCAAACTAGCGCGTTGGGCGATTAGGCTGAGACAACATACATTTAATTTAATTCATAGAAAAGGAGTCCACAATGTTATTCCTGACGCTTTGTCAAGAATCCCAGATCATACAGCGGACGAAAACAGTCTTAATGCACAGATTGGCGTAAGAATCGATACAGTTGATGTAGATCGCATTGATCCATGGTACGATAATTTGCGGCAGCAAATTAAAGAATTTCCTCAAAATTTTCCGCAGTGGAAGGTGGAAAATGATTTCGTGTACAAATTTATCCCAAACCAGTTGCCTTTAAAAGTTAATGTACCTGAGTGGAAAATACTAGTTCCTAAACCGCAGTGAGGGGAGATTATAGACATGTGTCACACTCCTCCTACTTCTGGTCATTTTGGTTTTTATAAAACTCTTCACAGGATTCAGGAACAGTATTATTGGCCAAAAATGCGTTTTGATATTTTAAAGTTTGTGAGGACTTGTGAAGTATGTGGAGCGCAGAAATCTCCAAATGCACTACCTATGGGACTGATGGGAAAAGAGAAAACGGTTAATTACCCTTTTCAAGTCATAGCAGCTGATCTAGTAGGCCCATTCCCACGTTCAAAAAGGGAAATAAATGGCTTCTCGTGGTTTCTTGCTGGTTTACAAAGTATACCATGCTATTTCCTTTGAAAAGCTCTAAAGCTGAACATATAGAGAGAATTTTGGAAAATAATGTCTTTCTAATCCACGGTGTTCCATCGCTCTTAATATGCGATAACGGTACTCAGTTTACCTCTAAGAGTTTTAAGAGCCTAAGTGAAACTTATAGTTTTAATATCCGTTTTAATCCCGTGTACTCTCCACAATGTAATTTTGTCGAACGTAATAACCGAACAATCGGGACCGCTTTAAGAAGTTACGTTGATTCACATGACACTTGGGATGGCAATATTTCCAAAATTCAACAAGCAATAAATACCGCAAGACACGAAGTAACAGGGTTCACACCGTCTTTCTTAGTTTACGGCAGACATATACCTCTATCCGGATCGTATTATAAAAATTTAGATTTGGATGTCAATGTTGACAGCGAAATAATTCCGGGTAACAGGGGTGCGTACGCCGAAAATTTAAAAGGTTTAAAAGATATTTTCACCGACGTGCGTAGTAAGATACATAAGGCTTATGAACGGAACAGTAAGTCTTACAACCTTAGAAAAAGGGATTTTTCCTTTAAAATAGGAGATCACGTTTGGCGAAAAAATAAAATTCTTTCCAGTGCAGCAGATAAATTCACATCTAAGTTGGTACCTAAGTATGTGCATTGCGTGATAAGAGAAAAGATTTCAGACTTAGTTTATGGTTTAGTTAATTTAAATGGGACTAAAGTAGGACGATGGCATATTAAAGACTTAAAACCATTCAAAGGACCTAACCCTAATGAAAGTTTGTCAGAAGAAGAATAATTTATATTTACATTATCTTAATTGCTTTACTTTATTTTTTTGATGTTGCTCTGTGGAGGTGACGACCTCGTTTTTTTGACTGTTATAAAAGTTGAGCAGAGAATAGCTTACTTTTATTGTTTAATGCTAAGGTTTTGGGTATTGGCCATATCCCAAACTTAGGTTGATTGTGGTTGATGTTTAGCATCGACTCAGCTGTTGCGAGCTTGCGAAGGAGTCATACTCTGGATATATCATAAGACTGGTATGTCGGTGGTCGCGGGATTTGATTTGCTTAAGACCCCAAATAATATCCAGTTCTTGACACTTGGAAGCGAAATTTTGATTAGAGGCAATCCAAGGTGATCTTGAGTTAGGACAAGCGCAAGATGTAGCTTGTGTAGTGTGATGTAGAGTCAAAATTTTTATGAGCAATTTCAAAGTTTGTTACCCGAGTGGGTGTATTTTTATTACCTTAATGGTATATTTTGGGTGCAATTAAGAGTAAATTGATTTTGGTTTATCCAGTAAGTCTAAGACTGGGATTAATTTGATTTAGATCTTCTTCTGAATTGACAAACTGAGGGTACTTTCTATTCTTTTCAGGGCCGTTTAAACGTTACCTTTGAGTCACTAATTTTTTTAAAATTTTTTTGCATAGACTCATAGGCGTATGTTGAGTTTTTTCGGTCTACTATCAGATTGATAGGAAATTGAAGTCCTGCAGGAGAACTAAAGGCTGATCATTTACAAGAGATGAGAGCAGAGTAAGACAGTCGTTTCACAAAGAAATGATCAAAATCTGAAGCCGAGATGAGAACCTTGTCAAGAGAGGCTAAGCGCAGTGAAGGAAGATTCCTAACCGAATTTTTAGATTTTCACCAGATAATCTAGAAGTTTGGGCTGACAGAAAACGGTTATGCCTGATACCTGTAGCAGTTTCTTCTAGAGGCTATTGTCTAGGGAGACGATTAACACCATGATCAAATATTTTAGCTGTCAACGATGTTTTCTTCTTGTTTCTGGTTAAGCTGGAAAAGCTCTTGTCGTCTTCAAAAGTTTTGTAGCATTGCCACCGAAATATTGAGAAATTTTTGCTTCATGTAGCTTTTTAAGCTCATTTTCGTTTTTTGGAAATTTCCGTTAGAAGCTTGGTTAAGCTAACCTTGTAAACCTTTTAGGTTGTATCCCATGAGTTATTCGTTTTTACAGGCTGTGATGCACCGGGTGCTAACAGATGCCGTTACGACGTTTGGCAGGGAGTTAGTCTTCCTGAGGAACAGACTGATTGGAAGGGTAGTCTAAGGGGGGCGCACGTTTGACCTTTGGGACCTTTAGAGGTTTTGTTACTCCATGGTTATTACTATTTGAGCCAAGGGAGAGCCTAGCTACTGTAGTCGACCTCAGCTCCAATTAGCCTATTAGTGGTGACAGGCTGTTGGCAGTAGTGTGTTTCGGAACACCCTATTGATTAATTTTTTTTTGACTTATGGTGGTGTGGTAGACACCGTTTTAGTTTAGTGGATGCTATAATCTACTCCCTTTTGTTGGTGGACTCCAGGGTCACCATTTCCGTATTTTATTGTCTCCACCTTTCAGTATATCGTGGTGAGGTGTTTGTCTCCTGTTATGTGGGATGGATTGAATGTTTTTCGTTGTTGTTCTAGGGCGAGATCAGTACACGAGGGTTCTTCATGCAACTTGGAGAAGCGCAATGCTGGTTAAATTTTATATCTCTGTGTAGCCACCCTGAAGAATGACGGAGGGCGTTTTTTTTCTGGCTCATGTTGCTAGGCAGATTTACCACTTGGGTGCGATGTGCCGAAGATTTGTTTAGCTTTTGCTAAGAGCTTTCACCAAGCTCAGTATGGAGTTATCATAACCAAGAGTTTGGGATTTGAACTCCGGTATATATTTCTGTATATATTTCTGTATATATTTTCTGTATATATTTCTGTATATATTTCAGTGTATGTTGGTTGCCTGAGGGCATGTGCTCAAAATGTGTGATTTTGAGTCGTTTTGCTTATGGACTCCTATATATAGGGTTATGACTTTAGGGAGGTCCTATTTCGAGACTTGCTGTCTCATACAGTTATATTGGGAATGTTTCCTAGAATGTTAGTTGTGCGCAGAGTAATCATTCTGTTCTTAGTGAACATTGCTTTTTGAAGCAGGATCATTCAGTTTGGTGAATTTTAGCTTTTATAGCTATTCACTGTGTTTAGGGTGAATTTTAGCTTTTATAGCTATTCACTGTGCCTATAGTGATATTGTTAGCTTTTATAGCTGCTCACTATGTTAATGGCGAGATTGTTCTTTAAGAACGCGGACTTTGTGTAGTCGAGGGCTATTTACAGAGTGTTTTCTTGGCGAGGAGCCGAGGTTTTTTTTTTCTGGCGATATACCAGAGTGTTTAGTTGGCGATGAGCTGACGTGTTTTCTGGCGATCAACCAGAGCGTTTTCCCTTGTTTTGCATGTCTGGATGTCTCAGGACGTCGACATTGCGCGATGTAGCGTTTTCCCTGGCGATTTTAGCATGTCTGGATGTCTTAGGACGCCGACATTGCGATGTAGAGTGCGATTATTTTCCGAGTGCGACTAGTAGTGATACTAGATTTGGAATGTTCTCTTAGCGATGAGCTAGAACATTGATAGCGATTTTTCCCGAGCGTTTGTCTGGATATTTATCCAGATATTTTTTTTTGTTTTTCTTAGCCTAGTGCTAAATGGTCTTACAAGACTTTTTTCCTTTTAGTGTTAATGATTGCACTAGAATCATTTTTTTATTTTTCTTTATTCAAGAATTTTTCTAAATTTCTTTTGCTGAAATAGAAAATTTTCTGACAATCCTTAAACTATTTTAAGGGGGGTGTTCATATTTTGTTTCAGTTCATTTTTTTTTGATTTAGACAAGAGTCTAGACAAAGTTATATTTTTTTTTGTTTTTGGTAACAATAACAGAGCTGATTCTTTTATATAAGAAGACCGCGATTGTTACTTTAGAAAGGTATTTCTTATGTTCATGCAAGGATTTTTATTTACTTTTTGATGTACTTAACCTTAGTGCTTAATTAAGTTAAGTCTAGTTATAAGATTCTTGTGTACATGCAAAGATTTTCATTTGGTTTTCATTGTACTTAATATTAGTGCTTAATTGAATTAAGTCTAGTAGTAAGGTCCGAAGTTTGTAATTTTGTTTTAAGTTCTGACCTTAGTAGTAAGTGATAGTGTACCACTTTGTACCTTTTCATAAGTAGCCTTAGTTTAATAGACTAGTGTAGTCTATTTCTTTTTGGAAGGGGGTAAATGTAACATTCATTTTTTCTTAGATTTTAAGACCATGTAATGTTACTGATTTTTCACTTTAAATTGTACTTCTTTTCATTTTTGTATCGAACGGTATATTAATCAGAAATTCCAAGCCGTTCGGTATATAGTGTGCTGTGCGGGTTGCTACCGAATCTCTCGATACGCCGGGATTGGTTAAATGTTTGTATCCGGTTTTTTGGTTCCGGCGTAGCCAGATTACCGAGAGAGTGCCCACGGTTTATTTAAGAGTCCGGTGGACAGGAAGAGGGGCTTATTTCCACCGAGCCGCCAAGTAGGTTATTTCGACCGAGCTGCCAAGTAGGCGAATTTCCATCGAGCCGCAGCGAGGCTTACTTCGACCGAGCCGCAGTAGAGGCTCATAGCAACAATTATGAGAGCCAAGTAAAGCACGAGTTTTTTTCTAACATAAAGCCGTAGTGGGCTCTAAGTGATTCCTACAAAGTGTAAAATCGGTTTTGTGTTCCATCGAAGGCCTAGAAGCCCAAATAAAAACCGTAAGTTACCAGAACATTCATCAATAGACCTATTCCCGAAGTAAGTGTCTTAATAGCAATTTGAACTGACAAAAGGTGAAGTGAAAATCACGATTCTTCGCTTTCGGGGGTAGTCAGGTTTTAGAATTTAAATGTCTGATTTAGAGACTCTAATAATAATAACTACCTGTTAGGCTAGAATTTTTTGTGATCCTTAAAACCACAAAGGTTAGAACTTTTATTTTAAAATCATGAATAAATTTTCTTTTTGTTGATTAAAGCTAGTGTCTCACTGAATACCTATCTTTCTTTTCAGGATAAGGACGGCTGTACCAAACTGATTTTTTATATAACAACTGTACACCCTTTCAGTATTTTTTCATTTTTTTAGCTGAAGTTAGATCCTTTCTATTTTAAAATGAATGGTGCCCAAAATTCGTGCAGCTGAGGTTTTTTAAAAATAGAAAATAATTCCAAAAAGACGTACAAAAATTATCTCTTACCCATATCTCTCTACCAAGGAAAACTGAGCTAGTGTTTGTTTAATTTCTTTAGTTCTTTTAAAAATCATTATTCACTCAATTCATTCTCAGAAATTAAAAAGAGGTTGCAAGAAAATTACGCCCCAGCCTGGGGCAACCAATTTTCAAACGGTACAACCTTCTTTATTGATTTTTATAATAAAATAACTTTATTTGATCATATTTAGAATTCAAATTATTCCACATAAGTGACGTGTTAGTAACTGAAATTCAAGATTTCTTTTAGTAAACTGCTAATGCCCTTATTTAAACTTCTACTAATAATCCACCCCTCATACGGACTGACGATATTATTAAAATAACATTAATTAAAAATACCATATTATTACCCGAATTCATTCATACTAAATTGTGGACTTCCAAAAGAAACATAATCCATAAGCAATTATTTCCTTAAGTGAGAAATACACTTGAGTAAGGCCTATATTAAAAATAAAAAAGAGACTGGTATTTATACTGTATACTACTATAGCTATGTTCTTCGTAAGCAAAACATCAATAACCCTTCTTACATATTTGAAATAGCAAAATTGAACAATAGATAATACCTCTGTATGTTGCTCTTAATATATTAAATTTATTTGAGATAATAAATTTTGTTTACAAAAGTTTCTAGTAACAACCGATGATTTCTTACCAACACCTCCACCAACAATGCCGCTGTCTGCAAGAATTATATCTAAATAAATATTTTTAATTATTCTAGTACTTATCTAGGTGCTTACGGAATATAATAGTAAGATACAAAAAATTGTACCAAGTTTGAAACGCATACCTCTTACGAAGCTGGTTTGAAAAGTCCGTGCAAAAATAAAAACTACTTATGTGTTTGGGGTAAACCTTTTTTATTTTTCGACATAGTCTCCTTTTAGGCTTATACACTTCGTCTAACGATGTTCTAGTTTGTTGATCCCTTCCGAATAATAGGATTTGTCCAAGTCTGCAAAATATCCATTAGTGTCTGCAATCACTTCCTCGTTTGAATAAAATCTTTGTCCCGCCAGCCATTTCTTCAAATTAGGGAACAAATAGTAGTCCGAAGGAGCCAAGTCTGGAGAATAGGGGGGATGTGAAACGAGTTGGAATCCTATTTCCATTAATTTCGCGACCACAACTGCTGAGGTGTGTGCTGGTGCGTTGTCGTGATGGAAAAGAACTTTCTTGTGGGCCAATCGCGGGCGTTTTTCTTTGCAGCTCGGTTTTCAAACGGTCCAATAATGCATAATATTCACCTGTAATAGTTTTACCCCTTTTCCAGATAGTCGATGAGGATTATCCCTTGCGAATCCCAAAAGACAGTGGCCATAACCTTTCCGGCCGAAGGAACGGTCTTCGCCTTTTTTGGTGCAGATTCCCCCTTGGTAACCCATTGTTTAGATTGTTGTTTGGTCTCAGGAGTATAGTAATGTATCCATGTTTCATCCACAGTGACGAAACGACGCTTAAAGTCCTCCGGATTCTTCTGGAACAGCTGCAAACCATCCGTGCAACACTTCACACGATTCCGTTTTTGGTCAAGCGTGAGCAAACGCGGCACCCATCTTGCGGATAGCTTTCTCATGTCCAAATGTTTATGCAAAATATTATGTACCCGTTCAGTTGAGATGCCCACAGCACTAGCAATCTCACGCACCTTAACTCTTCTGTCATCCATCACCATATCATGGATTTGATCAATGATTTCTAGAGTCGTAACCTCCACAGGCCGTCCAGAACGTTCAGCGTCACTTGTGCCCATATGGCCAGTCCGAAAATTTTGAAACCACTTATAAACTGTTCTAATCGAAGGTGCAGAGTCACCATAATGTTTATCAAGCTTCTCTTTAGTCTCCTGAGGCGTTTTGCCTTTCATAAAGTAACGTTTAATCACCTCACGAAACTCTTTTTCGTCCATTTCTTGAAAATCACTCGACTTCCTTGATTCACACGAATGCCAAACACAAAGAAATAGACCAATATGGCTGAAACTTTGTGTGCGTTCATTCAAGAGATGCTACTAACTAAACATGACCTCGATATGCGCCGGTGGTGCCATCTCTCGGACTTTGCACGGACTTTTCAAACCAGCCTCGTATATTCTGTTCTCTTGTTTGTCGATCCTAGCCTGACTGATGAGTCGTGATACGACTAAACGCATCTCGAGATGCACTGACAAAAAAGAGAGAAATGGGTAGACTGCTGAAATATGGTTCGTTTTCACTTGTTTTATATTAAACCACATACGTCTGAGGTAGATCCCTCGAAAAATTGAGCTGCCTGAGGTGAGTGTCGGCTGTCAACTATACTCTGTCGGCTTGTGGCTGCAGTCAGCCTTCGACAGAATACTAGATATGCCTTTCAAATTTGGTATAATTTGTTGTATCTTATCATTATGTTCTGTAAGTACTTGACAAGCACCAAAAATTCTTTTCTCTTCTTTGTCGATCCTAGCCTGATTGATGAGCGGTAATATGGCGCAACGCGTCTTGGGATGGATGGGCAAATAAAAGAACAGTGGGTAGATGGCTGAAATATGGACTTGGTCCGGTATATATATATATATATATATATATATATATATATATATATATATATATAATATATATATATATATATATATATATAGATATGTATATATATATATATATATATATATATATATATATATGGTATATATATATTTTTTATATTTTACGTGTTCTTGGAATTAGATCCTTAAAACTATTCTTGGAACTGTTATATATTTATTGACGGTTCGACCTTCGGAAGAGGTCTTCTTCAAAATTTGCTCTAAAAGATTACATTATAAGAATTAAATAATGATAAGTAATTAATCAGTTTGTTGTGTATTTCGGGGTTAAAATATTTGTATCTTTTCGTAGTTTTTAATTTAATACACTTAACTGTATACATTAATGAGGGCCTTACCTTAGAAAGTGGTTCATTTTGTGGGGTGTTAAGTTTAAAACACGGTTAAAATCACATTTTTACTTTCTACAAATAAACCACTTAACTTAAGGGACTTTATATGACTGGTAGGTAGGTAGTAGGGAGTTTTGCTGCTGTTTGTAAACTATTTGGTATATATATATATATATATATATATATATATATATATATATATATATATATATATATATATATTTATTTATATACCATATATATATTTATTTTTCAGTACCGTAAGAGCGCTTACAAAGACCTTTCTTTTTTTATAGTCAATAAGAATAACATCAAAAAAAGCATTGCCCTGCAGAATATTTCGTATCAAATTTTTTTTAACTTGTAGCATCAAGTATTCATTTATAACCTCGTAGTCAGACGGCGACTGGTCGTTAGTTTAATTATATAAATATTTTATTAGGGGTCGTTATAAGAATCAACATCAAACTTCGAGTATTAATTAATTAAGATCGAGTCGTGTAATTTTGAGGTCTCCTATATAACCTAATTCCTTGTTTAACCTTTTCAATATTTAAAAACTTTTCGAAGGTCCAATGACTGGCTAAGTATATAGACTAGCTTAATTATTAATCGATGTAACTCCAAAAATTTTATGAGCTCTCAACTGGATATACTAAAACTTAATTTTCTCTAATTGCTTGGCTAGGCATGATTAACATAAAATATTAAAAAACTCAAATAAACGATGTTTCTAGACGGTCCTTTGGCTTAGTTATAATATATAACCAACTGAAAATTAAAAAATAAGCTTTGGTGAAATCACTTTTCTGTGGTTATCTTCTGCCTAGTATTTTAGGTGCCTAATATTTTCAAAACTGATAGAAAATTATTTAAACAGGAGGAGGAGGAATCTCGGCTGAGACATGGGAAATATACTTCAGAGAACTCTTCGACACCGAAGAAACTAACGATATTGAGGAATATAAACAGAACGTAAAGCGAGGAGACAGAAGTAACAACGAGAATGAAGAAATTGAAGAACAGAAGGTCACAGGGGCCGATGGAATACTGTACGAACTGCTGAAACATCGAACTTGCTAAGAACCTTACGACTTTGATCAATAAATTATTGGACACAACAGAGGTATCCAATGACTGACATACCAGCCCTACCATGCCGATCTTCAAGAAGGGGCAAAAATGTGTCCAGAAAACTACAGAGGAATAACTCTTCTAAATACAACCACGAAATTGTTCACAGGCCTGTTAAACTGGAATCAGAGATAAAAATAAAGAAGACTATTAGGGGTTTTGGAAAGATAGATCTACTACAGACGCAATATTTCTTAAAATGCAAATTAAAGAGAAAGCAATAGAGTACAGTATTCTAGCCTACGTATGCTTAATAGACTTAACTAAAACTTCCGATAAAGTTCGACTTAGTGATGTATTATAGACGTTGTGTAGAAAAATACACTGGAAAATATTGTGAAAGTCATAAAGAATTTGAATATGAACAATAAGATGAAAATTACAACGAGCGAGAACACTACAGGAAATTTACCAACCCCAGGAGAAATTAGACAGGGAGACAGTCTCAGTCCGTTTTATTCATTCTTACCTTCGTAGAGTCACTAGGAATGGGATACAGAATGAGTAGCAACAGAATTAGTCTGGCTTCTTACGCAGACGATGCAGCTATGAGCGGTGAAAGTGCAACGACCTATAGAAACAACTTTTTAAATTTTATCAAGCTTCAAAATCATCACTATTGCGAAAGACCACATCAGGTGCAAACTCGTAGTGAAAGATAAACCTATAAAACAGTTAATCCAGTTCAAATACCTTGGTGTGGACCTATCAAGCTATTACGATCCGGTTAGAGACCTTACAGGATTAATTAATAAAGCACCAGTTATCTCAGGCTACTTAAGAGATGTTATATGGACCAATCAATACATGCGAACAGCTAACAAGGTTAAAATATATAAGACTTGCATCAGATACATAATGATCTACGCTATAGAATAACAAGAAGACACCAATAAAATAAAAAATATGTAACGTAGAGCCGAAATGAAAACACTGAGAGCAATAGTTGGTAAAACAAAGAGGGACAGGATATGAAATACTGACATCAGGGAACAGTGTGGCGTACAAGACGTAGTGAGATGGGGAAAACAAAGAAGACATTAGCATAACCACGTAAAAAGAATGGAGAAGTACAGACTACCAAGGATCGCTCTGGAAGGAAAACCAGCGGGTAAACATCCACCGGGAAGACCACCAAAAAGATGGGAAGGTAGTGGACAATCTACCTCTCAAGAAATGGCACAACCTCGGAATTAACATATAATCAGATATATAAAAAGCACAAAAAGAAGAAGAAGAAGAAATCAAGTGTTTAATTTCCTCATATGTTCCTCCTCATCGATATTATACCAACAGTGCATTGTGACTGTCGACGCAATCTTATACCTGTATCTCCAACAAACTCTTCCTTTAACCGCTTGGCGCGTATAAAAACGCGAGACCACGCTTCGAGCAGGAAAGTCGGTACACTGATTGCTAATTGTCCAGAAAGGAGCCGCTTTAATCAAGGCTTTCACATAACCATGCCCAGTGCCTTTGATATCGGACTCATACGCCAGAGTTTTTGGAACATTTAATCGGTGTTGAGTCAGAACTAGAACAAATTCCATCTATTGTCCAATGTCCATCTTTTAAAGCTTAGTTGATCGTCTTCAGTAAGAATCATCATCTATCCTCATCAGTTACGTTTCCGTTACCGTAATCAATACGTGTGACTGTCATCTGTTAGCGTTTTCCATTAAGATTATGAGGCGTCAGAATGTCTTTTTTGTTTGAAAATTAAAGAGAACGGTAATACCGAGTAATTTACGGCAAACTTTTAGTGCAAAATAAATAGACAAGAAAATAAAATAATAGACACGCAAAAAAATACATAAAAGAATAATTATTTCACTCTACAAATTATGAAGTTTTGACCCTTTTCGATATTCTTTACGTTTTTAGCAGAACTCATTAATTTTATTGTAATATTTTTTGTAAAAATATGTAATATAATACTAAATGCAATTATGTTAAGATATTTTATGTAATGGTAACACTGTATTTTGTAAATTATTCGCCAAAATTATAGAAAGCACAGTTCACACAATGTCGTAATGTAATAATATAATATATCTTCCTCTTTACTCCTTTAAGATCATTTCTTATATTATTAATATTGTTTAACGCTAGCCTGATAATACAACTAAAGTGAGCCGACTCGGCCAATAGAAAATCGATGCTTAATATGTTAAGATCGAAACACCCAGCTTTAAACCCAAGAACCACAACTTCACATCTGACTAAAGCAATGGAAGCACCAGTTTTATGTTTTTATTTTTATCGCCCTTGATCTAACAAGATTATAAAACAACAATGAAACGTAGTTATCCGAGTGTCTGGGATATTTTTTTAACAAATCCCCCAAAGTCTAGATCTGTTAGCTTCCGAAATATAAATAAATAAACAGCTACGAACATGCTGGCACTAAAGTTTACACACTTGTGTAAACATAATTAAAATTAGAATGGCACTGTAGCAAGTAGTTCGTCTTTATTGGAGTTTTAAAGAGTATATTATGTTAAGTATTTAAAAGCGCATTAGGTATGGAGAAACATAATTCTGAATTGGTCGGGGTTGTTATTTGCAAAGTACGAGGTGCATTTTTTAAGTAAGTAACGCTAAGTACATGCATTTATTGATTGGCCACAGACGCCATTACGAAAATATTCGTCCCATTTTACGTTTGTCTGTGGGTGTTTAAAATACTCGGACGGTTGAAAATCCCGTGTAATTCGTTTCTTAAATGAGAGAGGTGTGAAAGCGGTCAAAATGTATTGGCAGATTACTAAGGTGTATGGAGAAAATCTGATCGGATGGTAAGAAAATTGGTTAGATCTTTTAAAGATGTCCGTACAAACATGCACGATAAAGAACGGGGCGACACATAGTGGGTAGAAAAAAAAAACATTACCGTTTAAAAATCCCCACAGAATTCAAACTTCATCGGCTCACGATATATGTTTTTAAATCATCGTAAGAAAAGAACTGTCGAGCCATATTTTAGAAATATATATTCGAAATGGCTATTTTAAGCAAATACTGTGATAAAAATTGGTCAATCCGAGAAAAAAAATACTATTGACTTTACTATTGACCGGACATATGTATTCTTACGTATTTCAGGTCACTGAATCCGAATATGAAGGTTTGCTATTAAACCTACTGAATTTGAGTAATGGTCCAAAAATGGTCTCAAAGTGGTCAAAAGTCGATGTATTTTTAGTCACCGAATCTAAATATGATCTCTGATTTGCTTGTACACCTATTGATTTTGAATTAAGGTCCAAAAATAGCCTCACAATGGTGAAAAGTGGTTAAGTCAGGGAACATATTTCGATGTATTTTCGATCACTCAATCTAAATGTTATAAAAATGCCCAGATATGTTATACCGACGTAATATTGGTCACTATATTCAAATCTAACGTTTTTTTTTATGGGTCTAGCACACGTGCTACAGGGAAGTCCCTAAAGCGCTACAGGAGCGACACGTGTGCGGAGAAGGCGATTCACGTTGTTCTTGAATCGCTGTAGATTGTACTCGGTGGGAAACACAGTCCTGGGCAAATTATTCCAAAGGGATGATGTTCTCCATATAAAAGACTGCTTGAAAAGTGTTGTACGGGGAGTAACAAGCTGAACCTCATACGGATGTGAAGAATTAGCGCGACGTGTACTTCTAACATGCACCGCTCTGGGAGGAATTAAGCGGGCCACATCCTTCGAACACTTTCCATGAGAGTACTTGTAGAATAGGCTCAAGTCGCCAACCGTTCTTCGATGTTCCAGCGAATCAAGGCCGACGGTCAGTTCCGGGTCTCCAGTCAGACGAACAGCTCTTCTCTGAATAGAATCCAACAAATGCAGTGTATGTTTGGGAGCGGAGCTCCAAACATGGGAGCAGTATTCCATAGTTGGTCGAATTTGAGCTTTGTAAAGAATTAACAGTTGTTGAGGAGTGTAAAGCTTTCTGGTTCGAAATAATATTCCCAACTTTTGAGAAGCTCTCCTTGCAACATGTTCATGCCAGGACATATTTGCTCCCAAATTAACGCCCAACAAATTGAGTGACGATGTTAGAGGAATGGAGTGCCCCGACATAACTATGTCGGGTTCAGCAACGTTAACTTTTTTAGAAAAAACTGCCGCCTGGGTTTTTGTCGCGTTAAGTTCCACTTGGTTACTGTCACCCCAAGATAGAATTTTTTCCAGGTCTTTGTTAAGTTGAACGACTTCCTGCTGTCTGCGGATATTCGTCTGAGTAGCCGATGTCCGAGCGTTCAAAGTGAATGAAGAGATAAGTGTACTGTCATCTGCAAGCTGTAGATTGGATTCTCGGTCTTTTCCAGCAGATCGTTAATGTAAATGAGAAAAAGAGTAGGAGACAGTATGGAGCCTTGAGGTATACCGGCGTTGATAGTGAAGGTGTTAGAAAGAAATCCGTCGACCGCCACTCGTAAAGAACGCTCTCTGAGGAAACATGGGAGCCACAAACAGAACTTTTCCGACATACCATAAGAACGTAGCTTAGCCAACAGCCCATCGTGCCAAACAC
>CM032449.1:133468642-133511142 GCA_019049505.1 Pachyrhynchus sulphureomaculatus
CAAGCTACTTTGTCTTGTACAATTTGATACCATCTGTTTCCTGCAAAAGCCTTTATGTCATCGATTCATCTTTTCTGTGTTCTTCCAACACTTCTTTCGTATGCCCTAGGTCTCTATTACATTATTCGATTTCACCCACTATTCAGAAGTTTTTTTTGTGACATGCCCTATCCAGCTCCATTTTTGTCTTGCGACTCGTTGCATAATGTCAGTTATTTTGGTTTTCTTTCTAATTTCCATACTACTCATTCCATCTCTCGACTTATGCCAAGCACGTTGTGCTTTTCTCAATCTCCTTTCACTCTTTTTCGTTAGTGTCATGGTCTCTAATCCATATGTCATAACTGGCAATATACAAGAGTCAAATACTTTTTTCTTCATACAGTTTGGCACTTCTTTGTTTCTTAGGATATCTTTGAGTTTGGAAAATGCCATCCAACTCAGCCTGATTCTTCTGTTTACCTCCGCGGTCTAGTTTAGTTTTCCTAACTTTATTAGATGTCCGAGGTATACATACTCTTCAACCGACTCTATATGTTCTGTTTCTACTGTGAACTGTTTTGTGCTGTTCGACATTACCTTTGTCTTATTTAGGTTTATCTCTAGCCCAATGGTTTTTGCGGCCTCATTCAATTGTTTCATCATGTCTTCAAGCTCATCAGGATCATTGCTAATGAGAGCTATATCATCAGCAAAACGCAGGTGTGTAAGATGTTTTCCTTCTATATTTATACCATGATTGCTTCAACTCAGTTTTTAAATAAAACATTTTCCAGCGTCGCTGTAAATAGTTTTGGGGACATTGGATCTCCCTATCCCACGCCTCTATTGATAGGAATTTTTGGGGTGTACGTATCTTCGTTTATTTTTATCGTAGATGTGGCGTTTTCGTAGATATTTCTAATTAGTGTTGTATATCGTGAATCTACTCTTGCTCTGTTGTGTCCAACTGGGTTCAATATTTTTGTACCAAAATTTCAGGGTATTTTTGCTATAACAAAAGGAATATTTTTTGCCGGTTCAGTTAGTCGACCTGTACAATAAAATGAAAAAAAAATCAGATTTTTGTGTTTTTTCAATTTTGTAGGGTATGTACATATTTAGGTGATTTAAAATCAACAAAGATTTGTTGAAAATTTCATTACAAAGAGTTTAGTTTTTTGTTTGTCTGGATCCGACTGATATAACCGAAGTTATTAACATTTTAAGCTCAAAAAACGCGTTTTGAAAACTTTAATTGTTTGTAAATAAAAGAGCACAAGTTTTTCGAGGTCCAAAACTCAGGACGAAACTCCTGGTGGTATCCGAGAGGGCAAATTATATTATTGCTATATCTAAACTATGCCCATCGCATCATTATTTTGTCCCTTTTTTTTTCAAATGAAATAGACTTTCGCGGCTTAAGAGCGGCGCACGCGCAAAACGTTCTCAAGGGCTGTATTGCAACGATTATAAAGCCATAACGACAGATGAGTTATTTTCGTTGCACATCATGAAGTATTATTGCTAGGAATTTAACGGTTGAAAGTGATTGAAATTCGGCGTTTCTCAAGGCATTGTTACATCTGTGTTGAGAATGTGGAATCTTTGGCACAATGATACTACTCAGTATGTATTACCAATACACCAAAAACTTTATTTTTGCACTCGACGCGCGTCTCGCTAACCATGTTAGTTTTATCAGGAGCGATCATTGACCGAGTCATTCATAGCTCTTGATGAAGCTAACATGGTTAGTGAAACGCTCGTCGAGTGTAAAAATAAAGTTTTTGGTGTATTGGTAATACATACTGAGTAGTATCATTGTGCCAAAGATTCCACATTCTCAACACAGATGTAACAATGCCTTGTTTGGTGTATTGGTGATATATACTGAGTCATACATTCTTACAAGTTATATGAAAAGTTCTCCATTACAAACCTACAGCAACTTTCATAATTTTTCTCGTGAATGAGCAAATCGAATCAACTGAAACTTCGCAAATATTTTTTAACTTCATTTCTCTACAACATTGAATTGTTGTGTGAATTTTCTTATCACAACCAATGTAATGCCCAAACCTTCTTAAACCTCACGGTATCTACATGTTAATTTTTTTTTATGGGTCTAGCACACGTGCTGCAGGGAAGTCCCTAAAGAGCTACAGGAGCGACATGTGTGCGTAAAAAGCGATTCACGTTGTTCTTGAATCGCTGTAAATTGTACTCGGGGGAAAAACACAATCCCGGGTAAGCCATTCCAAAGGGATGATATTTTCCATATAAAAGACTGCTTGAAAAGCATTGTACGAGGACTAACAAGCTGAACCTCATACGGATGTGAAGTATCAGCGCGACGTGTACTTTTAACATGCACCGCTCTGGGAGGAATTAAGCGGGCTACATTCTTCGAACACTCTTCATGAAAATACTTGTCGAATAGACTCAAGTCGCCAACCGTTCTTCGATGTTCCAGCGAATCAAGGCCGCCGGTCAGTTCTGGGTCTCCAATCAGACGAACAGCCCTTCTCTGAACAGAATCGAACAGTGTATGTTTGGGAGCGGAGCCCCAAACATGGGAGCAGTATTCCATAGTTGGTCGAATTTGAGCTTTGTAAAGAATTAACAGTTGTTGTGGAGTGTAAAGCTTTCTGGTTCGAAATAATATTCCCAACTTTTGAAAAGCTCTCCTTGCTATACGTGCAATTTGTTCATGCCAGGACATACTTCCTCCCAAATTAACGCCCAACAAATTGAGTGACGATGCTAGGGGAATGAAGGGCCCCGACATAACTATGTCGGGTTCAGCAACGCTAACTTTTTTAGAAAAAACTGCCGCCTGGGTTTTTGTAGCGTAAATTCCACTTGGTTACTGTCACCCCAAGATAGAATTTCTTCCAGGTCTTTGTTAAGTTGAATGACTTCCTGCTGTCTGCGAATGTTCACCTGAGCAGCCAATGTCCGAGCGTTCAGAGTGAATGAAGAGATAAGCGTACTGTCATTTGCAAAGCTGTAGATTGGATTCCCGGTCTTTTCCAGCAGATCGTTAATGTAAATGGGAAAGAGAGTAGGAGACAGTATAAAGCCTTGGGGCACACCGGCGTTAACAGTAAATCCGTCTACTGCGACTCGTAAAGAACGCTCTCTGAGGAAACATGAGAGCGACAAACAGAATTTAAGTAACAGCTAACAAAAAAGTTTAGAATAAGATGGCAGTTTAAAACTGATTATACCTTTTAAAAATATTTCAAGCTCTACGTACACATCTAGTTTTTCAATAAATAATAAAATGAATTCCTTTTAAGAATAAATCAGTAAGGGAGTTTGTGTAGGCGACTAGACAAACCCTTAATGACAAAACGATTTTCAGCAGTTAGTTGATTAATATTCATTTTAAACTAATGTGGATCTTGTAAGTTATTTATGACCTCTAATCGGTTTTTGCAGTCGAATGGTCTCTACTGAATTTATATAAGTTCGGCGAGAATTTGATTTATGTTTTCGGGGAAAGTAGATCCGATCTTTAAATGGTGTTGCTCCGTAGTTTCGCTATACTAGCAGTATACGTCATTAAGTTTGTCTAAAGAGGTTTGCTAATGTTTATTTAAGATTTTATACAATGTCTCGATATGAATAAAAGTGTTTTCTAGGACTAGGCAGTAAATGCCTCTGATTATTTTCAAGGAAATATTATTGAACTTTACGGTTGCACACATATATTCCCTAAATGGATGAAATGACAGGTAAAGTCATTACTTTTTTGTAGGTATTGATTTGACTTATTTGTTGTTAGTAAATCAAGAATCAACAACTAAGGGAATGTATACACCAATTAGCCTTGGAAACGATAGGATCTCAACAAGGAACACGAAGTAAAAATTGTGAATATTGGTCGGATGAGATAAACAAAAAAATAAAAGGCAAGAAACAAGCCGGCGAATCATGACCTGTCACAGGGGATTCGGAAGATAGAAAAATATGCGCCAAACACAGTAAAGAAGTAAAAAGATTTTATTTTTATCGCTCACCTCCCCGCCTCAGTAGGGGTTTTACCCTTTTTCCATATCCCAGGGATACCGGCGAGGATGTCGTAATACCCGTAAACGTTGTCCAAGTGCCGAAACATACATTTTTGAATTTCACGGCACCTTCTAAACCACGCGGTAGTGCTGCCATGGACGTTATTTGCATTTCTGCAAACAACTACTACCTATGTACGTGGCAGGCCAAATATACTTAAATAAATTAATAAATAAGTATACCGACCTGTGGGATTGAACCCTCGACCTTCTGCACAGTAGCAAAGTACTACGCCACCGAGCCACGGCCAGCCATAGTTAGAAAAAACGAACTATGGGAGGAAAATGCGAGTAGTAGTAGAGAGATGCTTAGGAGAGACGAGAGTGACAGAAGCTTGGAAGACAATTAAAGGTATAAAGGTATAAGAAGAGAATAAAAAGATGGAGCAAATCTAAATTTAATTAGTCACGAAGAATAGAAAAAACACTACCAAACGTTATTAACTGAAAATAGATATGAGTTTAAAGGAGAACTAAATCCTTACAGAGGAGGATCCAGAGGTAGAAAGAATACGTTCAGAAGAAGTTAAAAGAGCATTGAAAGACCTGAAAAATGGACCAACTATTTTATTGGAAATGGTAGCAGACCTTTTTAACGACTGCCTAATTTCGAGAAAGGATCTAGCATATATCAGTTCAATTTACAAGAAGGTCACAGGAGGGTATATGGAAACTATAGAGGAATCAGCATCACTAGCCTTTGGAAGGTTGTATGACAGAATAATTAAGAAGAGAATTGAATTGTAGTATGAAGACATAGAAGAACAAAATTACTTTAGAGCGTGAAGATTATGCATTGACAGTAACCTTTACTCTTCAGTAAATATTATAAAAAATGGAACTCACCTCGTGTTCACAAATTTTCAAAATGTCTACGATCCAGTACCATTGAAAAACTATTTAATGTATTAACGAAAGTTGGCCTTAGTAGTACATATAATTGAGAAATATACAACATTTACAAGAATCCACAAATCGCAATTAAGACTGGAAACTGTTTAAAGTAACTAAAGGCTTGAAACAGGGATGATGTCTGTCACCCACTCTTTTTAAAATGTATTTGCAGGCAACACTAGAAGTATGGAGGAGACAGTGTACATAAATTGGGATAGAGATTGGTACCTAGTTCCTAACAACTCCGTTCTTCACATATGATCAGGTACTCGTAGTAAGTTGCGAAGAAGATCTGGACTATATAATGAGAAAGATGAAACAAGAATATGAAACGTGGAGTTTGAACATAAACATGTACAAAACCGTGTATCTAGGGTGAGTGAGGATGGGAAAGAAGAACCTGATTTGAAACTGAGCGAAATAACAAGATCCGAGGAGTTTATTTGGGGAATGTAATTTCCAACAAAGAATCATCAGAGAGAGACCTAAAGTGCCGGACGCAATAAGGCAAAAAATGCGTAGGGATTCTAAACTCTTTACTTTGGTCAAACCGGATAAAAATGGAAGCAAAACCGACAATCTACAGGATACTATAGAGTCGATATTGACGTATGGATCAGAAGGTTGATAAATGACAAAAAAGGATTAGCAAAGGTTAGACGAGGTAGAAACGGATTATTTAAGATCATGTAGAATATCTAGACAGGAGCACGTCCAAAATAAAGAGATCAGAAGGCGGACAGGAATAATATATACACCAACAGAAAGAATAGAATCCAGACTCCCCTCTTCCCTAAAAAAAATTATTTTAACTTAAAATATTTACAAAACAGACTGGCAAAATAAATAGCAATTTAGAAATAAATTAGTAACTGGAAAAATCCATCGCTGTGTTTTCAAAAATCTACAGGGACATTTTTTAAGTGTCTCACCTAATTCACTCTTTTCTTATTCTAAGTACTAAGAAAATTCTTTCAGTATTAAAACGTAATATGATAACAAAAAAAGTTGTTACTTGTCAAATTTAACAGATTACAAAGCCAACTAGGATTTTTTTAAATGGCACTTTATACATATGATTAAAAAGCATTTTTTTGTCCTTTTACAAAAATATATAACACTTGATATTTATTTTTATAGGGAATTTAATTGAAATGGCTCACTCAATTAACTCTTTTCCTATTTGGGATATAAAAAAATATTTTGCTCATAAACTTTTTTGTCAGGAAGCCTAATATTATAACGAAATTTGTCACTGCTCAAATTTGACAGTTTACTAAGCGATCTTCTTTAAATAACCCCCTCTACATATAAGCATACCATCAAATTGCATTTTTGGTCCATTTACAAAATATATAACACTTGGTATTTATTTTCAGTCGTTACCGGTATACAAGGCATTGAAATTATGGAATTGAATTTCAAATTTTACGTGGCTCGGCCAATTTATTTTTTTCGTAATTAGGGTATCAAAAGAAATTATTTTACCAGTAAACTTAGTACGATATTTTTGTCAAGAAGCGAAATATGATAACATAAAATTTATCCTTTGTCAAATTTGACAGTTTACGAAGTCAACTAGGATTTTTTTAATGGCAACCTCTATCTATAAGCCCATCATTAATTAATATTTTTCAGTACATTTAAAAAATATGTAACTCTTGTATTTATTTTCAGTTGTTATCAATATACACGGCATTTAAGTTATTGAAAATGATGTTACCTTTTCAGTGGCCCATCTGATTTACTATTTTCCTATCTAGCATATTAAAAAAAAAATTACTGCTAAACTTAGTTCTTTTTGAAGAAGCCAAACACGATAACAAAAAATTTGTCACTTGTGAAATTTGACAGATAATAAAGTTAACTAGATTTGCCATTTAAAAGCTCTAGTTGCCCTTGTATTCTGTCAAATTTGACATGTGACAAATTTTTTGTTATCATATTTGGCTTCCTCATGAAAAACCAAGTTTAGTACTGAGAGAATTTTCTTAGTATGTAGAATAGGAAAATAGTGAATTAGGTGAGATACTTAAAAAATATCCCTGTACAAGCCTATATTAGTGGTCTATGTAAAGGATTATTTTTTACTGCTTAGTTGGAAACTGTACACGAAAATAGTCATAAACTCGTTTGCTGTCAATTAAAGAAAAAACTGTTTCAAAATTACAGTATGTATATCTTTTGTAATTGCGTACATAATCTAAAGTACAATATTAAATGCGATATTGCAAATTATGTATGTGATGTAATGACAAAGAGGAGTTGTGAATTAGCTATGAGCTCACTAACAATATTTGTTTTTCACAATTCATGAATAATGAAACCACATTTTAATTTTGTTTGAATATATGTGTATGCAATATGGATTTGTACTGATAGACCACACCAGAGGGTAGAATATTAATAAAAAGTTTTTCGCTAAAGAGCAAAATTAAAAATGAAACCAGAATTGTACAATAAGTTTTTTTAAAAACTACAGACAAATATTCCAGAGTTATAAATAATAAAATAAATAAAATTTTAGTAAAGGTGAAAAATTATCATTAAAAAGGAGCGGAAAAAGGTGTTCGTACACTGTAAAAAGTGTATGTGAAACTATATAGAAAATACAGGAAATGATTATCCACGGAATTTTACATAAATATAGTATATACCTTAATCAAGGAAAATTTAAAAAAAACATGATTTAACAGATGCAATTAAATATATCTAGGTAGAAGTAAATTATATTGCAGTTGATCAAGATTACAGAAAGTACTGAAATTTTAATATTTCTGGTTCACATTTCATTTATTGACAAAATTAGCTAGTAACTAGACTATAACTAATATACATTAATAGAATAAGCGTGTATACATTTTGGATCTTAAGATATTGACATCGTATGGACTTAAATACTTAGGTATTGACAAACTTAAGATATTTCAACTTAAGATATTTCATGAATATACTTTAAAACAGAACTTAAACATATACTTAAGATATTTCATTAACATGAGCTTATAGTACTTAATGTTAAGCTAATCCTGGGTCATCGGGTCGCTGGGTCTTAGTAGACGTCGGCGGGCATGGCGCGGGGGGGGGCGGTAAGTAGTCCTGATTGTGGGGTTGACGTGACGGGTGGCTTTGTCCAGGAATCTCTGCTGGGTGCTGCTGATGAATTCCCGGATGGTTGGTATTTGGAGGTCCCTATGGAGTTGGGTATTTCTGACAAACCATGGGGCGTTGGCAATGGTTCGGAGGGCCTTGTTCTGGATGGTCTGGAGGGTGGATCTGCGAGTGCGTGACATCTGGCACCATGCGGGGCTAGAGTAGGTCATCCCTGCTCTGATGATCATCTTGTAGATTGTCAACTTGTTTCGTGTTGACCATTTCCTGGACTTGAGTAGGGGGTATTTACATACACACATAAAATTTATACCCTAAGAAGGTAAGTTTTTATTTCTTACTAATTAATATTTAATTTGAATTTTTAGATAAAGTTCAAAGAAAATATTTCGATATGTATTTAATATTTTACTAAGGTTAGTTTTTTGTGGCAGCCACCACTACCTTGTGAAAGGAAAGATAACCTCACGAACAACACGGGAAAGCAAACTGGAAGATACAAGTATACAACACACAACAAGTGAAACAACAATAAGATATAATATAGACAGCTTACAAAATGAAAGTATCCGAAATCTATACAAGAGTAGACTGGACCAAAAGATACAACGGACGGGATTTGTTAATATAGAAGAACAATATAAGTACATAAAGGAATGTCTACACGCAGCCGCGCTGGAAGCATTAGGGTACCAAGAGAAAAGGGAAAAACAGCAAAAACCATATTGGTGGGATGAAGAAATTAAATACGAAATTGAAGAAAAACGGAAAAGCTATCACAAATACTTAAGTTCAAAGAGCACACACGACAAAGTAAAATACAAAGAATCCCAAGCTAGAGTACGCAAAATGATTAGTGACAAAAAGAACAACCAATGGGAAAAGACATGCTCAAGACTCAACACTTACATAGGAGGAAGAAAAAGCACGGAAAGCTGGAGACTTCTTAAAAATATGAGAACAGAACGGAAAAGAGAAATCTTCTCACCAATAACACCAGAAAAATGGAACCAATATTTTACAAATATGCTAACAGAAGATAGATCAGAGTTCAAAAGTACCCAACATGGAAACCCATATATAGTTATACGAGGATCCCCAATAAGGATAACAACATTAGAAGTTAAATAAGTATGTAAAACGCTAAAAAATGGTAGAGGACCAGGAAATATCCCAGGAGAGATAGTAAAATACGGAACTGAAAAGCTATTTAGCGCTTTGAGGAACTTATTCCAAAGATGCATTAACACATCAGAAGTACCTGAGGAATGGAAAATATCATAAATATCAACAATTCATAAGAAAGGAGACAAAAATAATTGCGATAAAAATATACGGAAAAATACTTAAAAACAGAATAGAAACGGAATACGCGGACGTAGAAGCTGAAGAACAGGCAGGCTTTAGAGCAGGAAGATCCACAATAGACCATCTCTTCTCACTGACACAAATCCTAGAAAAGAAAACCGCATTTGATCAGGAAGTCCATGTCTTGTTTGTTGATTTAAAAAAGGCCTACGACAGCGTGCCCCTAATGAGGTTGTGGGAAACACTACAACAGAGTAATGTAAGCACCGAAATAATTAAAGCTGTAAAATCCTTATACCAAGACGCAAGAAGTAGTGTGAAAACCAAATATGGTATAACAACAGGGTTCCAGGTCACAAAGGGTCTCAAACAGGGCTGCTGTATATCCCCAACGCTATTTAAAATCTATTTGGAGAGTGCACTGAAGAACTGGAAAAGGAAATGCAGCAGTATGGGATTACCACTGGATGACGATACTACATTGTACACGCTATCATTCGCAGACGACCAGGTAGTAGTCGCTCAGGACATCGATGATTTGGAATACATGACACGAAAACTTATGGAGGAATATGAAAAATGGGGCCTAGAAGTCAATATTAAAAAGACCGAGTACATGTGCGTCGGAGGACAACAGCAGGACTTGAAACTGGCCACAGGACACACCATCAAACACTGTGCCAGTTATAAGTATTTGGGAACGAGAATATCTAGGGACGGAACACTGGAAGAAGCAATATTCGAGAGGAATATCCAAGGAAGAAAAGCGATTGAAATGCTTAATAGTATTATATGGGACAAAAACATAACCATTGAAAATAAGAAGAGAATTTACAACTCAATAGTGAAAAGTATAATAACTTACAGCTCCCAGGTGTGGCCATTGAAGGAAAGAACAGAAAAAATACTAAAAGCTACAGAAATGGATTTCTGGAGACGAGCAGCCGGAAAATCCAGAAAAGACCGCATACCAAATGACACGATAAGACGAGCTTTAGAAATAAAGCGCGATATAGTGGACGAAATCAGAAACCCGACAGTTGGTATGGTACGGACATGTACAGAGAAAGTCATAAGACCGACTACCTAAAAAGATTTTAAATTGGAAAAAGAAAGCGAGGAAGACCACGCCAAAGCTGGAGAGCAGGAATCAACAAGGAAGTACTAGAGAGAGATCTGGAGGAGGAGGGATGGAGGAACCGGGAGTAGTGGAAATTAGGCATCGGAAGACCTTTACATTCTATACATTCTACATCTTAATCATAAAGATAAATTTTTAAATTCTCTTCTAGAATGTAGTTCTGTAAACTGTAAAGATTTGGTTGTGTGCCATGTATTATTCAAATAACAAAGTTTTACATAAGTTTGTTGTCTTTAAATTTTGTGTCTAATTTTATCTGAATAAAAAAAACTTCACAGTTATTTTTGGTTTATTTAAAATTTTAATTTCATTCTTTGTTAGGTTACATAATAAAAACGCAATTCACAAAATTTAAATATAAAATATTTCTTTGAATAATGAAATTTTATATAAAAATCTGGATTTTATTATATAATTTTAGTAGTAATGCAAATATGATAATCAATATCTATGTAATCCTATTTACATGATTTTACGAAAGTTTACATGAAGTTACAGAAATTGTGCATAATTACACGAATAATCGATGCTTAAAATTAGACTTAGGATTATCCAAGCAATTATGATTGAAATGATTCTATCTTTATTTGGTGGAACTTCCTAGCTAGTAAATGTATGATAAATTAAACACTTGTTTATTAAATTCCACTTAAATATGATTAAACTTAAAAAAATTTCTACACACTTTGCTACCATTGTAGCTTTTTAAAGAACGAATGTTTATAAAGTGTAAGAATATCTCTATTTACATATATGTTACTTATTTATATATGAGTTTTTCTAGCTAACATAATATAACTATTTCTTAAAATAAATTTAACAATGGTCAGGTATGGTTAACTTTTTACTAGGACATTTGTGTTTTTTAATTAATTTAATTCTACGGTCTATGTCAAGAAATTAAGTTTGTCACCTTCATTTCCGGAATTAATTATTTGGTAACATTTTGATTTGATGCGATGATTGAAGATTGATTAGTTCATTAAAGTGGAATTTAATAAACAAGTGTTTTATTTACCATATATTTATGTTTTAGAGGGTAATACTCTGCTGTACTCACGTCCTACTTTGCAAATATAGTTTTCATAAACTCTTTAAGTTTTTACTAACCAAAAATGTTTAGTTTGTATTAACGACAAATTTTGCAAGCAAACAGCCATTGCTTCATTAAACGTTGCCTATGTTATGTTATGGAATTAGACGTATAATATAATAGCCTTATTTTTGCCAAATCTTTAATATCTTTGAAGTTGCTTGAAAACTATTTTTTGGGACGATAATAGTTTTGACGTAATGGAATTTACTGACAAAATCATATTTTAATTCAAACCATTATTTATAAATAAATAAATAAATAAATAAATAAATATGGTCTTTATATCCAATTATGAAAGAGAAAAAAAAAACATCATAAACTAAATAAACAAGATGCTACATTAAACTGGAAAATGCCGAAGGTCAGCTGGGAATGTAAGACCACGAAGATACAAACATTCCCCCTGTTCTTTACCTTAAGCATCCTAATACTAAAGTTTATAGAATACAATATTTATTTATTAAACTGTGCTAGTATCTTAATAAAACTGTGTAATGTTGTAAGTGTTAGGAAAAAAGAAAAAAAAGACAAAGAAAAAAAAGAATGGCTTATGACATAACTAGAGCAAACAAAAAAAAAAACCTTGATATAAATTAAATTGTTAGACAGGCGAGTCACCCCAACATATCCGAGATAAACAATAGAATTCATACAGAGCACAGATACACTCAAGAGCTAGTGATATCTTTTCTGAAGGAAAATTTACATAAATAAGTACTATATCTTTATAAACTCCTGGACAAAATTAACGCAACAATCTGAAAATTAATTTATCTTTTTCTTATGTCAGTTTTAAAGTTTATCGAGTATTTGAATAGTAGGCTATGCATATTTTGTTTTGTTGTTCATGACAGAAATCAAAACAATTCGTTTAGATTTACAGTTTTAAAGAATTTTTTAGAAGATAAACAATTTTCTGTAATAATGCGATAGATTTTCTTTAAAAGTAAGCTTATAAATTGTTCCCTTTTTCAAAGTAATACGTTTTTGTGGTGGACTGTTTAATTTTTGACCCCGAAGAATTAGAAAAATGAATCAAACAAGAAATTTAACTGAACACGAGGTAGTGCGAGCCTCAGTTTTATTGGACGAGGGATATTGTCAGAGTTATGTTGCCAATTTGTTAGGCAAACATCGTTCCACAATAAGTCGTATGGTAAGACGCTTAAATGAAGTAGGAACTTATTCTAGAAAGCTAGGGCAAGAGCGAAAACGATGCACTAGCGACCTAGATGAACGTTTTATAAGACAATATGCTTTAAGAAACAGGACTGTCACTAGTTCTATAATAAGAAACGAACTCGAAGCTGTTCGCAATGTCACAATTTCTTCTAAAACAGTTAGAAGACGGTTAAATGAAGCTGGATTAAACGGTAGGAGACCAGCCACTGCGCCCTTGCTTACTAGAGAGAACAGAGTTGCCAGGTTACGTTTTGCTCGAAATCACGAAAACTGGTCTGTGGATGATTGGAAACAAGTTTTCTTCACAGAAGAAACTAGGGTTAGTCTAAAACATCCAGATGGTCGTGAGCGAGTATGGCGAGGACCAGGAGAGAGGTTTGCTCCTTGCAATATCTCTGCAAGGATTCCATTCGGCGGTGGCTCTGTTATGTTCTGGGGTGGCATCTGCTTGATGCTCGCACAGAGTTAGTTCCTGTCCGTACGAGATCCATGAATGCTGACTACTATCTTGAGAATATTGTAATAGAACATGTGATGCCTTTCGGTCATTTTGTGGGGCCCGATTTCCTGTTTATGCAAGACAACGCTCGACCTCATGTGGCTAGGGAGGTACTCGATTATCTTAATCAAGTTAATATACCGATTATGTAATGGCCACCAAAAAGCCCGGATCTGAATCTGATAGAACATGTATGGGATCACCTTAAGAAAAATGTGAAACGTCATATACCTGCACCTAGAAACCCGAGGGAACTTGAAAATGCAGTTATCACAGAATGGGAGCAAATTCCTCAAGATTTTATCCAAAATTTAATTAGAAACATGCCTAGGCGCATAAACGCTGTCATCCGAAGTAGAGGAGGCAACACACGCTACTAGTGTCCCAGTTACACCATTAATTTTGCTACTAGTGTCCCAGTTTATTTTTTTCATTATTACATAATTTCAACGATTTTGTTATTAGGTCTTAAGAATAATTTTTAATTCGAATCTTATAGAGAAATTTGGTAGCTAATTCACTTTTAAAGTATCCGAATAAGTTTTTTCTAACTTTTAGTGTAACCAATGTTCATAAAAAATTATTAAAATTAATTCATTATAGAGATTTGTATGATTTAATATATTGTTGCGTTAATTTTGTCCAGGAGTGTATATTTAATAAAATTCTCCTATACGCCGCCTTGAATGACCTAGGATCTAATAGTTTTATATTTTCTGGAATTGAGTTATAAATCTTAGCTATTTGAAAAGAGGACGATCTAAATTTTTCAGTTTTGTGAGCCGGAGGCGTAAGGCGACCTCGAAAACGGACATTCAAATTATGATCATCTGATCTAAAGGTAATTTTTCTATGTAGGTAGGAGGGAACACCCGTTAAGACAATTTTGTGGAATAAACAAGCCGCATGCAAACAACGTCTATCATTCATATTTAACCATCCCAGTTCAAACAATTTGTGTGATATGTGATTCCTTTTACGAATACCAAATATTAGGCGCAAACATGAATTTTGAAGAACTTGGATACGTCGTCTATCGGATGAGTCTATTGAAAATCCATATATAGTATCACAAAAATTTAATCTGGACAATACCAGAGACTCACATAATATAGTTTTCAATTTTTGATTTAAGTAGTCCCTAGAATTGTAAATCGTCTTCAAATTAAAGTACGCCCGACGTATAACTATGTTCACATGCAATCTGTACCTCCAGTCCAAGTAAGGCCTAAATTTCTACATTTGTCATCAATCCGTAATATTTGCCCGTTGATTTCAATATTAATATGTGTTAAGCAACTGCTTCTGAGCCTCTGAGTATCAGAAACCATGACTGTACTTTTTTTTGTATTAATTGATAGGGAGTGGTCACTGGCAGCAGAAACTAGCCCCACCAGATCATCATTGATTTCTCTAACGCATCTGTGAATCTCGTTAGGACGACATATGTGATAAAGCTGCGTATCGACGGCATACAAGTGTACCCTACAATACCTCACACCCGATGTATTAGTTGTGAAGTGTAAACTGAAAATAATAGAGGTCCCAAAATGGAACCTTGTGGGACACCACAGGTGATTGGTAAAGGTCTCGACTCAATACCGGCGACTCGCACTGATTGACTTCGATTACTTAAAAAACTTTGCAATAATTTCAAACTGTTCTTAGATATGTGTTAAAAGGTTAGGAATGAGTTCTGCAATAAATTTGACCTTAAGTCGGAATATTAAAGAAAAATAGAGCTTATACTAAAATAATAGATTCATATCATAATATGGCTAATATACGTATAATATATGATACAATTAATTGTTCCATTGAAAGCAACATAATTCATATTTATACGTTATGTGATGACGTTTTGCTTATGGAAAATAACACGTTTATTAAAAAAATATTGATGGTGGGATATAGTTTAGACTATTTTAATAGTGTTCTGTGTAACAAGCAATAATACAAAAACACAAAAGTTTTTTTTAAGAAAAGGTACTTATATTGAATAGTTTTATACAGTTTTAAATTCTGTAGAGGTGTAAAGATATCAGTACAAAACATCTTACTTGTTTCTATTTAAAATTATCGAAAATAGAGTTTCAATGTTTTAATTGGATATTCGAATTCCAAACTCTGGAAATTAATAATTTTTTGATAAAGCGGAAGCTAACATAGAAATTAAAATACTAACATAAAACGGTGGAAGCTAGTTTTAGACACCATAGGGTGTCAAACTCTAAACATGTTATTTTTCAAATGCCTTTCTCTCATCATATACAAAAAATGTTCTGGAATCTACAATAGAGTACAAATATATAAAATATAAAGCTACCAACTACCAAAAATTTAATCACATTTTGGTAGTTATTTATTGCCCTACTATTACGACTCGTAGATCGCGCTAGAATTGTCAAAGATAAGATCAAAAATTAATACTTTTAGGGCTATACTTGCGCAATATAGAAGTAAGATACCATAAGTTGCATCTGTGGTTAAGGTCAGTTCAATATTAAGGAAATATATTGGGTTGACATCAGCCATAGATACAAATTACTCTATGTTTCTGTTATATTGCGCAAGTACTGAGCACTACGACAAATAATCGATAAAAAAAATGGTCAAAATGGTTTGCGGACGGTAGAAATGACATTCGATTTGAAATTTAGTACAGGTACAATATTTGAACTACCATTGGAATTTATAGCTTCGGACGATATCGCTGTAGGAGATGGAGTGAAAAGGGTAAAGTCGATGCATTTTGTATTATCTAAAGAGAATTATTTCTGGATTTTGGTTAGGATTTACGGTCAAACAGAGTACTAAAATGGTGGTGGAGGAGGTTAAATGACTTACTTCTAATATATCATATTATAGGTCCTTTTTGGAGTTCTAGGAATCAGAAACATGAAAATTATATATTTTTTTATTATTTCCAATCTTTACGAAAATAGTATATAAAGAGATTTTGGTTGGTTGGTTGTAGGCGAGGAGGCAATTATGCACTGCTGCCTCATGACTTATTGTGCTCCTCTAGCTTGGTTACAAGAACGTCGTATCTTTAAGAAGGTTAATTAACCACGATATATAGGTCTCTGAACAATTGATGTCTGTTCCGAGTTAAGGAAACATTACACGTCCTCGAGTCGAAAAAATCGACTTTTTAGAATGTATCCCATTGGAAAGTATTATATTTTAATAATATTCTCTGAAAATTTCAGACGAAAATTTCAAATACTTTCGAAGTTATAGACAATTATAATGCCAAGTGTAAGGTAGGCCAAATCGACGCGCGGCGTAACAACATACATTTCGGCCATTTACCATGCGTCGAACATCTGGTGTTGCTTTTATGTTCCTAAGAAAGAGACAAGCAGGTAAAAGGAGAGTTTATTATAATGAGTACAATATTTTTTCAGTTTAAAACAAAACGGTAGCTCCAAAGCAAACGTCACGTTGGCCTGCTCAGTTCGAAAATATCGCTCGCATTGCTAACATCACTCAGTAAACATCTTGGCTAATATTATGCAAAATGGATAAAAAAAATCCGGGAATTTTAGTTCGAAGCGAGTGTGCAGACCATGTAAAAGACAGTTGTAGGGTAATCGATTTTCAGATGAAAGTAATTCTAATTTTGCCAGTACATCTGCAGAAAAAATTGTAAAAAACTTCTGATTTGAGTCCAAGCACTGATTTTTTAGTTTTTACAACTTTACAACAAAAGTTGAAGTGCAAAGTTTGTGATGGAGACGTGAAATTTTTCAAATGAGATGAGAGGAGTAGGTTTTAAGCTCTGTGTTGTGTGTGAATGCGGTGATACACTCGTTGACTCTAGTTCCAAAATTGGAAAATCGTATGAAATTAATAGACGTTTCATTTTTGTAAGGAGATTACTCGGCTGTCGAATCACTGGAGTGAACAATTTTTGCGACCTGATGGATTTAGGAACGTGCTTTTATGAAATACAAAATCATCAAAAATATTAAAACTGTAGTTGAGGCTGTATTCAGAGTTCTTATAAATAAAGCCGCCAATGAAGAGAACACTTGAGAAAGAGGCGTATGAGGAGTCGGAAGGAATTTTGTACGCAACAGGAATAGCTGAATGAACGTAAGTAGCTTTTATATGTGAAAATTCGCTTGTCAAAACTTCAAACCCGTTTTTCTCAAGACAACGTTTTTGTAATCAGCATGCACAATAACTTAAAAACCATTTAACTGATCGGTCTGAAATTTTAATATGTTCTTCTACATAACAATAGCTTCAGTATACACTCGAATAAAAAAAGACTGGTTACTTTTTTTCTCAATCTTAAACGATTTTTTTTACGAAAAAAATGCTATTTTTGAGACCACCAATTTTGGAGGTCCACCATTTTGTGAATTTTTGCTCAAACAAAATAATCGTAGTCCCCTATACTGGGGCCATTGTCATACTTTTTCTAAGGATATATTTTTTTTTTCAGACTTTCCAGTGAGGCGTAATTGTGCACGTCAGCAGATCAAAATTTTCAAAATGGCTTCCATGAGGCTGCAAAAAAAACCCTATAAAAATCAATTAAAAAATGATGTATAAATTTTTATCTTGTACTTGAAGACTTAAAATATATGTCAGAAAAATTACGGACTAAAAAAAGGTTTTTTTATTAATTTATCAGTCCCATAAAAATTATTAAAATTTTCGACCGAGAAAGTGTAATGTTCCCTTAAAGACACATATTCATGTGGGATGTGCATAGAGGTTTCATTCTTTTCACCACACAGTTTGCATGTCATGGGATCATTGTGGATACCCATTTTCTGAAAATGTTTCTTCAGGTGACAGTGGCTGGTGATCAGATCCACCAGTAGTTTGGTTTGGGGATCTTACAGCGGCTTTAATATATATATATATATATATATATATATATATATATATATATATATATATATATATATATATATATATATATATATATATATATATATACATATATATATATATATATATATATATATATATATATATATATATATATATATATATATATATTTCACGATATATTCTAAACTAAAGATTTAACAATATAAATGAAAATAAATATACAAATATGACTTAGATAGTCACAAGTAATACCTGCGACCCACTTCTTCGCAAAGCGGTGACTCCAGTCGCTGTTTTAAATAGTCGCTGCATACGTAGATGTCGCAAATCCGCCCAATCTGAACTTAATGATCGGCTACGCACAGTAGGGTAAAACACTTGAAAAATGGAAAAAACCTCCTAAAGGACTTCAGTAATATCAGTTACTTATTTGTGGTGCCAATTCCAAAGTATTTTCTCGTGCTGAATCGCATAGAAAAATTTTCAAGTTGATGGGAGCAACTAGTTGCAGGCTATGTCAATTTATACAATGTTATTACCCACAAAACGTCGTTTTTTTTTGAATGAATTTAAAATTGGTGCAATTTTTAATGTATTTTCGTGTTTAATTAAACTATTTTAGTGTTACTTGGATGAACTAATGTACAAATATAGTAAGAATACTATTTTAAAATCTTTTTTTTTTCGGTCGGAACCAGAGATCACTGCTTACACACGATTTTTGTATGGAAAGGTTCTTTAGAGATATTGAATTCTAAATTGCCTATAACATTTTTTAATGATTTTTATTCTTCAAGAAATTCGTTAAAATTAAGCAATAATGTAGTTAACATGAGTTCATTACCGTATATATTATATTACTAATTTTTACTTCCATGAAAATGGAAATGAAAAAAGGGCATTTTTTTCGCCGTTTTTTGCATTTTATTCAAAACTCACAATATTTACGAGGTGGCCATTCGGATTCAGACCCCAAAAAACATAAAGGATCGTTGAGAAAAACTTCCATATTTTTTTTCTGAAATGAACACTTTTTATCCCCTGTTTACTAACTATTCAACTGAAATTGTATTCGATGATATCTGGCGGCATTCTTTGCGGGAAATCGAACCTCATAGAACCTACTATCTAAGCAAATAAGAGGTGCTTTGGAGGCGAGTGGAGTTAGTCTTCAAAACTTAAGAAAAACAAGAACATAACAAACATAATTGTTTATTTTTGACGAGTTCCTTGAAGAATAAAAACCTGTGCAACACGTTTTAAGCAATTTAGAGTTCACTATCTCTAAAGAACAGTTCCATACAAAAATCGTGTCTAAGCAGTGATCTCTGGTTCGGGTTACTTTGGGGACGTTTTCATTCTTCTGTGAACGCTATTGGAAAAAGGTTTGTCCAGGTAAGAAACTTTGGGATTTAAACTCTAATAAAAATACTTTCAAAAAATGTACCTATCGTCTCGTTATAGACAACGGTCGAAGTCGGCCGACGACTGACCGGGACACGATGTTGGAGTGTCGCGTCGCCGTTAGAAGGTAAAACGCTGTTAGCTCAAATAACTACAAAGTAAAATTTTGTTGTATATATTTAAATGTAAATACTTTGGTAAATTTATATACGAACTAACACCAGTTTTCTGTAGACTTTTTAACCTATCCTACAGAAAGGGAATATTTCCGTCCTGCTGGAAATGTGCCACGGTTCAGCCGATACCTAAAAAAGGCAAGAAGACCTTGCCAAATAACTACCGACCAGTCGCACTGCTTTCAATAATATCGAAAGTCATGGAAAAGGTTATCAATGAGCATCTTCTAAAATATCTTGAACGATTCAATATTATTAGCGATCACCAATATGGGTTTCGTAAATGTAGATCAACACGAGATGTTCTGACTTACGTAACACATGTTTGGAACAACGCAATTGAACACTTTGGAGAATCTCGAGCGGTTGCTCTTGACATATCCAAGGCATTCGACCGTGTTTGGTACGATGGACTGTTGGCTAAGTTACGCTCTTATGGTATGTCTGAAAGGTTCTGTTTGTGGCTCTCATGTTTCCTCAGAGAGCGTTCTTTACGATTGGCGGTCGACGGATTTCTTTCTAACACCTTCACTATCAACGCCGGTGTGCCCCAGGGCTCCATACTGTCTTCTACCCTCTTTCTCATTTACATTAACGATCTGCTGGAAAAGAGCGGGAATCCAATCTACAGCTTTGCAGATGACAGTACGCTGGTCTCTTCATTCACCTTGATCGCTCGGACATCGGCTGCTCAGGCGAATATTCGCAGACAGCAGGAAGTCGTTCAACATAACAAAGACCGGAGGAAATTCTATCTTGGGGTGACATTAATCAAGTGGAATTTAACGCTACAAAAACCCAGGCGGCAGTTTTTTCTAAAAAAGTTAACGTTGCTGAATCCGACATAGTTATGTCGGGGCACTCCATTCCCCTAGCATCGTCGCTCAATTTGTTGGGCGTTAGTTTGGGAGCAAATATGTCCTGGCATGAACATGTTGCAGGCATAGTAAGGAGAGCTTCTCAAAAGTTGGGAATATTATTTCGAACCAGAAAGCTTTACACAACAACAACTGTTAATTCTTTACAAAGCTCAAATTCGACCAACTATGGAATACTGCTCTCACGTTTGGATCTCCGCTCCCAAACATAAACTGCATTTGTTGGATTCTGTTTAGAGAAGAGCTGTCCGTCTGATTGGAGACCCGGAATTGACCGGCAGGCTTGATTCGCTGGAACATCGAAGAACGGTTGGCGACTTGAGTCTGTTCTATAAGTATTTTCATGGAAAGTGTTCGAAAAATGTAGCCAGCTTAATTCCTCTCAAAGCGGTGCATGTTAGAAATACACGTCGCGCTGGTGCTTAACATCCGTATGAGGTTCAGCTTGTTACTCCGCTTACAACGCTTTTCAAGCAGTCTTTTTGTACGGAGAACATCATCCCTTTGGAATAATTTGCCCAGAGCTGTGTTTCCCACCGAGTACCATTTACAGCGATTCAAGAACAATGTAAATCGCTATGCCGCTCCTGGAGCGCTTTAGGGACTTCCCTGCAGCACGTGTGCTAGACCCATAAAAAAAAAGAAATACGTATATTTAGGCAGAAAGATGTTAATAAAAAAAACTAATAAAGCAACAGAAGTACTCTGAAAATGACTAAAAAAATAGTCAACGAACAGTATACATACACCAAAATATCAGAAATAATGGGCCATAAAATTGGTTGGCTGTGACAGGCGCTGTTGTAGATCATTAAGCAGCAGTAGTTTCGGATTTCCGGAGATTTTTTGAAGTAGCGACTAAAGTCGCATAATTTTTTAAATGATGACGGTTTTTTTGTAGCCTCATGGAAGCCATTTTGAAAATTTCGATCTGCTGACCTGCGCGATTACGGCTCACTGAAACGACAGAAAAAAATATATATCCTTAGAAAAAGTATGACTATGGCCTCAGTATAGACTACGATTATTTTGTTTGATCAAAAATTCACAAAATGGTGGACCTCTAAAGTCTCAAAAATGGCATTTTTTTTGTAAAAAAAAACATTAAAAATTGAGGAAAATATTAACCAATCTTTTTTATTCTAGTGTGTTACGTTCAACCAGCTATTTCTGCTGCATATGAAATTCCTTCCGACTCCTCATACGCCTCTTTCTCAAGTGTTCTCTTCATTTGCAGCTTTATTTATAACAACTCTGCCTCAACTGCGATTTTAATATTTTCGTTGATTTTGTATCCTCTTCGTATATCTTAATTTCTCAGAATGGATTGAGTGGATATTAATACTGAAAGAACTAAATAAATTAGATATAAACTAGCTCAGCTTATTTGGAGAGATTATGGATAGGAGATAATTTTTATATATCTTTTGAAAATAATCTCTATACTTGTTTAAAATTTTGGTTGTACAGATTTTGGGCACCATTCATTTTAAAATAAAAAGAATCTAACTTCAGCTCAAAAAAATGAAAAAATACTGAAGGGTTATGTAGTTATTAAAAAAATTTTAATATAGCACAACCGTTGTGTCCTGAAAGATAAAAGGGTGATTCAATGAAACGTTCAAAAAGATAAAAGAAAGGTTTTTTAAATGACAAAATTAAAAGTTCTAACTTCGCTACACTTAAAATTACTATTAATACTAAATAAAATCCCTTAGTCTAGTAGATAGTACGATTATCTAGAGTCTTTAAATCAGGATTCTAATTAAGGCTTACCTAAACACGATGTTAAAAGTTCGTGGGATTAACTTCACGAGCTACCCGTTCTGAATAGACGATGTAAAACGCACTTGTCAGCAGGAAACTAGGTCTATGGATTGATATACTGATGACTTACGGTTTTTCTATGAGTTTTTTGGCCTGTCCTGGTGAGATATTCATAACACTGATGTCTCCCTTGGCTACCCCAGTTCCCTTTGGGCTGCTAAACATTTCTTGACCCCTAAAGGTCTGGGAATAAGCAGGATATTTCAAGGAAAAGGCCTTGAACTTGAAAACTAAAACCGTTTCTGCACTACTACATCACTAATAAACGAGTACGGCAACTTGATAAAAAAAGCCTACTGGGCGGCTTACTGAAGGAAAAACCATCTCTGGCTACATGATCGAAAGGAGAGCTCACTGCGGCTCTATGATGGAAAAAAAGCTCCTATTAATGCCATCCGGACCCTTAAATATTATTCTCCCTTCCTTAAAATCACGTCTTCTAGATGGTTACTTCCCGGATACAAATCTTTAGCCAATCGGACGCATTCGATGCCAATAAATAGGTCCAGTAGGTAACCCGCAATGCACACTGTAAAATAAACGGCTCAAAAATTCGAAACACTGTTTTAAACTACACTGCTTAAAAGTTAGTAAATAAGTAAAGTAAAGTAAAAAAATATAAATTATAAGTGGAAACAGTGTCGTAACATGATCTTAAAATTTAGGAAAAAATGAATGTTACAATTTTATAATAAGTTTCATAAAAGTCCGTTCCTAAATCCATCAGGCCGCAAAAATTGTTCACTACAGCGATTCCACATCAGAGTAATCTCATTACAAAAATAAAACGTCTATTAATTTCATATAATTTTCCATGTTAGCCCTGCGAGCGATATTTTCGAATTGAGCAGGCCAACGTAACGTTGCTTTGGAGCTACAGTTTTGTTTCAAACTGAAAAGATATCGTACCCATTATAGTAAGTTCTCCTTTTATCTGCTTCTATCTTTCTTAGAATCATAAAAGTAGCACCAGATGTTCGACGCAGGTAGAGTAAAATCTTTGTAAATGGCCGAAAGAAAAGTTGGCACGCCGCGCGTCGATTTGGCCTGCCTTACATTTGACACTATAACCGTCTATAACTTCGAAAGTATTTGAAATTTTCCTCTGAAATTTTCAGAGAATATTATTAAATTTCTTTCCAATAGGATACTTTCTAAAAAGTCGATTTTTCCGACCCGAGAAAGTGTAATGTTCCCTTAACTCGGAACAGACATAAATTGTTCGAAAACCTATATCGTGGCTAATTAACCTTCTTTAAGGTATGGAGGTCTTGTAACCAAGAGAGAGGAGCACAATAAGTCAGGAGGCAGCAGTGCACATTTGCCTCCCCGCCTACAACCCACCAACCAACCAAAATCTCTTTATCTACTATTTTCGTAAAGATTGAAAACAATAAAAAAGGGATATAATTTTCATATTTCTGATTCCTAGAATCCCAGAGAGGACCTATAACTCATTTAATCTCCTCCACCACCATTTTTGTACTCCATCTGTTTGACCGTAAATCCCATAAAATTGGTTGGCTGTGACAGGCGCCGTTGTTGATCATTAAGCAGCAGTAGTTTCGGATTTCTTGAGATTTTTGAAGTAGCGACTAAAGTCGTTGCTAAAAGAAGCTGTGACTTATAAATCACCATCGTAGGTATATCTGTGACCTAAAAGTCGCTGTTAAGCTCATCGCTAATACATACTATCGTATCACTATATTTGTTACATCCACCTGAAACTTGGTGCAAAAATTTACTTAACTTTTTGCTTTTTTTCTAAAAGGTAGATTTTTAATTTTAAATTGTTTTAAAAATTTTAATTCGCACTGAAACATGACTACAAAGACACAAGACTCCCTAGTTGAAAATTATCTGTTTTAGATGTATTATTGTTCCTCCAAATGTAAGATGCAGAGAATATTCCACTCTTTTGCATCCCTTATCTTATATCTTTTTGTATAAATTCAAACTTCTTCATTTTAATGTGAAGCAGATAAACAATTCTGTATGAATATAAATATTCAATAGCCTTGTATATTCTTCCAAAGCCAAAACAGGAAAAGTTTTATCTCTTTGGAAATGTTTTTAATGAAAAAGTTTTCACAAGAATAAAGACAATATATCTGCTGCTGATTATTCAAATCGAATACTCACTAAAACGCTGACGATGACGATTGAAAAGTTTCTCTGCAAGCTAATCAACAACTTCGAGTAATAAAACTGTGCTTTCTGCAAACATTCATTTTGTTTTCTGGTGAAGTTTGTTAAAATTTGAGCAGAAAAGTAGAAAGCAATACAATACGCTACTAAAACTCATTATTAGTTTATGTTTTGTTAAGATTTTATGCGAATAAATAATGTATGTAAGTAAACTCAGATAGAGCAAGGTTTATGTAGCATTATTTGTTTTTTTATTTTATATTGATTGAAGTTAAAAACGTATTTATTTTTAATTAAACGTGTAAGAGAAATGAAGGGCTTAGGAGAGGAAAATCAATCAGTTTGAAGTTCAAGTTGAAACTGGGATGTGAATAAAAGGATCAACCACAAAGCTTTTTTATTTTTATATTATATAGGCCCAGTCGTGGCATATACCTTAAATTATAAAAGTAATTTTGAGTTAATTATATTTACAATTTTGGAAATATTGACTGTTATGTTAACGGAAACTTACTGATTTATAGCATGGTAGGTAAGGTAATGTTATTTTTTATACAAACAAAATATTTAAAATATTATGAAAAATAATTTAAAAAGTTGAAAATTGCCTATTTATTAAGTCTTCCACAAACCTGGGAAATCATTTGAACCTATTTAAAGCATTTTTAGTGTTCCGTTAACTTCGGTGTCTGTTTGTCACACTCGATTTTCTCCAAAACTATTTGACATATAAAGTTGAAATTTGGCACAAATATAAAAATTGATGGCCAAATCAGAGCTGTGTAGTTTTGAGAGTTACATTTCGACTTAAGGGGTTAGCTTATGAAGGAATGTGAATTTTTTTTGTAAGGTCATCGAGTGTGGTGTCAAATGAAAGCTTGTGAAAATACCAGCTCAAAAATATATATGATGTAATACTTGCGCGCACTTTTCTTTGTATTATTTTAAAAAATGGCAAAAAAATCTCTGTCTTATGTCCTTATCTCGAAAAGTATTGAACGAAAAATTTTGAAAAAATTCTGGAATATTTTCCATAAAGTGTAGATTGAGCAAACATTAGCACGAGTGCATTACGTTTGATCGTTTTTCTGTTGTAGAAAAAAACTATGTGGCATGACAGCATGGTTAAACAATAAAATTACTTAATTGCTTTGTTAACTGACACTAAATATATTTTTGTAAAGATTTACAAATGCGTTATCGCGCTTTCGTAGTACAACTACATTTTCAAACGTTTAACTAAGACCGTTTGAAAATGTAGTTGTACTACGAAATTGCGATAACGCAGTTGTAAATCTTTATAAAAATATATTTATTTATTTATTTACGGAACATGCCCATTCAACTCATAAAGACAAAATACAAAAGTTTACATTTACAAATGACACTTAAAACTAAAGGCTAAAGCTGGAGAACAAGTTCGGTGATAGGCAGTTATTTACAATGCCCATAGATCTTGTTATGAAAGTATTAACTCCATAGGTTGTCTTACGATAAGGTTTAAAGAAGGACAATGTAGATCTAGTATGTCTAGAGGGTGCATACAAATTAATCTGAGATAAAAGTTGTGGACAATTTACAATGGAATTTAAAATTTTAAAGTACATAACAAGATCACGTTGAACTCTCCGGTAAGACAGAGTATTCAAGTTTAATATAGATGCCATTTTTGAATAACTAAAAGAATCATTGTTAAAGAATTTAAAATTAATATGACGTAGAAATTTACTCTGAACAAGCTCCAAGCTCCTAACATGGCAAGCAAAAGGTGGGTTCCACACACACACACACACACATAAGCAATATTCCAAGAGAGGCCTAACCAACAAGCAGTATAGCATTTTTATTGAGGTAATGGATGAAAATTCTGATGAGCAACGCCTGATGAACAATTGTCACGAAGATTAATAATATAGTGGAAATTAAAAAACATTATTAGTGTATAAATTTTTTAATAAATCTAGAATTCGTACAAATTTCACAGTTGTAGGATAATTGGAAAATGCTTAAGAATATCAAACGACACATTTTTTTACAAACTGAAAAAATGTCCGCTTCGTGTGATATTTATTATGTATGTGGGAGAAACTGAATTATCAATATATTACATGTAAAATTTTAGAAAAGTGATAAAAAAGTACGAAATAATATTTTCTCTTGCTCCTAAAAAGTTAAAACTTCTTTGCTTATAAAAGAAAAACATAAGGGGGGGGGGCATAGGGCCCGGGTTAGCAAAAAATCTTCTGTCTTGTCATTCTAAACCAAAAATGCAAGAAATCTAATTTGTAAGTAATACTTAATACAGAAAATCTAATATGTAAATGTAAAAATCAGCAAAATGCAGATTGAGATTGAGAAGCAAAAACCCGAAAGTATAGTCGCGATGCTGCACGCGCGAACCGTCTATTCACAGCTGTACGGCGTGGAAAAATTTCTTTATTCATACGTGCTCACTGAAATTCAATTCTTTTGACGAGAAATTAGGGAATATAGCTGATACAGTTATTTGATATTAAATTTTTGTTTAATAAGATCCTTCTTGAAAGAAAGACTTCCGCTTTCTACAAAGTTCCGCTTAATTGTGCATGTTTACGTATCATATTATATATATTTTATAATAAAAATATTAATTAAATATTGCTTACAGGGAGCGAAGATTTTGTTTGTTAATTATGAATTTCTTTTATGAGCAAGTAATCGTAATTTTTTATTTTGAAATTTTTGTCATTTTTTAAAGTCAGTTTAATATGTTTAAATTTTGTTTTTTTTAAGTAAAAACGGTAAAGAGGTATTTATATATATTAAATTTTTAAGCAAAAGGAAAAAGAGTTTGCTGAAAATGGGTGCTGACAAGAAGTAGTTTAGAGAGATTTGATATGAACCGCGCTAACCGCCTACTTACCTGGCAGGTTTAACTCTAGACACTAAAAAAGAATAAACAAAGTATATCATGCATAACATTGTTTCCCGCCAAATTAATGATCTATTATAAACTTTATTGATTACGGTAGGGACAAGCAGAAGTGGAAAAAATTATCTGGTATTAAGGTTCCTTACGACGGCGATAAAAACTGGAACGATTGCGCCTGGTTTGCTAGTAAAACCGGCTGCTGATTGTACCGGTATAGTCACTTATATTTGTTAATTTTATTAGCAGATTACATGTGGTTATATTTGACTTATGAAATTACAAATTTTAAAAAATATACATTTAGTTGTCTTGTAGAAACATAATTTAATTTATTTTCTTCTCATTAGCTAAAACTATTCAGGATAATTTTACTTCACAATATTTTCAGTTTTAGAAATCTGACAAGGAACATTAGCAATCACTAAATCATTACTTGTTGGCAGTAGGGTCGGTATAGTCATCTTAGTTTAACTCCACTTTTAAAGTTAAATCGCGTGGTTTTAACCATCTGTTCGATATTTAACCAACCTCATTATTGTTTGGTTTAACTACTAGCAAAAGTTAACATTAGAATTACAAAATCTATTTTAAAGATTCTTTCATTGTAATCTAACATGAAAAATGTCTGATCAAAGGCAATAAGCTTCAATCAGTCTGAGGACAAAGATATTTACATGTATTCGAAAAATTTTATATATATATCTATATATATATATATATATATATATATATATATATATATATATATATATATATATATATATATATGTATATATATATATATATATATATATATATATATATATATATATATATATATAACACATAGGCTGAAAAGTTTTTGGTCTGAAATATAGATATCTCCCTTTTCAAAAAATCCGTATGATTTTAAGGAAGTACCAACCTTCAAACGATCCGCGTCAAAATTTTATGACATTTCGACTGTTAGTTTACAAGTTATCGTGGTTTTAATGACGCTATTTTTGATATTGTCAAAACAATCGAATTTCGTGTGTTAACTAAACACTGTTTTTTGATAGGAAAAAATACCGTTGAAGCAAAGCAATGGCTTGATAAGTGTTACGGGGACTCTGCTCCTGGAAAATCACTTATCATTTGCTGGTATGATCAATTTAAACGCGGTCGTACAGATACAAATCAGGGTGAACGCTCAGCTATACCGGAAAACATAAAAAAAATCCACAAAATTGTTTTGGATGACCGTAAAGTGAAATTTCATGAGATAGCTGACACACTAAAGATATCGGTAAATTTCATGTGGTCATATTTAACTTATTAAACTACAAATGTTAAGAAATATATATTTGGCTTTCTTGTAGAAACATAATTTAATTTATTTTCTTCTCTATTAGCTAAAACTACTCACGATAATTGTAGTTCACAATAATTTCAATTTTAGAAATCTGACAAGGAACATTAGTATTCAACTAAATCACTATATTTGACCGACCTCATTATTGTTTGGTTTGACTTAAAACTACTAGCAAAAGTTAACATTAAAACTACAAAATCTATTTTAAAGATTCTTTCATTGTAACTTAAAATGAAAAATAACTGATAGAATGCAATAAGTTTCAATCAATCTGAGGACAAAGATATTTACATGTATTCGAAAAATATTATATATAATACCATATAATACCATATATATATATATATACATATATATATATATATATATATATATATATATATATATATATATATATATATATATATATATATATATATATATATATATATATATATATATATATATATATATATATATATATATATATATATATATATATATATATATATATATATATATATATATATATATATATATATATATATAATATACCTGACACCTTAAAGATACCAAAAGAATGTGTTGGTCATATTTTGCATGAACTCCAATGGGTATCGCGTTTGCTCACAGTAGACCAAAAATAACAACGTGTGGATGATTCTAAGCGCTGTTTGGACCTGTTTAAGCGCAATAAAAAGCATTTTTTCATGCAGTTTGTAACAATAGATGAAACATGGATCCACCATTACACATCGGAATCAAATCAGCAGTCAGCTAAGAGGACAGCAGCCGGCGAAACCCTCCCGAAGCGACCAAAGACACAACAGTCGGCTGGGAAGGTTTTGGCCTCTGTATTTTGGGATACGATTGGAATAATTTTCATCAACTATGCTGAGAAGGGATAAACCATCAATAGCGAATATTATATAAAGTTATTGGTGCGTTTAAAGGCAAAAATTGCAAAGAAACGGCCCCAAATGAACAAGAAAAAAGTGCTCTTTCATCAAGACAATGCACCGTGTCAGAAGTCAATGGGTACGATGGTAAAATTGCATGAATTGTAGTTCGAATTGATTCCTCATCTACCGTATTCTCCAGATTTGGCTCCCAGGGATTATTATCTATTCGCAAACTCAAAAAAATGCTTGCGGGAAAGAGATTTGGCTCCATTGAAGAAGTTTATCGCCGAAACTGAGGCCTGTTTTGAAGGCAAAGACAAATCCTTCTACAAGAAAAGTATAGAGATCTTAGAAAAGCGTTGGACTGATTGTATCGTTCTTGAAGGAGGCTATATTGATGAATAAAGTCGAATTTTGCAAAAAAAAATGTGCTTGAAGTAGCTAGACCAGAAACATTTCAGCCTATATATATATATATATATATATATATATATATATATATATATATACATATATATCTATATATATATATATATATATATATATATATATATATAATATATATAGGTATATATATATATATATATATATATATATATATATATATATATATATATATATATATTTATATATTTATATATAGGTATATCTATAATATATATAAAAAGCAACGTCTCTCTGTCTGTCTGTCTGTCCGTTAGTGTGCTTAACACTGGAGAACCACTTATCGGATTTATGTACTTTTTTTTAAAACATACATATGTTCTCTGGCCAGGTTATAGGCTATATTTTATTACGATAGGTAGCATAAGGAATGAGCAGTGACGTAAAATAGTGAATGAAGTCGGAAAAAAGTTTGCCGCTAGCGCGTTCCCTTGCAATACACAGCCTAAACCATTAAATATGGAACAATATTATGCAGCAGAGAATATGTATAATCTATAATCTATAATATATATAAAATGCAATGTTTCTCTGTCTGACTGTCTGTCCAATAGTGCGTTTATCACGCGAGAATCACTTATCCGATTAACGTGTCTTTTTTTAAATTCATTCGTATATTCTTTGGCCAGGTTATATAATAACAATAATAATCTATATCTATAATATATATATATATATATATATATATATATATATATATATATATATATATATATATATATATATATATATATATATATATATATAATATATATATATATATATATATAAAATGTAACGTCTCTCTGTCTGTCTGTCTGTCGGTCTCTCTGTCCGTTAGTGCGCTTATCACTGGAGAATCACTTATCCGATTGACGTACTTTTTTTAAAAAAACATACATATGTACTCTGGCCAGGTTATAGGCTATATTTTATTACGATAGGTAGCATAAGGAATGAGCAGTGACGATAATAGTGAATGAAGTCGGAAAATAGTTTGTCGCTAGCGCGTTCTCTTGCAGTACACAGCCTAAACCATTAAATATGGAACAATATTATGTAGCAGAGAATATCTATAATCTATAACATATATATATATATATATATATATATATATATATATATATATATATGTATATATAAAATGCAATGTCTCTCTGTCTGCCTGTCTGTCCATTAGTGCGTTTATCACGCGAGAACCACTTATCCGATTTACGTGCTTTTTTTTTTAAACATGCTAAACCATTAAATGTGGAACAATATCAAGGAGCAAAGAATATCTATAATATACATAAAACGCAACGTCTCTCTGTCTGTCTGTCCGTTAGTGCGCTTATCACTGGAGAACCACTTAGCCGATTTACGTGCTTTTTTTTTAAACATACGTATGTTCTCTGGCCAGGTTATAGGATATATTTTATTACGTTAGGTGACATAAAGAATAAGCACTGACGATAATAGTGAATCAAGTCGGAGAAAAGATTGCCGCTAGCACGTTCTCTTGCAATACACTGCCTAAAGCATTAAATATGGAACAATATCATGTAGCAAAGAATATATTATATAAAAAATGCTGCGTCTCTCTGTCTGTCTGTCTGTCCATTAGTGCGCTTATCACTCGAGAACCACTTATCCGATTTACGTGTCTTTATAAATTTATACATATATTCTATATAATTCGATATAAGCCTAGATAATGGGAAATAAGGTGAGATAATGGGAGATAAGGAGAAATAATGGGAGGTAAGTCGAGATAAGTAGAAATAAGCCTCGATAAAGGGAGATAAGGTGAGATAATGGGAGATAACTAGAAATAATGGGAGATAAGGAGAAATAATGGGAGATAAGCAGAGATAAGTCTAGATAATGGGAGTTATGGTGAGATAATGGGAGATAAGGAGAAATAATGGGAGATAAGGAGAAATAATACGAGATAAGTCGAGATAAGCCTAGATAATGGGAAATAAGGTGAGATAATAGGAGATAAGGAGAAACAATGGGAGATAAGTCGAGATAAGGCTCGATAATGGGAGATAAGGTGAGATAATGGGAGATAACTAGAAATAATGGCAGATAAGGAGAAATAATGGGAGATAAGCAGAGATAAGTCTAGATAATGGGAGTTCTGGTGAGATAATGGGAGATAAGGAGAAACAATGGGAAATAAGGAGAAATAATGGGTGATGAGCAGAGATAAGCCTAGATAATGGAAATTATGTAGAGATAATGGGAGATAAGGAGAAATATTGGGAGATAAGGGAAATAATAGGAGATATTTTATTACGTTGGGTAACATAAGGAATAAGCAGTGACGATAGTAGTGAATCAAGTCCACGTGAGCGGAGCCGCGGGCCCGGCTAGTATATATATATATATATATATATATATATATATATATATATATATATACATATATATATATATATATATATATATATATATATATATATATATATATATATATATATATATATGTATATATATATATATATATATATATATATATATATATATATATATATATATATATATATATATATATATATATATATATATATATATATATATATATATATATATATATATATATATATATATATATATATATATATATGGTACAATCAGATGTGATGAACATTGACACTCTATGGAACATACCATCAATATAAGAGAAACTAAATTATTTTTTTATTTTTGCCTCTAGTTTCTATAAATGAGAGAATAGAAAATATACAAACCATGGTCCTCATCATAAGCGGAAACCGATTATTTCACTAAACCTTTATCTTTTCTTAATCTCTTACAATCTTGTACAATAGTATATAAAGCATCGGCAAGTAACTATAATCTAGCAGACACTAATGTCCAAAACCTTGATGTAACATCTAACTAAAGCCGTGAAAAAGCGAGCTTTCATTTAAACTTGATAATTTTTCAACAATAAATTTTTAAAATTGTAACTTTAAAACTCAAATTTTTAAAATATATTAGAAAAATAATTTCATTCCCTAACACTTTACGTCAAACCACAACTTTTCCTGAGCTTTAGAAAATGCAGTGTAGACAAGTTTGATCGGGCGTCCATCAAATTTTCTTATCCTCCGGAAGTTTAACAATAACTTTGTCCCAATAATCATTCACTGCTTTAGAGGACTGTAAAAGTGCTGAATAGCTTACTCTGGCGGTCCAGACGTGGTCAGAATAGAAATCTTTGAAAAAGATGTAAATAAATGTATGTTTGCTTTTCACAAGTGATGTGTTCCATAAGTTATTCGTTTCACAATCTATTTTATGAAAGTAATTTTAAAATGTTTGTTTATATAATACTAGCATATATCAGCGGCTCCTTCCGCATGGATTACATAGTTTGTATCATTAAAGTAGAACAAGTCACAGTTGTTATTATTTACCTATCTGGTACTAATTCAAACTAACCACCCGTTTCTTCACAACATACATCTTTGCAATAAAAGTTGGGAGAGCAATTTTATACTACGATGCCGAAAATAAGAATAGTTGACACAGTTGCCATTCTGCTATCTACATTGTACTTGATTAACTACGTGTTTATAAATTTATATATATATATATAATATATATATATATATATATATATATATATATATATATATATATATATATTATATACATATATATATATATATATATATATATATATATATATATTATATATATATATATATATATATATATATATATGAAACTCCGTTTATTAGTTTCGAATTAAGTTTAGAAAAATCATAATTTATTAAACATGTTGATAATATACCAATAAAAATATTTCCACATTATTTTTCTGTTATTTTTACGTCAAATTTAATCAACTACAATCTTGTTCTTATACGTGAAAAGACACTTCATAAAAATGGGATTATTTGTTCTCAAATTGTATCGGGATATTTGTACATAAAGACGTGGATTAATTATATATATCCTCATCATCATCATTAGCTTATTCCATCCATAGTCGGATATAAGCCTTCCCAAGTTGTCTCTAATGAGCTTTGTTGTTTGCTTCTTGCACCCAGTCGTCTCCCGCTATTTTTTTTATGTCGTCCGTCCATCTTGTCTACCTTTGAATCTTTTATGTTCTTTAGGCCTCCATTCAGCCATATGGCGTGTCCATCTGTTATCATTCATTCTTGCGATATACCCCGTCCAATTCCACCTTAATATACATATTTGTTGTATTACTTCTGTCACTTTTAATCTTCTTCGTATCTCGATGTTAGGAATACGATCTTAGAGTTTAATATTTAGCGTTCTCCTCTTCTCTGCTCTTTGGGTTTCTGAGGGTTCAGTTATTATACTTTTATTTAAAGCCCACATTTCAGTGATATATTAATACCGATAGTACATATTGTTCGAACACTCTGGCTTGTATTTTACTTGGGATGTCCAATTTAAATGTAAATTGTAACTTTCCGAACGCAGACCAAGCCAGCGAGACTCTTCTATCACAGTCTGCCTTTAAATTATTTTTTAATATTTCGATTTTTTGTCCTAAATATATAATTGTTTGTACCTTTCCTAATCTTTGACCTTCTATTAATAGTTCTTGGCTGGTATCTTCACTTTCGTTGGTTTTGGTGAAGTTTAATTTTAGACCTATTCTCGAGACTTGTTATTTGATTCCATCAGTATTCCTCGTAATTCTTTTCTGGTGTTGGCGATTAGAGTGACATCATTTGCGAACCTCAAGTGATTTAATCGTTCACCTTCTATTAGTATTCCTTTATTTTCCCACATTAGCGATTTGAACATATCTTCTAGAGCAGAGGTGTCACACTCAATTTTGCAGAGGGCCATATATTAAATTTAGAATGTGTAGGCGGGCCAGATTCAAATAAAAAAATGTACTGAATTATTATAACATTTTATTTATTTAATTATATAGTATACAATATACGGTTGTTAAAAATTATGATTCATAATTGATACGTCCCGGGGGCCGGATGCGGCCAGCGGGCCGTATCTTTGACATCCCTGTTCTAGAGTGAATGGGCACAGTTTTGAGGATATTAATCGCCTTGTCTAATTCCTCTTTTAACTTTAATTTTGTTTTTTTTTCAAGCGTTATTTGTGAAGTGGCATTTTTATATATGTATTCAAGAAGAGTTGTGTATCTCTCGTCGACTCTGCTGTTACTTAAGGCGTTAAGGAATGCCTATATCTCTACGGAATCAAATTCTTTTTCGTAGCCAACCATTGCTATCTACAATATGATCTTATATTCAATTGCTTTTTCCACTAGTATTTTAATTGCTTGAAGATGATCCATAGTGCTGTATCTCCGTTTAAATTCCGGTTATTCATGTGGTCTAATTTGTTCGTTAATTTATGTGTTATGATTCTAGTGAGGATTTTGTATAATATAAGCATCATTATTTTTCATCGAACCTTTTTTTTTTGGTTTTATTTCTATTTCCCTTTCACTAGACCAAGTTAAGCTATTATTTTTTTTAAGTGTTAGTCAAACCCAAAAAGCATTATCTGAAGGGATTTTGGTCGTAATGAGTGACATCCAGATAGTATTTTATAGTCTTGCAAGCTCGCGTGAAGGGACAATAGAAATAGAACCAAGAAAAATAAAAAATTTGAAGAATTATGATCTTTTGGCTCAATTTACCTACCATTGCACGAAGCAGTCTTTCATTGTTTGATTAAACCAAAAGCAACTTGACGTATAATTCAGGATCCAAAAGGATATGGTAAAATTTTAAATTTGCAGCCCATAGGTCACACAATAGAAAGAAAAATGAAAGAAGTACTTTGATCATAGTTTATTTTTTTGGTTCACCTACTAGCTAGTATGTTATCCAAAAAAATTAAAAATGGGAGGTTTTTAGAATATCCAGATCATTAAGGAAACGAAATTAGGTAGAGGTTATAATTCATCGGGTTTTAAGTTTGATTTTCTCTGTTTCTCTTGTTTCCTAAATTACAAACCATTTCGGATTTTAACATATCAACTGTACACTAAAGGGTTAGTTCAAGGAATCAAAAGACGATGATGAATTCGTCTATTGATACTGGAATTATGAACCATTCACGATAAGATGTTGAGGATTGACACTAGGAGAAAATCGAATCTGAGATGCGTTTCTTTTTACTTTCACCGTTGCTGAGTTAAAAGCAGGACAGGCAGACAAAGTCAATACTACTCCGTGTAGTTTAAGTAATTTTATTTATTCGTTCACACACTACAAAACATTTCTATCATTTGGCAACTGCCGCAGATATATTTGCCCATGAAATCGTTAAATTTCCTGTTTTATCGGAAATTTAACAATAATTTTCATTTAGTAACAATTTACAGAATGTAAAGCAGATTTAAAGAGTGCTAGATATTTCAGTTTGGTAAAATTGACGTGATCAGACTAATAAAAAAATCCTAAATGTAAAAAATGTTTTGTACAGTTTTGCTATTCTTATCGAATTATTTCGGGATTGGTAAACAATACAAATGTTTTAAATTGATATCGTTTAAATCCAGTGTACTTGTTAATGTAAGTGACTAAAGATAGTTAGATATGGGGTTCAAATCTTTCTAGATGTAGGCCTTTCAAGGGCCCCTTGTGAACTTGTCTCAATTGGGAGTTGTGAGAGGCCAATAGCCTCTAAGGACAGTAGCCTCCCAGAACGAATCTTCCTAATATACCCATATTCCAAAGTTATAGCAGATCTCAGGTGACCTTATCTTGCTTATATGACTACCGGACAAGACATAATCAGATAAAGAGTGATTACATCCTCTTTCAAGCATCATCCGGTATCTGGGTCATCTTTGATCCTTTTGCAAGCTAGGTGCTCCTTTGGATAGTAGTGGCCTATTAGAGTTGCCGTTACCATCTTCACGCTCGGTTTAATTTCAGCAGAGACCTAACGTTCTTGAATTAGGTAATGCTACGATGTTTCTTATTCTTAACCACACCTGAGAGTTTCGTAGTTTTTCACTCGGAAAACCAAATCATATCTGTTCAGGGCCCTATGTGCCTCTCTCCGCGTCTACTTTCTGTATACCATTTATTAGGTGAGGCTCTCCATTTAGAAATGCGCTTCCGTTGGTCCCTTTTTCCGTCTCTGGAAATGCGCTTCCGTTGGTCCCTTTTTCCGTCTCTGGTAATAAAATTTTTGGGAGCTTTGCATTAGTTACCAAGAAAAAAACAAAGCTGCTTATAGAAGTGGTCTTCAAGTCTCCAATTCATAAAAGAGAACAGAACCTGTCAAGGAAAAAATCTTTTGCACTGAAATTCTAAAAGCTTAAACTTTTTCTAATACAGTAAAATTAAAATCGACGGGGACGAAAAATCTTTACAAAAGAGAACTTTCATAGTAAAATTTCAAAAGCTCAAACCGCTACGCTCATGGCTACGTATTTATCTAACATATATTAAAGTCCATTACTTTTAAACTCGTTATCTGAGAAAAAACATTTCACACAGCTTTAGTTGTTTGATGTGAGAGTCATGCCAAAAATTGACACTTACTTCTATGAGGACTTTTGACAAATTTTTTTGTGATAATTAACTAATGCAAATGAAAAAATTCAGCTAAATGAGAATATTCTTAATATTAGATTAACGGTTATGAGCCTAACGAACTACTCTTCTCTGTATTAAAAACTAATTTAAACGTTTTGTCTTTATTACGTGTCTTTATTACGTGTTTTCAAGTTACGTTGTTGCCGAAAAAGAAGTCTTTGATGAACTTATGTTATCAGAAAATTTTCTTTATATTTCTGTTGCAAAAATTTACGAAGGGCTTATAAAATAAGGTAATTATAAGCTATTGAATTTAAGATGAGAAACAACAATGTTATTCTTAAAATTTTCATTGCCATTTCTGTTATTTCAAACTTAATGTTAAAAAAATATCATTCATATATAAATCTGACTAGGACATATAAATTTACGGTTCAAGTGTATAATCTACAAGTGAAACATTTTTACATATAAAGACTAGAACTGTGTTTTCAAATATATTATTTTAAAAATGTAAAATATTTTCCGAATATTTAATTTTTACTTTTCTCACTAACGAAAAAATTGTTTTCAATTTTTTTATTGCGTCACGTTTTACGGTCCCTAGATCATGAAAAACATAATGTTCAATTCGTTATGACATTAACTAACTTGAAGTAACCTGAACCAACCTAAACTAACCTGAAATAACCTTTTTTAAGGTTCAAAAAAAAAAACGTATTTTTTTTACAAATAAATCCAACGTTTGATTTTTAACATATTGCCGAATTTTCATTTTCCTATGTATTCTGTTTCTAGACGGCTGTTAATCTTAATATCGTTAATTTTGAATAAACAAAAGATATGATTATGGCAATTTATTTTTCATTTTGTACTTATTCATTGAATGATGAACGGTATATATATATATATATATATATATATATATATATATATATATATATATATATATATATATATATATATATATATATATATATATACACTAACGTGCATAGAAATCGGCCCACTGTAAACTTTTGACTTTAACTATATTTTTTTTTTTAAATTATTCATCAGATCAAAAAAAGAAATATGCTGTTTGAAAGACAATTTAATGTGAGTATAAATTTATCAAGAAGGCTTATCGTTTATATGCGTAGCAACCGGTAAACAAATGAAACGTGTTTATGTGGTGATTGTAACGAAAATAACAAATTTGTCCAATATTAAAATTATTGCGTTTGCAACTGAAATTTGCATATTAATTCGTTTTTCATAATCTCAGTAGTGTTTAAGTGTGTTAGTTTAATGCATACTACACCACAAAAAGCCGCCCAAGTTTTTGCTTTAATCGAAAATGGACTTAGTCAGCGAGCCGTTGCTAGACAATTGAATATGACACGCGCAGCGGTTCGAAGAGTGTGCAAACGTTATGAGGAGACTGGATCCTTTCATAGGCGACCTGGAACAGGCAGAAGGCGATTTACAACCGCTCGTAATGACCGCTTTATTGTGTCAACAACATTAAGAAATCGTCACCTTAATGCCGTTCAAGTGCAACGACAGCTCCGTGAGGTGCGAGGAGTGGCTATTAGTCAGTGGACAGTAAGACGAAGACTGCAGGAAAATAACCTGACCCCTAAAACACCTGCGATTGGTCCAAAACTTACTCCAGCTCATCGGCAAGCCCGCCTGCGTTTTGCACGGGATCATCTGAATTAGATGTTGAAACAATGGGGATCTGTTCTGTTCTCAGATGAGACCAGAATAAGCCTCCATGGTAGCGACCGAAGAAGGAAAGTGTACCGAAGACCAAGAGAGCGATTTGCAGATTGCTGCTTTGAAGAGCGGAGTGCTTATGGAGGTGGTTCCTGTATGATCTGGGTGCAATTTCTATAGGAGCACGAACCGACCCTGAGTTCATTCGTAGGGGCGACCGTGTTCACGGAAGAAGAGGTTTAACGGCTGCTAGATATATCGAGGAGATTTTAGCAATTTATGTGGTACCTTACGTCGACTACATTGGAGACGAATTTACCTTTATGCATGACAATGCAAGGCCGCACACCGCAAGAATCGTGCAAGATTACATTGCAGAAGTCGGTTTTCGGGTTATGGAGTGGCCAGCATACAGTCCTGATCTAAATCCGATCGAACATTTATGGGATGAGTTAAAACGAAGAATTCGAGGTAGACTTCATACCCCAAACTCGATTGCAGAGCTTATTGTTGCAGTAGAAGAAGAGTGGTTTAACATCCCTCAAGAAACAATAGCAAACTTGATTAGATCTTTGCCTAATCGTATGAGAGATGTTATTAGGGCAAGAGGAGGTCATACCCATTATTAAAAAATTAAGTTTTAAGTTTTAAATTGTCAATAACCCTATTTATGTTAATAATAAAAAAGCTTAATTTGCTTAATGCATTAATTTCACTATGTTAAATATAGGAAGTCGAAATAAGTTTTCGTAAATTTATACTCACATTAAAGCATATTAAATTGTCTTTCAAACAACATATTTCTTTTTTTGATCTGATGAATAATTTTTTAAAAAAAATATAGTTAAAGTCAAAAGTTTACAATGGGCCGATTTCTATGCACGCAAGTTTATATATATATATATATATATATATATATATATATATATATATATATATATATATATATATATATACATGTATATATATATATATATATATATATATATATATATATATATATATATAAATGTATATAAATATATATAAATATATATATATATATATATATATATATATATATATATATATATATGTATATATATATATATATATATATATATATATATATATATATATATATATATATACATATATCTGACAGTACACAGAACCTTCTGCTTAAGACATAAGCTCCTATTAGTTCAGGTTAGTTGGGGTTAGTTCAGTTTAGTTCTTGTTAAAATGTAAGGACTTTACTCCATCCCCATTCCGCTCCCACGACACCTACCCCACGCTTATTGTTTTCAATATCTATTATACACACTGCGGGATTTACATTTGATATTATGATAACTTATCTTTCGTTTTACACTTTTCCTAATCTCTTATCGGCATCCTAGAGAATTCCTAGGCATACTATAGATTATTTAGGCCAAATTTATACTAAATAAATATAAAAAATATATTTCATACATTGCCTAACCGAGCCCGGGGGTGGGGGGGGGGGGGGGGGTGGGGGTGGTGGGGGGGGGGGGGGGGGGGGGAAGTACATTCTATAGAAGGCCCAGGCATTCTATAGAATGCCTGAATTATACATTTTGTCGGTAATATATACATAAAAGTAAACTTGGTTGCGGTCTCCTTGCCACAAATTTTCATGGCTTAAAATTAGGTGTTTATTTTAATATCACATGTATTCAAGTAAGATAATTGTATTAATGTCATGTAGCAACATACTTAATATGATTAATTAATATGATTTGTACAAAGTTAAAAGAATAGCTCATCATAGCTTGTTATATATATATATATATATATATATATATATATATATATATATATATATATATATATATATTTATACATATATATATATATATATATATATATATATATATATATATATATATATATATATATATATATATATATATATATATATATATATATATATATATATACCGCTTGGGATAAGCGGTTTTTGGGAAAGAACTAAAAAGTTTTGGTAATATGCCTTTATAATTAGTCATCAAAAGCATCAGAGAGGACTGGACTGATATTAGCAAATACACGAAATTAACACTCGTCAACTTTCTTGAAATTTTAAATTTTATTTTTCAGTCCACATATTGTAAATTCAATCAACTTTTCTATAAACAAATAATGGGTACTCCAATGGGGGCTACTCTTTCTCCTATCATATCACAATATGTGATGGACGAGCTCCTCAAAGAATCCGTCCCTACTCTACTTAAACTTACCATTCATAAAAAAATTTGCTGATGATATCATTACCTCGATATCTTACAATAAAATAGATGAGATTCTCAGAATTTTTAATAACTTCCATCCCAAACTACAGTTCACCGTTGAAGAGGAAACAAACAACAGTGTCCCCTTTTTAGACACTCTTCTAGTCAGAAAAGAAGATAACTCCCTCATAGTAGATTAGTATACCAAACCAACCTACCTACTCAGGAAGATACATTAACTTCCATTCATCTCATACCACTAAAATCAAAATAATCATGATATTGGGTTTGAAGTCAAGAATAGAGAGAATCTCTCATCCTTCCCTCAGACTGAAAAATCTAAATAAACTACGAGACACTCTACGCACCAACTCCTATCCAATCCAATTAATAAATAAATTATTATTTAACTCAACCACACCCCCCTACAACAAAACAACAATCTTACACCGGATATTAGTGCTTTCCTCTCTAAAAACCGAATCAAATGTTATTTTTTATTTCCATACATAAAAGAAATCTCCACAAAAACAACTAAACTGTTTAACAAATTACCTAATTTAAAAATTGCTTTTAAACATATAAAAACTATCAAAAATATTTTCACTTATATAAAAGACAAACATGAAATCACAAAAGTTTCAGAAGTAGTTTACAGCATCCCTTGATCTCAGTGTGAAAAAATCTATATAGGACAAACATTTAGAGTCCTAAAAGACAGAATCACTTCCCACAAAAGTGATTGCAGATTAAAAAAAAACTCTTGTGCGCTTGCCCAGCATAGTAGCCAATTTTCACATGAATTTAATTTTGCTGAAACTAAAATCCTATGTAAAGAGAGAAATCTCGGCAGGAGAATCTTTAGAACCTAACTCGATCAATAAAAAAACTGACATTGAAGATCTGAGTTTAATTTTCTTCAATCTATTACAAATA
>CM032449.1:133516142-133547532 GCA_019049505.1 Pachyrhynchus sulphureomaculatus
CTGATCATTTTATTCCACCCTAACAAATTTTTTTATTTTTAAAAACAATCAACGTACGGAACACTAATTGTGCAAGTTCAACTTGCACTTGACCGGTTTTTTTTAAGTTGTCTTGCCTGTTTTTTTTTATTTAGCTCCAGATTCTCTATTTTATATAAACACAGGTTCAATTTGATATGGACAAAATTGGATCCCCCATGTACACGTATGCATTTCAATACGCGTAGGGTAAAATTAAATACTTAAATAAAAAAAAAAAAACGTTTTGCCTTCAGATAGATGCCAGGCCCTCTCAAAGAAGTTAAATTACATTCCGCGAGACAGCTAAATTAATCACCCGACCGAAACTATGCGGAAATCATTAATTACGCTGGTGCAATTTGCTCTTTTACACCCTCAAAGTATTCGACGCCTCTTATTGAATCTCGCTCATTATTTCGCAGGAATTAGTGTGCTACCTTAAGCTTATCCACTCTACAATGGCGGTAGTATTAGCAGTTAAAGGTGACTTTAATCTATTTATAGGGAAGTGTTAGTGGATTTAGGATATAGTTAGTAAGTAGGTCGGTAGTTTCTCGGTCTGATGATAATAAATGAGAATTTTTTATATATTTTTTTGTTGAAGTATTGTAATTATTACCGTAAATATATATTATTAAGTTTCAAATTATACCAAAAACAACGTTTAATGTTAAATTTTATATTTTGTAAAATAAAGCTACTGTATGTGAAATCAGTTGCATGTACTCGTAATTCAGTCCTCAATTGTTAATTTGTGGTTCAAAAGCCAATTTCACAGGCTACTTAGTAAAACAACAATGCTACGGGATTTAACTAACAAATATGTTATCTGTGATATTATCTAATTCCTCCGAACTGTAATAGTAATAGAAATGAAAAGCAAAAAATCTGGTCAAGGAAAAGTCGGACTTGCACAATTAGTGTTCCGTACGGTGATTGGTTTTAAAATACAATAAAATCCTTATCTAAGTTAATTAGGTCTGTGATATGATGATCTTAAGATCCAATATGTACTTTCTTGTTTTTTCTGAATCAATAATGTATAATAGTTATAGCATCTTAGCTACCTAATAGCTAATAAATCAATCTAACCCAATATAGGATCTAGCATTAAAAGTGTAAAACAAATATTTACTACCTATATATTTGTTTAATTACAAACAGAGAAAATAAAATTATTTTGTTTTGGTACCTATCCATTGACTACCATTATGTGTACTGAAAAGCATAAAAAAAAACTTCCACCATATTGTCAAGTCAATTTTTTTTATATCACATAAATTGAGGCACCGGATAGCAGAACTGCCTCTATGCGTGATCCCCGTTTTCCTAGTAGGCAGGAGAGAGGATAACGCTGTGAACGCGTCGATCGACGGACAAAATCTATTTACAACGCAATAATCAACTCGTAATTTTTTTGTTAATAATTAACGAATCGAGTTGATTTTTACGAACAAATACAATTTAGGCGTCTTATGAATGTAGTCGTTTGATAAAATTGAACACGAATGAACGAATAAACTTTACGCTAAACAATTTCAATATTAATTAAAAAATTGGGCAAAATGAACAATGTCGGCTTATTTTTCATACATTTGCGAGTATTATAACAAAAAGTCAGGTCAGTATGTTAATTTTTGCAGCAATGATGTGAATAAATAAATAAACGCGCACAAGGTCTTTGCGCACACGCACGTATTTATGCAGCTAATCGTAGTGAAAATTTGTTTTTTTAATGCTTTCAGCTGCCAAAAAGACATTTCGTTTTCTTATTTGGTTATTTTATTTGAAAATGAAATAACCAAATATTAATGTTAATTTGTTAAGTTGTCGTAGCAAGTGCAAGTTGGACTTGCGCAATTAGTGTTCCGTAGGTTGATTGCTTTTGATATAAAAATTTTTGTTATGGAGATATAAAATGACCAATGACTTCACAAAACACACCCCAAATGAGTTTTCAACAAAGTTTGTTTTCGATTTTTACTGAATACTGATGACCTTGAAATTTTTGTTCCTTTTTTATACACCAGATAAATTATTAAAGATAATGCACTCGTGATAATTTTCTTTCAATCTAACCCTCTGCAGAATATTACAGAATTTTTTTAAAATTTTTTGATCAGTACCTTTCGAGATAAGGGGGGACACTGATTTTTTTTGCACTTTTTTAAAAAATAATACAAAGAGAAGTGTGCGCAAGTATTACATTATATATATTTTTGAACTCGTCTTTCTACAGGCCTTCATTTGACACCCTACTCGATGACCTGGTATTTTTTGTTTTTATTTCCAATTTCACTCCTTAGAACGAACTCCTTAAGTCAAAATTTAACTTTCAAAACTACACTGCTCTGATGAGGCCATCAATTTCCATATTAGTGCCAAATTTCAACTTTCTATGTCAAATAGTTTCGGAGAAAATCGTCGAGTCGAGTGTCACAAATGGACAGACAGACATACAGACGGACACCGAAGTCATCTTATAAGTGTTCCGTACAGAACCCTAAAATTTGTAAAAAGATATATGTACGCTTTAAAATCGTTTTTACAATAATTGTAAAAACGCAAATAAGAAAACGAAATGTCTTTTTGGCTGCTGAAAGCATTCAAAAATCATATTTTCACTACGATTAGCTACACGAAAACGCGCACCTGTGCTAAGACCTCGTGCGCGTTTGTTTATTTATCCACATGCAAAATGGTGCAACAATTAACATACTGACCCGAATTTTTGATACATACTCGCAAATGTATGGAAAATAAGCTGACATTGTTCATTTTGACCAATTTTTTAATTAATATTGAAATTTTATTCATTATTAATAACAAATTAAATAAACAATTTTATCAAACGATTATATCTATAAGAAGCGCACAAGTCTAAAGAGTGTTTATACGTAAAAATTTTGATCAACTTGATTCGTTAATTATTAACAAAAAAATGACGAGTTGATTATTGCGTTGCAAGTTGATTTTGTCCGTCGATCGAAGCGTTCACAGCGTTATCCTCTCTCCTGCCTACAGGGAAACATCATATATATTTTTGAACTCATTTGACACTCCACTTGACGATCTTGTCAAAATGTTTTTTACTTTCGATTTCACGCCCCAAAACTAACCCCCAAGCCAAAATTTAATTTTCAAAACTACAAGGCTCTGATTGACCCATCAATTTCTATATTCGTCCTAAATTTCAACTTTCTGTGCCAAATAGTTTGGGAGAAAATTGAATGTGACAGACAGACAGATGGTCACTAAAGTGATCCCATAAGTGTTCCGTACGAAACAGTAAAAAATATTCATTTAAATAAACCGCTGGACGGGATATGAAATTCTAATATGTAAGGCTTTTTCCTACCAGAGCGACTAATTCTAATAATTGATGCTTGCGACGCCAGCTGTGTAACTTGGATGTTGGGCATAGGAGACCTAAAGTAGCGTGATCGGAGAGTCTTATACTAACTGGTCAACTTACGCTACGTTGGGATGTAAGACTCTTTGGCACAATAACACTGCAAAATAGTTATCACCACTACAACAAACACTTTATTTTTGCATCCGTCGCTCGTTTCGCTAACCTTGTTAACATCATCAGGAGGGATGACTTACTAAATATAAGATTAAAACTAGACCATTTATACTAAAATTGTGATTTGCTTGAGCGGACTTGACCAATCACCGACAGCGGCTTAGTTTCAGACGAGTAATTAGTATAGAGAATTGTGAGGAATAGGTCTTTATACTATTTTTACAATTTATAATTTCAATACTTTCGTATAGGTGTAATTCTATCAGACACATTTTAAATTAACCTTAAATTATCTAGTGTTACTATATGATTATATTCTAGAGTATGGTAGGCAATGCTTAATTTTTATGATTTACTGTACCACAAATTACCTAAATGTTCTTTAATTCAAGTTTGAATTGACCTTGTTATTGGCTTAACATACCTTTTGTTACCATCGTTGCAACTTATCTCATATATTCTACTTCTACCACGTTCGTGAATTCTTCGGGCTTCTTAAAATATCTTTAAAGTTGTCTGATGACTTATAGACTATCGTGGAACCTACTTTATTGAATATTTTGTCAGGTCCTCTACTTTATTTTGGATTATATAGTAATGAAACATATTTCGTTTTATTTTGCTCATGTGTGAAAAAGAAAGAATTATGAATATGTAACCTAAACTTATATCTATTTATTAACTTTTTTATTAAGTTTTCGTCATAACCATTGTCTCTAGCTATATTCTTAATACGATTCTCTGTGCTAGATACGCGATCGAAACCAAACCGCTCTTTTTCAAAAATTATAATTTTAGTACTGATGATTCTAATATGGTTGACAAAACGTGCATCTAGCGCAAACATAAACTGTTTGGTGTAGTAGTGATAACTGTTGTGTAGTGGTAAACTTACAGGCTTTGTTAATAAATTGTATTTTTAACAGCTTCGAATTAAAATCATCAGAAACTAATTGGTAAACGTTCATTGTGCTGATGAATATTTACAGCAGAGCAACACTTTTGAAAAATTATTAAAAAAAGAAGCCCTAATATATAGGAAGTTTTATTAAAAATAAGTGTACCTTATATTTCTAGTTTAACTGGAATGTTTTTACCATTCTTATTAGATAAACCCGTACAAATCCCTGTATACCAATTTTTACTGTTCTGTCTATAATATTTCACCAAACATATCTTCAACGTTCAATATTGCGAATTTACTCATCGACTGATAGAAAAAGATCAAGAAAAAATAAATAAAATCAAGTTGACAGAAGACATGTTTTTATGTGATTTTTCAAGTTTTTACAGCATCGTTTAAAAGTAAAATATCTTTATTCTTGTCGATTTTATTTTTCAAAAAATATATAAGAGCAATGTAGAGATATAATAGTGATAAATTGTAAATGCTGTTTTCGTAGCTGTTTGACATTAATACAGTTTTATTATGCTTAAATGAGAAAAAAATTACTTTATTATTTTGTAAATTTAATTATAAAGAGAGTTTGGGAGTATTTTGGAATTGGAGATTAGTGTGCTAATTAGAGCTCTCTAGTGTTATAGAAAGTATGTTAAATTACAATTAGAAACTTTCCAATCGGCTTAGGGGCAAAGTTAATTTAAAAAAATTATCTCCTACTAAAACTGTTACATTACGAATCCATTCTTTATTAATTAGTTGACGATTATAATAGTTTTCACTGCCACAAAATCCATCCATTTTTACACTTCCCTTATTACTGATTCTATATAATTGTATTTTATTTCGTTGTGACTTTTGATAAAGCCAACTAGTAGCTGATATGAAAAAATTTAAATATTTGGTAGCTGTGGGAGCTACCAAAATCTGTCGGACCAGCCTAGGCTCGTGTTGCTTTCACGTAGGACATTTTCATATCAATGTGCCCCTTTGATTTTAAAGTTTTAGTCGTGCAGCATGAGTTGCTTGCAGAAAGTCGCCCTCATTGGGCACAGCCTAACTTTAAACAAGTAATAAACAAAAATTATTAAACGGTTTTATATATATTTTTAAAATTTTTTTCCTCTAAAGTCAGAAAGTTGGTAATGTGGTCAAACTGGAGGACACATTTTTTGGCATTTCTAATAGCTGCACCAAGATTCCGAAATGTATTAGTAACTTTTTAGGTGTCGGAGTTTTAGTTATAAATATTTATTAAGTTTATGATTTGAAAGAAAACTTGAAATCGTAGGTAAGTGACACTCATTCAGGCGAATTGGGGATTTCTAAATTTTGACACTAGGATTGTGGCCTTGGTACCATTGTAAGATAGGTATTGCCGCACCGATGCAGCAGCATGTGGCCTCGCATTGTCGTGGGTTAGCACGAAGCTATCGCCAACAAACTCAGCGTAAGGAACGACGTGTTCCTGCAGGATCTCCTCGCTGTACCGGTGAGCAGTTAATCCACCGCTAGGAGTCTCATCAGTCACGAAAACCAAATCGGTTTTAGCATCCAGTGAGATGCTTCCCAACACCATGACAGAACCTCGTCCGTAAGCGACCGTTTCAGTAATGCAACACTGCGATTAGCATTCCTTAGGTCTCCGCCATTGCTCTAAGGTCCAGTCGACACGTTCTCGGACAAATCTGAGTCGTGCTTGCTGATGGGCTACTGTCAAGTTTTCTTCTGACTATCCAATGATTGAGAGCCCGGCCACGAACTTGCCGGAGTTTCTGCTGGACCTTAACGCCGGTCAAGTGACGATTTCTGAGAATTGTGTGTGACAATAAAGCGGTCGTCTTGCTCCGAGATACACCTTCTTTTTCCTGATCATAGTCTCTGTGTAAATGTACCAGTCTCTTGGTAACGTCTGTAGACTCTGGAGACAGCTGACTAGTTCAGGTGCAGTTGCGCAGGCCATGCCTTTCTTGCAATAGAGCCATGACTTGTATCGTTTCTTCCGGGGTGGTATCCATTTTCCGATGGCATAATTAACGAGCAAGTATAGCAGAGATATTGGCGGTTCAAGTTCTGATAAAGAAATGATCCGAAAAGGAAGTTGCATGTGTTTTGAGATGAATAGCGCGCAACGAGTACGTTTCTGAGTGAGCAAAAACGGTTCTGTTGAGTAAAATCGTTTTAATCAGTAAAACTTTTTGGAAATCCCAATGTTTTTAATATTATTGTAAAGAGAGAGATAATAATACCACTGTTTGAAAATTAAATTCAAGGATCGGTGTTAAATGAAGCAAAATCGTTTGAGTCGATTGTTTTGCTCTCCAATGTATTATGACTATGATTTTTCGACTTTATTTGTGTATGAAAAAAAGCAATGCGCCACCATTAATGAAGTTTAAGCGGCATTGACCGCGGCCCTCGACAATATCGAAAAACCGATATATAAACTAATTTAATAAATTAATTTACTAAAAAATTTACCGTGCTCAACTCTTTTTTATGCTGAGTCGACTAAAATAAAGGGTGTTTTTTATAGAGGTATAAAACTTTAAGTTGGCAACACTTTTTTAACTGGCGGCCATTTTGTCAGCTGTCAAGTGATTTATGTTTAGTTTGGTTTGGCATTTCAACATGAATAGACTGACGCCTGAACAACGCTTCCAAATTGTGCAAATTTATTTTGAAAATCATGGTTCTGTTCGAAATAAGTATCGCGCACTACGTCCATTTTAAGGTCAACATAATCGTCCATCAGAGCAATTAATTCGATTAACTATGGAACGTTTTCGCATCACGTTTACTCTAAATGATAATACGCATCCACAGAGACATCGTACAGTGCGTACAGAAGAAGTCATTGCTGCTGTAGAGCGTAGCGTAGAGGAAGACCCGAATCAGTCTATCCGCCATCGTGCACAGGAATTGGATATGTGTCCATCCACTTTATGGAAGATTTTGCGGAAAGATCTTGGTTTGCGTGCTTACAAAATCCAACTCGTGCAACAATTGAAGCCACACGATCACCTAGCAAGGCGTAGATTCGGTGAATGGGCCCAAAACAAGATTGCCGTTGATCCCGATTTTCATAAGCGAATTTTGTTTAGCGATGAAGCTCACTTTTGTTTGAATGGATACGTCAATAAACAAAACTGCCGCATTTGGAGTGATGATAATCCTCAAGTGTATGTTGAGACACCGTTACATCCAGAAAAACTGACTGTTTGGTCTGCTTTATGGGCTGGTGGAATCATTGGTCCGTACTTCTTTAAAAACGATGCTGGTCAGAACGTTACAGTCAATGGTGACCGCTATAGAGCCATGATTACTGACTTTTTCGTTCATCAATTGAATAACTATGATGTGCAGGAGCTGTGGTTTCAACAAGACGGCGCAACATGTCACACAGCTCGTGCCACAATTGATTTATTGAAGGAAACGTTTGGTAACCGCATAGTTTCACGTTTCGGACCCGTGAATTGGCCTCCAAGATCGTGCGATTTAACGCCGTTAGACTATTTTCTGTGGGGATATGTGAAGTCGCTAGTCTACGCCGATAAGCCCGAAACGATTGACCACTTGGAGGACAACATTCGCCGCGTTATTGCCGATATACAGCCACAAATGTTGGAAAAAGTCATCGAAAATTGGACCTCCAGATTACACTACGTCCGAGCCAGCCGTGGCGGTCATATGCCAGAAGTCCTATTTAAATTATAATACCAGAAGATTATCTTTCAAATAAAGTAAATTTCACGTCAATTTAAAAAATTCATCTTTGTTTTATTCCATTTCAAAGTTCTATACCTCTATAAAAAAGACCCTTTATATGATTTGAACGATTATATTTAGCATGTCGTTTATTTTTGAATAAAAACCGCCCAAAAAGGTTTCCTTTTTGGTCGGACTATGTTTATTTAAATAGTTGAAAGTATAATTATAGCGAAGCGAGCATTCTGAAAAGGAAGTATTTTAGATTAGGTTGATAATTTTGAATGTTTTATCTGGAAACTGTTTCCTCCTCCTAAGTTCTTTCACCCTCGAGAGGGTATGGTGACTCTCTGAGATTAAACTGTCATCTGCTACTGTTCTTGGCTCTGTGCATGTTCTGATGTTTCATGCAATGACTTCCCGGTTAACTGTTTCATCTAATCCACTCAATGTGAAGGTGATCTACCCCTGCAGCGCTTGCCTTCAACCTTTCCCTGTATGGTCAGTGATTCCAGCTCATTTTTTCTGCTGAGGTGGTCGAAATATCTCAAGTGTGTCTGCTTTATAAGCGAGTTCAGTCCTTAAGTAATTTTTAGTTCTTGTAAAATAGAGTGGTAAATTCGATGTTCCACCCACGACACTTGAGAATTTAACGATACACCTCCATCTAAAATGCAGCAATTTTATTTCTATCAGCTTTCTTTATCGTCCATGTTTCCGACACATATGTTGCAATCGAAAATATAAGTGTTCTTAAGAGCCTTAACTTAATCGATCGCAAGATGCTTGAGTCATTCCATATTTTGACTAATTTTGTGGTTCCAGAGGGAGCAGTTGAGAGCCTTTTACATATTTCTGAGTGACACTGGCCGGAATTGGTAATTAGAGACCCAAGGTATTGATAGGAATCTACTAACTCTTTGTAACATGTAAAATATTAACTGTTTACTTCTACGCAACATGAACTATATACAGAAAATCAGTTTACCAAATTGTCGATTAAGACTAAAAATTAAAGATACCGCGGAAATTTGACGAAAAATGTAGTCTTTCTATGTACTACGATCATTTAAGAGCTATCGATTAAACACTTAAAATTATATTGAAATATATCCATATTACACCGATAGAAAACGTTCACGAACTACTAGTGATATAACTGTAAACATAATTTGACTGGTATTAAAGATCGAAGTATTTATTTGTAGCTGGTTCATTTATCTTATACTGTAAACACTACATTATTACTGTTCGCAGTTTTTTTTTGTTATGCAGCAGAAACCGACAAACGCAAAAATCCAATATAGTCTTAAAACCATATTGTTGATGGTAGGCTGCTTGGACTAGAGAAGATTGATGACAGTCCTCGTACAGCTCTCGAGTGCCGATCTCGACACTGTCGTCAGTATCTTGTTGGTAGGAAACCGCTTAGATTAGAAAATACTGACCATTAAACCAGTGTCTTGCTCGTTTTCTAGTAGAATGGGTATCTGAGGATTCACGAGATAGATCGAGGGGCGTCACCAACGAGAACAAGTTAGGCTACAATGACACGAAGACGCTCACAGATGTAGACTGGACCCCGTCTAAGTTCGTTATGAGGTAAGTAATTAGAATAAGTCTTTAAAACAGCGATCTTATGTGGTTTGGATCCCACGTTAAACTGTAGGTTTCATCTGATTGTTATTACCTGGACGTTAAATGGAGTAGGCAAAAATGATCGGTAGTGGTAACTTAACATTTATCATTTATCAGAGAGAAATACAAGAAATTTAGGTATATGACATTTAAAGCGGAAATTCTACCGGAGTTGTTTTACACATTGATAGGTAATTTATTTCATGAAAGGACTGCAGTTGAAATAATGAGACATGAGAAATCATCAATTTTGGGATTAATCTCAAATTGGAGTAACTTTCCGACGTCCCACTTTGTAACAACATTATTAGAGATCCGGATTACACACATCACCCACAGCAACTGAATATTACCTTAAATCACGGTTCGGTGAACCTAAATCAAGTTAAAACATATGTCTTGGCTTTATTGCTCTAATTTCGCCTAAGAACGCTATCTAAAACACCCGGTGAAACGTCGAAAAATATTTTAAGTTGATATACTCCAATCCCAAAAACCATTTGGCTTCATCCGTCTAAAACCGTTTCATGTTATTCTATAACCTATTTATAGGGAGTCTGATAAAAAGTAAATGCAAATTACAGTCTAATTTTCGAGATTCTAAGCAATTTTTGCGGAATTTCTTAGTAATTATCGTTCATTAAAGGTAGCTTTATTTATTTAAGTACAAGTAGATTTAGGTCGGAAATTTTCGATTATATTGTTAATTATGGCTTCGTTCATAATTGGATTTATTTAGATTTTAACTTTTATCAACAAAATATGGAAATTTAATTGTTCTTTAAATAGATTATTATGAATAAATTAAACTGTACATTGATTATGGTAATTTAGCCAAAACCGCTTGTTAAATCTAATTTAGAATTATGTAAAACAAATAAAACTACAGATTTGTTTATTATATTTTTCATTCTTTTCAATTACAGAAAAAGTAAAGAATCCCTCGCATTTCTACCCTTGGATGATTTTACAGCTTAAATATAATTTTTACTCGATTTACACATGATATATAAATGTGTAGATAAACATTTAATTATCATATAATATATAGTATCATACACAATGTCATATAACATGAGAACGTGTAACGTGTATGATACTATAATTTTATAAATAAAAACTATTATTCCTTTTCTCTCTCTCTTCCCCGGAAGATATATTACTCAGAAACTATAGGTTCCATTTTTTGTTCAAGTTTTATATGTGAAGCAAATTTGGAATTGATATCTCGTTTCGTTCGTGAGCTATGGTGTCAACAGGCCAACGGAAATGGCAAGGTATGTTTTTAGTGATCTAGAGGCTCTGAAACCCAAAGAAATCCAAAAATATCGGATGATTTTGTCATGAATACAGTCCTTTTCTCTTGCGAAGGAAGTAGAAATGGATCAATGTTTTTAGCCAAAATCATACATTATCGATTTAATATATATATATATATATATATATATATATATATATATATATATATATATATACGAGGCTGGTTTGAAAAGTCCGTGCAAAAATAAAAACTACTTATGTGTTTGGGGTAAAACTTTTTTATTTTTCCACATAGTCTCCTTTTAGGCTTATACACTTCGTCCAACGATGTTCTAGTTTGTTGATCCCTTCCGAATAATAGGATTTGTCCAAGTCTGCAAAATATCCATTAGTGTCTGCAATCACCTCCTCGTTTGAATAAAATCTTTGTTTCGCCAGCCATTTCTTCAAATTGGGGAACAAATAGTAGTCCGAGGGAGCCAAGTCTGGAGAATAGGGGGGATGTGAAACGAGTTGGAATCCTATTTCCATTAATTTTGCGACCACAACTGCTGAGGTGTGTGCTGGTGCGTTGTCGTGATATGGAAAAGGACTTTCTTGTGGGCCAATCGCGGGCGTTTTTCTTGCAGCTCGGTTTTCAAACGGTCCAATAATGATGAATAATATTCACCTGTAATAGTTTTATCCTTTTCCAGATAGTCGATGGGGATTATCCCTTGCGAATCCCAAAAGACAGTCGCCATAACCTTTTCGGCCGAAGAAACGGTCTTCGCCTTTTTTGGTGCAGATTCCTCCTTGGTAACTCATTGTTTAGATTGTTGTTTGGTCTCAGGAGTATAGTAATGTATCCATGATTCATCCACAGTGACGAAACAACGCTTAAAGTCCTCCGGATTCTTCTGGAACAGCTGCAAACGATCCTTGCAACACTTCACACGATTCCGTTTTTGGTCAAGCGTGAGCAATCGCGGCACCCATCTTGCGGATAGCTTTCTCATGTCCAAATGTTTATGCAAAATATTATGTACCCGTTCAGTCGAGATGCCCACAGCACTAGCAATCTCACGCACCTTAACTCTTCTGTCATCCATCATCATATCATGGATTAGATCAATGATTTCTGGAGTCGTAATCTCCACAGGCCGTCCAGAACGTTCAGCGTCACTTGTGCCCATATGGCCAGTCCGAAAATTTTGAAACCACTTATAAACTGTTCTAATCGAAGGTGCAGAGTCACCATAATGTTTATCAAGCTTCTCTTTAGTCTCCTGAGGCGTTTTGCCTTTCATAAAGTAATGTTTAATCACAACACGAAATTCTTTTTCGTCCATTTCTTGAAAATCACTCGACTTCCTTGATTCACACGAATGCCAAACACATAGAAATAGAGCAATATAGCTGAAACTTGGTGTGAGCTCATTCAAGAGATGCTACTAACTAAACATGACCTCGATACGCGCCGGTGGTGCCATCTCTCGGACTTTGCACGGACTTTTCAAACCAGCCTCGTATACATAAATATATATATATATATATATATATATATATATATATATATATATATATATATATATAATATATATATACATAACACTTTATACCTTGGCTCAGGATTTCGTTATAATTTTATTATAAAACATTGTTTAGTATATTTAAACCCATATATTCTTGTATTAAAATGAATTGAAGAAAACTACTACTACCAGAATTAGAAAATGAGTTGGAACCTATTAAATGGGATGTTGTAGTTCTTTGAATTGTTGTGGCTGTTACTTGATGGAAATTCATAACGAATGTAATGAAAGACTGATTTTGTCAAATTTCTACTTTATTTAGTTTCACTCAAACTGTATGACGCGTTTCGCTATACTATAGCTTCTGCTGATATAAAAAAAAAATCATTTTTAGTGGAAATTTGACAAAATCAGAAGATTCCGGAGAAGTTCAGATCGTAATTGAAGCTGTGGCGAAGGCTTGTTGAGGGTTGTAGTTTTTCTTTTTAACCTTTGCTTGAAAAATAGCATAATCCCAAGCAAATGTAGTAACGCAGTGACGGTCCTCATTCATAAAAAACCGGTCAAGTGCAAGTTGAACTTGCGCAATTAGTGTTCCGTACGTTGATTGCTTTTAAAATAAAAAAAAATTGTTACGGAGGTATAAAATGATCAGTGACTTCACAAAATACACCCCAAATGAGTTTTCAACAAAGTTTGTTTCCAATCTTTACTGAAATTTGATGACCTTGAAATTTTTGTTTTTTTCTATATACCATATAAATTATTAAAGGTAATGCACTCGTGATAATTTTCGTTCAATCTATACCCGTGGAGAATATTCCAGAATTTTTTCGAAATTTTTTGATAAGTACTTTTCGAGATAAAGCCCGGGACAGCGATTTTTCGCGAATTTTTAAAAATAATACAAAGAAAAGTCCGCGCAAGTATAATATTATATATATATTTTTTACTCGTGTTTTCCCAAGCTTTCATTTGACACCACACTCGATGACCTAGTAAAAAAAATTTTTTTTCGTTTCCAACTTCACCCCCCAAAACTAACCCCTTAAGTCAAAATTTAATTCTCAAAACTACATGGCTCTGATGAGGCCATCAATTCCTATATTATTACCAAATTTCACCTTTCTATGTCAAATAGTTTTGGAGAAAATCGGGTGTGACAGACAGACAGACAGACAGACAGACAGACAGACAGACAGACAGACAGACAGACAGACACCGAAGTGATCTTATAAGTGTTCCGTACGGAACACTAAAAAGGAGTCATAACCGACCTTGAAAATTATAGACCGAACAGTTTGCTCTCTCATTTGTATAAATGGTTCACCAAAATCATAACAAAACGCCTAGAGCGAAAACTAGACCTTAATCAATTACACGATCAGGGTGGCTTTAGAAGTGGATAACGAATATTTACAGAGCATCAAAAACCTTATAGGGAAATCTATAGAATACAACAAACCACTCGTATTAGTATTAATGGATTTTAAAAAAGCTTGTGACACCGTGAAGTTTCCGGTGATACCGTCTGCCCTGCAACAAATAAGAATAGACGCAACAGCAAGTTACGTTATTGAATCCACAAGTAAATACCGAGTGGAACGTGGAATCAGACAAGGTGATAAGATCTCTCCTAAACTTTTTATGGCCCTGTTAGAATATGCTTTTAAGGAACTTAATTGTGATGGAAAAGGCGATGGTGAATATCTAAATCACCTGCGCTTTGCTGATGATATTGTCATAATAGTTAACCATCTAGGTGATGCCCTACAAATGCTTACCGAATTGCAAATAATATCAGCAAATATTTCAAATATTCACTTTCGGAAAACAAAGTTTATGACTAATCTAGTTATGAACAGTAATATGAAATTTAACGAAAGCGAGGTGGAGCACGTCTAAAATTAGAAGTATTTGGGTCATGAATTACAAATTGGTAAAGACAACCAAATCTGTGATATAAACCGTCGTGTGGGTTTGGGATGGACGGTTTTTGGGAAGCTGAGAGATACGCTGCAAGGAAATTTGACAATGAGCTTAAAAAATAATGTTTATTTCGGCCGGTAATCAAATACGGCACCGAGACACTCACATTAGCAAAACAGTCAGTATCGCAACGGGCAATGGAGAGAGCTATGGTGGGTATCACAAGGAAGGATAGAATAATGAACAAAAGTAATAGATATTATCCAAAAAATTACGCAATCTAAATGGAGACGGACAGGTCATATATAAGAGAATGGAGATTCAGACAAGACAAAACGAACATAGGTAGATCACCAACAAGATGGAGCGATGACATCAAAAGAGTGGCAGGAAATTGGGTAAATAACGCTCAGGAAAAAGATCAGTGGAAGTTCTTAGAGGAGGTATATCCAGTGGTTGAGGACGGCTGATGGATGATGTTCGGAAGTTAACGATTGTGAGGGTGATGTAGGATTTCCCATTAATAAAAACATCAAGGCTTTAATTGGGAAACTGTGTACGGCATTTTACTAAAATTAAACAAAAGATATATTGTACAATACAAATCATAAACCTCTATGCACAGGTAACGAAGGGATAGAACAACTTTATGAAGATATAATAAAGGCAAAGCAAAACGAAAAGGCTCATTTTATAACAGTGATCGGGACTTTATCACCAAAATTAGCAAGAAAATGCATCACGACTCACAATATATTGGTAAATATGTCCTGGGTGTAAGAAACGAAAGAGAAGAAATCTTAGCCAAATTTCTTAGTACCGAAAATCTTTATTGTTAAACACCAAGAAACATCCCTTACGACATGGAAAACCCCAGATAGTTTGACAAGGAATGAAATAGATTTTATCCTTTCCAGTAGCTGAAAACACTGCTCTGATATAACTGTTTTGAACCGACTTGACAGGAAGCGACCATAGAATGGTAAGAGCGTTTCTGCCTTAACATCAAAAACGAAAGAAATAAATAGTCGACAGAAATAAGTTTCCGAGAGCTAATGAAATAGAGGCAAGACAGGAGGAAGATCAGAAAGAAGTGTCAAAACGATGGAGATCAGAAGAGAATTATGGAGAGATGGATATGGACGGCATTAATGAGAGAATAAAAGTCACATTACACCCGGCAACAAGAAGGTTTGTTCCAGGGTCAAAAATATAACAACTTAAAAGTAAGGACTGCCATCAACGAAAGAAGAAAAATAGAAAAGGGAATAGAGGAACATAAATCAATAAACAGGGAAATAAAAAAGTCCATTGGCACAGATGTGAGGAAATATAATACAAAAATAATTCACGAGATGATTGAGAAGAATGCTAATATGAGAGTTGTTAAATCTAAACTTTCGAACAGAAGGTGAACAGAGAATAGTTATAACAGATCTCAAGCAGGATCAAGAAATTCTACGGCAAGTTATATTCGACAATAGAAAATGCAGTCAAAGTTTCAAAAGGTCCCACCTCGATAAGAATTGCCAGAGATATCTCTGGATAATATAAAAAATGCATTGAGACAGAAGACGGAAAATTATCAGGGGAAGATAGAGTTACCGTGGAAATGTTGATATACAGTTAAAATATTCTTTAGTAAACGTCTGCAGGAGGGCAGAATTCCGAAAGAATAGTATAACGCCGAGATTCAAGAAGAGTGATACAGCTGACATAAAAAATTATTGACCAATCATATTAATGTGTGTTTACAAAAAACCGGCTTTCAAACAAATTAGATTTTTATCAACCGGCAAAACACGCAGGCTTTCGTAGCGGATTCAGTACCATCGAACATTTGCAGATCTTAAGGATATAGTTAGACAGGACAACCGAATATAATATCACTGCTTGCATGTCATTTATGGACTTTCGTAAGGCGTTCGATTCGATAGACACATGATCTTTTCTAAGTAGTTAAGACAAGGCATGAAAAATTAACAGTAACCGATAAGATCACATTAAACAGAGAAGTTGGTCAAGGCCTATATCCCTGAAGTTGTTCACTTTGGCCCTGGAAGGAATGTTTAGAAAATTGTAGTGGCAGGAAAAAGGCCTAACAATCGACGAATCTTCCTTTAATCATCTACGGTTTGCGGATGATATCATTGTCATCTCAAGCGACCCATGTGACCTAAAGGAAATGTAGCAACGAATTGACCAGGAATATTGGGCTAAAAGTAAATACTAGTAAAATCAAAGTCACGAGTTCCAACAATATTTAAATATCCTTGGACGATAATGTTTATATATATATATATATATATATATATATATATATATATATATATATATATATATATATATATACTTTGGTCATACTATAAAATCACCAAAAAGCAGAAATAACATGAAAGGCAGGACACACGTAGGCAGTTTTTGACAAACTGCCATGTTTTCAATAATCCTGAGATTTCCAAAGGCCTCAAAAGTAAAGCCTACAATACTTGCATTCTGCCAGTAGCTATGGCCTTGGATTTAACACAACACAGTGTCAACCGGCTGCGGGTAACTCAAGGAGCGTTGGAGCCTGCGATGCTCGGTATACCACGGGGCACTCCATTCCCCTAGCATCGTCGCTCAGTTTGTTGGGCGTTAGTTTAGGAGCAAATATGTCTTGGCATGAACATGTTGCAGGCATAGCAAGGAGAGCTTCTCAAAAATTGGGAATATTATTTAGAACCAGAAAGCTTTACACCCCACAGCAACTGTTAATTCTTTACAAAGTCCAAATTCGACCAACTATGGAATACTGCTCCCACGTTTGGGGCTTCGCTCCCAAACATACACTGCATTTGTTGGATTCTGTTCAGAGAAGAGCGGTCCGTCTGATTGGGGACCCGGAATTGACCGGCGGCCTTGATTCGCTGGAACATCGAAGAACGGTTGGCGACTTGAGTCTGTTCTACAAGTATTTTCATGGAAAGTGTTCGAAGGATGTAGCCCGCTTAATTCCTCCCAAAGCGGTGCATGTTAGAAATACACGTCGCGCTGGTGCTTCGCATCCGTATGAGGTTCAGCTTGTTACTCCGCGTACGACGCTTTTCAAGCAATCTTTTATATGGAGAACGTCATCCCTTTGGAATAATTTGCCCAGCGCTGTGTTTCCCACCGAGTACAATTTACAGCGATTCAAGAACAACGTGAATCGCTTTTTCCGCACTCGTGCCGCTCCTGGAGCGCTTTAGGGACTTCCCGGCAGCATGTGTGCTAGACCAATAAAAAAAAAAAAAAAAAAGAGACAAGGTCAGAAATAGCATTGTCAGAAACAAAACTAAAGTTGTAGCTGTAATGAAAAGAGTGGCCGAACTGAAATGGCGTTTAGGGAGGCATGTTGCTAAACAGGAAAGCGAGAGGTATACCTCTCACTTTCCTACCTAGCAATACACAGTGGAGACCCAGAGAAACAAAGAGAGGTAGAGGGAGATCAATGAAGAGTTGGATGACATAAAGGAAGTGGTTAGAAAGAAGTGATCAAGGCTTGTACAAGACAGACAGGTCTGAAAGAATTACGAAGACGCCTATGTCCAGAAGTGGACGTTGGGGGCTGAGAAAGAAGAAGGTTTCAAAAATAGAGGTAATAATCAAGAGCAAATATTTTTTCTTGGTTGGCATCGGTGTTGTTGAAAATTCGCTAAAAAGAAACAATGTTGCTAATGTTTTAAATGAATTTATACTTAGTTAATGTAACTAAAGGAGTTTTTACACATAATATGAAAGCTATTCGATTAATGCTGTAAGGATAAACTATATCGAGCTTTAATGTTGTAGGAAAAATTAAGAATTATCGAGTTTCATTTCAAAAGGGTACTTGTTTCCACTTTTTTGTAAAATGATTATTTAAACGATATTTTATAACAGTTCAGCACCTACATTCAGTCAAAACGAATTATTCAATAAATCAATAATAAAAGGAAATTTCAAGAATTCACAAACAAACTAAAATGCAGTGAGTTTACAAATAAACATTGTAATGTTAGTCAACAAAACGACCCATATTAATTTATTTTTAAACTTTTTAATGGTTTCAGGGCACTAAAATAATTAATAATATTTTATAAATACCTTTATACATTTATTATAATTGTTAATGGGTTGAAATAAACAAATTGACAAGTCGTACTGCACTAGCGATTCTCTGGAGTCAATATTGTGAGTAGCCTTGTGGAAAACCAATTTATGCAACAAATCAGCAGGAAACCTACTGTAACACTGATAAATATCTTTTATATATGCTTTTTTTATTTTATTTGTAAGAAGATAAAATACTAAACATGTCGTTCCCCCAGCTGCAGATATATATATATATATATATATATATATATATATATATATATATATATATATATATAATAATTTTTCTGTTGAACCTTTTTTCTACATAAACTTAATTGGTTTTTCTTGGGTACTTAGGTTCTTTTTGGAAAATACAAACTAGTTTATTTGACGTTTTGCCTTATTTTTTTAGGCATTTAAAAAATTCTTTATTTTTTAATATTCATTTTAAAATTAGAAAACACAAGGTTAAAATCTTTTACGTCAAATTACACGTTTAAAAACATATAGCATTTTTACGCACACTCGGACATTTAAAATATTTACACCATAACAAAAATATAAAACAATTTACTCACGTGTATATACCTTGAAAGTCAACTATTTGTGTGTTTGTGAATTTAAAATTCTGTATTTCTTTTAGAATATGGTGTCTCGTATTTTTTACTGATTTTTTTAAAATTTTATTATCTATAATGGGTGTCTTAACGAAAAAAACTATTATTGATGTTAAGTATATATACCATTTTGTATTATTAAGAGGATATGCATGCCAGCATGTTTATTTTTTAATTAAATTTGTGTAGATATGACTGATTCCTTTTATGTCAGTCCTATCATTCACAGTGTTTTCATCTTTTTTTATTTCAATCATCTCTTTGATCTGTAGTTCATAGGCATAATTCCGCTTTTCGCAGAGGACCTTGGTTTCATTACATTTAAAGTCATGTTTTTCTTCTGCTTCGTGTTTACTAAGGGCAGTGGAAGCATTCCTAGCATATTTACATTTATGTATATATATATATATATATATATATATATATATATATATATATATATATATATATATATATATATGTGTGTGTGTGTATGTATATATATATATATATATATATATATATATATATATATATATATATGAAAAGTAGGATGAAAAATCACAAGGTAAGCAAAAATCCCCAGGTGGCAATCCACACCTTCGAAGAAGGGAGCCCCACCGGATACGGGGGGGAGGGCAATTCTACTTCAAAGCGAATAGTTAACCCAAACTTAAAACTCAGCCAAACGAAGAAATTCCGAAACATAATAGCTGCTCTCGGCACCTGGAATATACAGTTATGGAGGACAAAGAACATCGAAGTCATACAAGTGTTTAAGAAGATGAACATAGACATTTTAGTAATAAGCGAGACGAAGAAAAAGGGAAGCCGAATAGAAGAAATAGATGAAGTGATGCATTGTTGGAGTGGAGTAAAGAAGGAAGAAAGAGCAAAGGCCGGAGTTGGAATATTAGTAAAAAAGAAGTGGAAAAAGATAATAACATCTTGGGAACCCATCAATGAAAGAATCATAAAACTAAATATAACAATGCTAGGAAAAGACATGGTAATATTAGGAGTATACGGCCCAACAGAAGACAGCACTATAAGAGAAAAAGATAATTTCATGGAAACACTAGAAATAGAAATACAAAAAGTAAAGAAAAACCAAGAATTAATAATAATGGGAGATCTGAATGGGAGAACAGGAAGGAAAACAAAGGACAATACCGTAGGACCATTCGGAGAAGACATTACTAACGACAACGGAGAGAGACTAATAGAGCTGTGTGAACTAGACGTAAGAGTAAACAGAGGATCAGAATGTGGAACAGACCATAGACTATTAATAGCAAATATAAAAGTATCGTGGTACAAGACAATAAAGCAAAAAGGAACAATAGATAAAGAAAACAGAAATACTAATGAGATAACAGAAAAAGCAGACAAAAAAATAAAATACAAAATACACTTACTGCAAGACGAAACGATAAGAGACCTATATAGACGACGATTAGATTAAAAATTAAATGAATTTAACTACGACAACCTCCAACAGATGTATGACCACATAAAAGAATGCATCAAACAGGCGGCCCTAGAAGCATTAGGTAAAGAAGACAACGAGAATGAGAAACATGAAATTAGAATCTGTGAAAAAATCAAAGAATCTATAAAGGAGAAAAACAGACTATACGAAAAATGGCTGAATACAAAATCAGAAGAAGATCTACAGAAATATAAAGAGAAAAATGCAGAAACGAGGAGGATGATAAACAAAGAAAAGAACGAGAGATGGGAAAAATCGTGCGAACATGTAGAACACTATATAGGAGGAACTAGAAGCACCGAGTCATGGAGAATAATTGAAGCGTTAAGGACTAACAATAGAGAGAAGACGTATATAGAGTACATCCCAGAAAGCGACTGGGAAGAATATTATAAGAAGCTGCTAACAGAAGACAGACAAGAATTCTAAGAAGAGAACCCTGAAGAAGAACAGAATAAGGAAATAAAAGAGATAGAACTAAGCTCTGAAGAAGTAAAGAAGACAATAAAAACACTCAAAAATAATAAATCTGCAGGGCCTGGGGCTGTGGTAAATGAGATGATTAAGAAGGGGTCTAATAAATTACATGGAATGCTGAGAAACATGTTCCACAGGGCGATAAATGGAGAAAAAATACCAGAGGAATGGTCAATAGCTTATATAGTATCTATATTTAAAAAGAGCGACCGCAAAAAATGCACAAACTATAGAGGCCTAAGCATAATATCAAGTATGGGACGTTTGTATGGAAAAATTATTAAAAATGTCATGGAGGAAAATATAAAAGGAAAAATTGGAGAAGACCAAGCAGGCTTTACGGCCAGAAAATCATGTATAGACCACATATACACTATAAAACAAAGAATGGAAAAAAAAACTGGCAAAGAATAGAGAAGTTTATCTAGCCTTCATAGACATAAGAAAGGCCTATGACTCAGTACCAAGACAAAGATTATGGAACGCAATGAAAGAAATAGGCATTGACAAAGAACTAATATACGCAGTAAAAAACTCTTTACGAAAACAACACAGTGAACATAAAAATAGGACATAAAATAGGGAAGCGACTCCAAGCATCAAAAGGCCTATTACAAGGATGCTCTACATCCCCAACACTATTCAAAATATACCCCGAAAAAACATTAAAAAAATGGAAGCAAAAATGTAGTGAAATGGGAGTCCCAATACGAGAAGATTACTTATATACTCTAAGTTTCGCAGACGACCAAGTAATCATAGCGCAAGATGAGGAATACCTCAGTTATATGGTAAGAAAACTGAAAGAAGAATACACTAAAGCAGGATTAGCAATAAACGGAATATCTAACAACAAAGGAGGGAAACATGGAGAATCTAGGAGTCGATAACGAAACAATAATCAAAGGAACCGATAAATTTAAATATTTAGGAACCATCATTTCAAAAAACGCAACATCAGAAGAAGAGATTAAAGCTAGATTAGGACAAACGCGGATATGCATAAGACAATTAAATTCGAACCTGTGGGACAAGCACATTACAAAGAGAAACAAAATACGCATATAAAATCAATAATACAAAGCATAATGACATACAGGTGAGAAACATGGACGATCAACAAAAGAAATAAATCTAAAATCAACGCGGTAGAGATGGAGTATTGAAGAAGATGTTGTAGAGTGACACGTATGGAGAGAAAAACAAATGAAGAAATAAGAAGCAGAATGAACATCAAAGAGAACGCAATAAACACCATTGAAGAAAAACGATTAAGATGGTATGGACATATAAGACGGAGCGAAGATAATATGTCGATAAAGCAAATAACGGAGTGGAGCCCTATAGGGAGAAGAAAAAGAGGAAGACCCAGACGATCGTGGAGAGACGATGTGGACGAGGCTATGGAGGACAGGGGTCTAACAGATGGAGACTGGGAAGATAGAAACGGATGGAATTAAAGGCTGAGAGAAGGAAGACAGCGTTAGCTGTAGAAAATCCCATATATATATATATATATATATATATATATATATATATATATATATATATATATATATATATATATATATATATATATATATATATATATATATATTATATAATATATATATATATATATATATATATTTTTGTATATGTGCATTACACATTAAAATTCGTGTTTTAATCCGTTCGTCTAACAATGAATTGGCACGACGTTTCGCCAAAATCACATTTGGCATTTTCAAGAGCTCCTGCTGCTGGTCCGACTCGATACTGTGATATTGCTGCTGCCGCCGCTCAAAGCGAACTCTTCAAGCCCCGATCTGCGGCAGCAGCAAGATCACAGTATCGAGTAGCAACAGCAGCAAGAGCACCTGAAAATGCCAAATGAGATTTTGGCGGAACGTCCTGCAAATTCATTGTTAGACGAAAGGATTGAAACCCAAAATTTTAATGTATTACATTCCACCATCCGCGAAAACCTCTATTGTAATATGTATATATATATATATATATATATATATATATATATATATATATATATATATATATATATATATATATATATATATATATATATATATATGTATATCTGCAATTGGGAGAACGACATGTTTAGTATTTTATTTTCTTACAAATAAAATAGAAAAAAGCATATGTAAAAGATGTTTATCAGTGGTACAGTAGTTTCCTGCTGATTTATTGCATAATTGGTTTTTCACAAGGCTACTGACAGTATTGACTCCAGAGAATCGCTAGGGCAGTACCACTTGTTAATTTGTTTAATTCAACCCATTAAAAATTATAATAAATGTATAAAGGTGTTTATAAAATATTATTAATTAGTTTAGTGCCCTAAAACCATTAGGAAGTGTAAAAATAAATTAATATGGGACGTTTTGTTGACTAACATTACAATATTTGTTTGTAAACTCACTGCATTTTAGTTTGTTTGTGAAGTCTTGAAATTACCTTTTAATTATTAATTGATTTATTGATTAGCTCGTTTTGACTGAATGTGGGTTTTGAACTGTTATTATTATAAAATATCGTTTAAATAATCATTATACAAAAAAGTGGAAACAAATACCCTTTTGGAATGAAATTCAATAATTATTAATTTTTTCTACAACATTAAAGCTCAGTATAACATAGTTTATATTTACAGCATTAATCGAATAGCTTTCATATTATGTGTAAAAACTCCTTTAATTACATTAACTAAGTAGAAATTCATCTAAAACATTAGCAACATTGTTTCTTTTTAGTGAATTTTCAAAAACACGGATGCCAACCATGAAAAATATTTGGTCTTGATTATCATCTTTATTTTTGAAACCTTCTTCTTTCTCAGCCCACCATCATCCATTTCTGGACATAGGCGTCTTCGTAATTCTTCTACTCCTGTCTATCTTGTGCAAGCCTTGGTCACTTCTTTCCAACCACTTCCTTTATGTCATCCAACCAACTCTTCATCGATCTTCTTCTACCTATCTTTGTTTCTTTGGGTTTCCACTGTGTATTGCTATGTAGGAAAGTGAGAGGTGTACCTCTCGCTGTTGAGCAACATGTCCCACTAAACGCCATTTCAGTTCGGCAACTCTTTTCATTACAGTTACAATTTTAGTTTTGTTTTTAACAGGGCTACTTCTGGAGGATTTCATTGTATTTTAAAAGCGATCACCGTACAGAACTCTAATTACGCAAGTCCGACTTGACCTTTTTGTTTTATTTAAATGTTTTATACAGTGAGATATTTTTGTACCTGAATTTCAATTAATCTGTAGCATTGAAATTGAAATATTATATTTTTGAAATTTCAAGAAATATTTTATACCTGTACAGTTGAAAATTGTTTGCTTATTATGTGTTCCCATACTTATATACATATAATAAAGTTGTATATTGATAGCATTGTAATATGTTACTATAAAATTTTAGATATTTCGTGATAAGTACGTTACTTTAACGTTGGAAATTTAGTTGATGGGATAAAAAAATCCTTTGCTGAAGGAAGACAGTAATGGCATTCATAAAAAATCTTACTCTCAGATTCGTGAATTGCTCCATGTTTTAGGGTTCCTACATTACGAGAAACAGTATTTCCTCTCCGCGTGTCTTTTGGGTAGGTAGTTCTCGAATGAAACAAGTTATCGATTTTGAATTTGATATACATTTAAGACTTGAAATAGAAAAGAAACATATAGGTTTTGAGCGATATAGCTTTATCGAAATGGTGTAAAGGTCTATAAATTTTGGACAATTTATAGTATTATGAGAATTTTTTCTGGTTGAGATAAAAATAAATACAAGGCACTAGTGTCTGTAGGGCTCAAAGGTGTAGAGGTGGTGGTTGTAGAGGTTGTTTTGAATATGTCGTGTGATTTGTCTTTTCGGGGTTCTTGGGGAAGGATTTGAAAATTGTAGTAGTTTGCATTATTTTCAATTTTAACAAAGGCTTAACATTTATTCGGTTAATAACTTAAACCTTAAATCATTTAAGATACCAATTTGTAAAGCTTGAATTAAAATAAAGATAATCAATTCAATATTTGTTTTCGAACTGCGTGCTTGCAAGATGAGTATTAGCTTTTAATATTGTCTGACAATTTAATACAATGGTAAAATTATTAAAAAATATTTATTTACTGCTCTTAACAAAATATACGGAAAAATATATGATGGCTTATCGGATTAAGTTCCTTAGTAAGTTTTGCCTTTGCATTAAATGTCCAAGAATAATGAACAACCTAGATATTCTCTCTATTAAATGTCAAACTAGGACATGTTATATTTTACTCTATTGCCGGGCTAGTCAGCTAGCTAGTCAGAACGATAGCGGTGAAGATTTAAGAAACATATCTCAAAAGATAATACTAACCAACTAACCTCAGTACCATTCGAAATGCTACCGCAAAATCTGTCAATTGAAGAGCAAAGCTCGCCGGCGTCAAAAGAATGATATACTGCTATCGTCATAGAAAAACAGGGCAGTAATACCGCTATCAAGTGTTTAGCGGTAATTAAAACGACAAAAAGAAAAAGAAAACACATTAAACGAATATTCAATATTAGTAATTTATTAGTTTCTATTAAGACGTCAGTATTGTTTCGGTTTACATAGATCTTTCTTGGTTTTTATTACAGTTATTAACTCTGTTAGTAACCTATCTGCCTATGAAGATAGCAGCATCTTCTTTGTGCGTCAATGGACTTTGTTTTTTGATTAAAGGTTTGGCGATGTTACGTAAAATGACGTCGTGGTTTTATGGCTACTAATATCTTTTGAGTTATGTTTCTTAAATATTTGTTAGGTCATTATTATATTGTGAAACGCTGAATATTGCCATATAATATAATATTAAATTATTTTAAAAACATTGTGACTAGGACTAAGAACCCATTATAATATATATATATATATATATATATATATATATATATATATATATATATATATATATATATATATATATATGTAGATATATACATATATATGTATATATATATATATATATATATATATATATATATATATATATATATAATATATACATATATATATATATATATATATATATATATATATATACATATATATATATATATATATATATATATATATATATATATATATATATATATATATATATATATCTATCTACATAATAATGTAATGACTGTTTTCCATGTGTGATGCAGTCCGTAACGCTATCCTTTATTATTGTTATTATCTTCAACTTGAAGTGCCATATCCGATAAGGACGTAGGCAACCCTTTCACCCTTGCCTGCGGTGGTGCCTTTTTAAGTGCTCCACAGACAAAGGGTACCTACAGTTTAATGCCGGCTTCGAATAGCCAAAGCGAGAGGAGTTTATTAGGCATGATACTCCTGGTGATTGGCCATTGCTTTTCCCGGAGAGGGGGAAAGGTTTTATGGCTAACTTGAAACCGATTATACCAACAAAATATTGAAAACATTCTTCGATGCTAATTTTATATTATTTCCTTAACATATTCATCGCTTTTCTTTTTTTTACGTCTTTTAAAAATAATGTTCTAAGCAAATAGTGACCACCTACTGCCCAATAATAGATCGCATACATATTTGATACAAAAATTGAAGTTGAAGAAATTTTTAAAAAATATAAGTGACTACTAAAGCTCATTTTAAATTAGTGATTTAACTTTATCATACTTCTTCCAAGCATTTATTTCTAGATACCAACATTAAAAACCGCAACATTAAAAATTGAGGTTGTGATGCTTGACAAAGCAACCAGAAAAATTTCGCTGTCTTAATAGGGCTTTTTTTTTTTGATGTAAGTTAAGAATAGCGAAACCAAGCTTTATTTTTTTAAGTAGTTTTAATAAAAATGATAACTCTGCATATATATATAAATATATATATATATATATATATATATATATATATTTTCGTTCATAAAATTTTAGTGTAAAAAAGAAAGATTAAATGAACAAATTAAAGTCAATTCAAAAGTATAAAATATTACTAGATTAGTTGCTGTATATACTCGTTATTATTGTTTTGAATAAATATGACTAGTGGATAGTTTCACATCTATATACAATTAAAATTAAGAAAGATTATCATATTTTAAAATTGATTATGATTATTTTTATGGATTTTTAAATTTAATCCATAAAAATAATCATAAACAATTTTAAAATATGAAAATCCGATTAATTATTTTTGGCACCAGAATCTGATCAAAAATATTATTCCTTTAATATTACGTCCTTACCTAAAGTTACAAGAAAACTATCGTGTAATGTAATATTCTTAACATCGAAAAATTTATTGTACCTTATCGGACGAAGATCGTCAGTATGTTTCTTTTTAAATTAAAAGTGAGTATAGTCTAGGACTAAAGATATAAAAATAGATCATGATATATTTGGTTTCATTTTAAAGCATCTCAGATAGCCTAGGCGAACATAGCAATTCTTAGCATTTTACAACACAATCACGACATAGCAAAATTTAAGTCAAGATATTAATAGCCCACAAACCCCAGTATAATTTAATGTGAAATCGCTAAACCTTGAATCAAAAAACAAAATATATTGGCGCAATAAGGAAGATATTATACTGCTATCTCCATAAGCAAATATGGTATTAATAGAGCCATCCGCTATGCAGTAATAACTGTAACAAAAAAAAGGGAGAGCAATGTAAACTGGAACACTATTGACGTCTGAATATAGACCTGTAAAGTACTAATATCGGACTGTATACCCGGAACAGCAGTTGGTTGGTTACTAATATCTTTTGATATAAGTTTCTTAAATCTTTGAGATGCTGAACATTGTCATCTTCACCTAGACTAGCTGAGTAGCTCTAAAATGGAGTGAAATATGAAACTTCCTAGCTTAATCGTTAACAGAGAGTACCTTTGGGTTATTCATTATTCTTAGACCTCTCGATATTTAGCGCAAAGGCAAAACGTACTGACGGATTTGAAAGGCCAAAACATATTTTTCCGTATATTTTTCACAGACAGTAAATAAATCTTTTTTATCATTATGATAAATTGCCACATAATGTTAAAAACTGATTAAGTGATTTACATAGTACTCATCATTTTGCAAATATGCACATTCAAAATAAATACTCATTTTAACTCAATCATTAAAACTCGATATCGATTAATGATTTATGGTGAGTTATTATAGAGATTTTGCAACGCTGATTGGCAGGCAACTGTCTTTACTTTATTTGAAGCATGCGCCCACCATTTGGAGTTTGCGTATTAGTGAAGCGAATAAATTAAATATAAGGCTCAGCTGTTATCGTTATTTGCAGCATGCGCTCACCATTTGGAGCTTGCGAAGTATTGAAATAAAATAAGAGAAACATTTATTAAGGATAACGATTTCCCTTATTTAGGAATTTATAAGAGAGGTTATTTGAAGTTCGTTATTCTTATCGCTATTATGGTAACTACTATGTTAAGAAAATACAGTAAAATTGAAATGATAATCTTTTATTGCAAACAACCCTGACAAGAGTTAATTAGTGTTCCGATTATGTTGAGATTTTGCGATCTTTGGCATACTGGCATAACAGTGTATGTAGTGCTAATTTCGAATGAAATTTGATTTCTCGCACATTCGTATTACCTTGAAAATATTGAAGGAAGTGATAGAAACCTGCTAGAGACAATTTTAATTTAGAAACTTGTGTTGCCCCATCAAATACTAATAACTGGTGTGCTTAACCATGAAATGAATGAAAAAAATAGTATATAGAAGATGAATAATAACCTAACTTTGCAATTCCTTCGTATTAATACTGCGCATGCTTGAGATAACGATAAGAACAAAGACATGTAAAAATAAGCGTTGCAGAATCTCTCTATTAACAAAACAAATGTTAAGCTTCTGTTAAAATTGAAAATAATATAAAATTACTATAATTTTTAGATTCCTCGACTCCAGGAACCCTGAAAGGGGCAATCAACACTAGGTAGTCCCTTTCCCACTCTCTCTACTTCCTTGAGCTCTACAAATAATAGTACTGCAAATTTATTTTTTATCTCAATCAGAGAAAATTCTCATAATACTATTCAAATTTTACAAAATTTATAGAGCTTTACACCTTCTGTCCATTTTGATAAAGCTATATCTCCAAAAAAATATATGTTTCTTTTCTATTTCAAGACTGATGTTTACTCGTATAGCAAATTTGCAATAATATCTTTTTTCGTTCGAAATTTATCGACCTAAATGAGTAATGCACAAATCTGGGAGTGCGATTTTGTATGAATCTCATCAACATCTTCCTTTAGTAAAAGATGCAAAGAATCAATAATCATTATCTTAAATTTACGTTTTTGGCTTATACTACTTTATTCCATAAAATAAATTCCCAATGTTAAAGTAAGATACTTACCATGAAAATGTCTGAAATTTGATTGTAACATCTTTCAATGCTGTCAATATAAAACGTTATTTAAGTATGGGAAAACACAATAAACCAATATTTCCCAAACGACTTTCACCTATACAGGTATAAAATATTTCTTGAGATTTCAGGAACATAAATTTTAAATTCCATTTCAGAGATTTAGGGAAATTCAGATACAAAAATATCTCAGTACGTAAAGCAATAAAATATAACCAAAAAAGGACTGAAGAGAATAAAACTTTTATATATACCTTTACCTGAACAAAACTATTTAGCAAGGGGAATTTTATTTTGTTTTCGTTTAAGTTTAAAATAGGATTTTTTCGTGTTATGCCAAGAGAGAGAACAATTTTGAGAAAGCAAATAGGTAGGTAGTAACCCGAGCTGATTACTACTAACTAAAAAGAATATTTTCTTTGATATCTCTAAAAAAAGTAAAAAGAGCATGCCAAATAACTTTTTGGTTATATTGCTGTTAGTAATATGGAAAAAATTATCTATCAGCATCTGGAACGATCTAATATTATTAGCCACCAAGAATATTTTTCTCGTAGGCTAAGATCAACAGAAGATCTTCTAACTTATAATGTGTATGATCCACTTTTTTGGAAAAACGCAACTGAAAATCATTGAGAGACTCTAGTGGTTGTACTTGGCATATCTAAAACAGTGTTTGACTTGAAGAAGAAGGCTGAATGCTGGTGTACCCCAGGGCTCTATACTGTTTTCAGTTATCTCTTTAGTGTTCCGTATGGAACACTTATAAGATCATTTCGATGTCTGTTTGTCCGTCTGTGCGTCTGTCCGTCTGTCACACCCGATTTTCTCCGAAACTATTTGTCATAGAAAGTTGAAATTTGGTTCTAATATAGGAATTGATGGCCTCATCAGAGCTGTGTAGTTTTGAAAGTTAAATTTTAATTTAAGGGGTTAGTTTTGGGGGGTGAAATCGGAAGTGACAAAAAAAAAAATTACCAGGTCATCGTGTGTGGTGTCAAATGAAAGCTTCTGAAAACATGACTAAAAAGTATATATAATATAATACTTGTGTACACTTTTTTTATATTATTTTTAGAAAATCGCGAAAAATCGCTGCCCTCCCTTTTTTTATGGGTCTAGCAAACGTGCTGCAGGGAAGTCCCTAAAACGCTCCAGGAGCGACATGTGTGCTGAAAAAGCGATTAACGTTGTTCTTGAATTGCTGTAAATTGTACTTGGTGGGAAACATATTCCTGGATAAGTTACTTTATCTCGAAAAGTACTGATCAAGAAATTTTTAAAAAATTCTGGACTATTTTCCACGGGGTGTAGATTGAACGAAAATTATCACGAGTGCATTACCTTTAGTAATTTATCTGGTATATATATAAAAAAAATCAAGGTCATCAGTTTTCAGTAAAGATTGGAAACAAACTTTGTTGAAAACTCATTTGGGGTGTGTGTTGTGAAGTCACTGATCATTTTATACCTCCGTAACAATTTTTTTTTATTTTAAAAGCAATCAACGTACGGAACAATAATTGCGCAAGTTCAACTTGCACTTGACCGGTTATTTCTTTATACTAACGATCGGTTGAAAAAAACCAAACGTCTTCCTCGTTGAACTTAAATGCTTGCATCCGATACTTACGCAAATATTGGCAGATAACAGAAAGTTATAAAACTTAATTATGTCTTAGAAGAATATCTTGTGGTAAGAGTAATCAAGTATAATTAAACGCTGGGCAAACGCAGACTGCAGGTTTTTCTAAAACAAATAACTCTATAAAGTTGACATAGTATGTCGGGACACTACTTTGGCAGCATCATCA
>CM032449.1:133547632-133586631 GCA_019049505.1 Pachyrhynchus sulphureomaculatus
ATTGGAGCAAACGCATTGGATATCACTGTAATGCCATCCCTCCAGCCTCTATGATTTTCATCTCCTTGGGCCACAGCCACAGCTCTGAGAAACCAGTGACTCATTGACTGCAATTAAGAAGTGGCTCTCGCGAGCAACTGGCTCCTGACATAATCTGTTTATTTTGCGGTGACTGTATTAAAAAACTTCCGATATGCTGGGAAAACTGCATTCTCAAAAAACAGAGTTCATGTAAAAAAATAATATGTATGTACTCAGTGTTTTCCGTTAACCAAATAAAAAAATGGCGAAAAAAAGTCTAGTTTATATTTAATTTCCTTAGTATGTATATATAATTTTAAAATGTCATAACTCTAAAAACATTGAATATTTAATATAGCATGATTTATAGGAAACTACCCCCGCTCACCACCTACCAAACCCATTAGAGCTTTAAATGTACCATTAAAAAGAATTTCGTTTAGAAAAAATATTTTTTCTAATTTAATATAATAAAAATATCAAACAATGCTATAACTTTTTTACATACTGAAAATGTAATTTTCAGATTCCTTTACTTCGTATACGTAATATATTTAAGGCTAACCGCTTTAAGCCTCCCCATAACCCATATTTGTTTAGCTGTAAATAATTACGGTTGAAATTTGCTTTTTTTTCCGCAAATGAATAGGTCATTTTTGAAAAATAGTATGTTATAACTCAAACTTTTGGCAAATTGACAAAAAACATCACATGTGAATCACATGTCCTCTTTCAACACTGAACTAAACTTCTTATATAAAAATAATCCCATTGCCGTCTTGAGCACATACCCCAGTTCAACTCTGAGTTCTGCCTTTACGTCAGTTAAGTGTAGTAAAGCAAAAAAAAATTTCACCCTATCGACACATATCCGCTTTCAAAAATTGACAATTTAATTAAAAACTAGGACCAACTGACATAAGTGATATTTTAAATTATAAAAAACTTATTAATCTTACGCGTTTCACTTCATTTCCCTGAAACGATCTATAACCAATCTATTCTTCTGTATATATAAGATTTCCCAATATTCTCCAATTCTCCGATAGAAATAAAAATAAAGTAAAAGATACTCTATAAATTACAGTAGCTTTTAAGTAGATTAAATTAAAACGAATCCCTTTATCTACTTAAAGACAAGCTTTTACAAGCTAATTACTTATAAATGTTACATTTTCAACAGCTTTCTGTCAGGAAAAGCCTGCAATAAAACTTGAAATTGATAAATAGCGAACGGAACAACTATATTTTTAACGTCAAGCTTACGTTCGTGATTGATCGAAAGCATTTTTTATAAGCAGCGAAGACGACGGGAATCGTAAGAGCTCATTTAAAATCTTATATATATTTCGTCCAATGCCACTTAGGATGCTTTTAACCATAAATGGTTTAAATTTTTGTCATAATAATATAAAATTTACGTGGAAAAAAACATATGCTCCTAATAAAATGCTTTATTACAGAGACGTTTCATATCTTATGAGCAGAAGTTGCGGTCGAAATAGGACTCAGAACACATAAAAGCAAAGCATAATTAAATTTATAACAATTTATACTTTTACAATATACACAAGCTGATAGGGAATCATATTAACTTGAACATAATGAATATATATATATATATATATATATATATATATATATATATATATATATATATATATATATATATATATATATATATATATATATATACATATACAGGTTATAATAGAGATTTTCACGGATGGTGGAATCTAATACATTAAAATACCGGGTTTCAATCCGTTAATCTAACAAAATCTCATTTGACATTTTCAAGTGCTCTTGCTGCTGCTGCTACTTGATACTGTGATCTTGCTTAGTTAGCTTCGAACACCAGCAGCAGCAAGATCACAATATCGAGTAGTAGCACCAGCAAAAGCACTTGAAAATTCCAAATGAGATTTTAGCGAGACGTCGTGCAAATCATTGTTAGACGTACGGATTAAATACCGGAATTTTAATGTATTTTATATATATATATATATATATATATATATATATATATATATATATATATTGGGCTTTAAACAAAATAACAATACATAAACTCCAGATAACCCAAACAGCAATGGAAAGGAGAATGCTAAATATTAGACTCCAAGCTCGTGTTCCTAACATCGCTGGCTGAAGGCTGAAGAGATGGGGACACGCCGTATAGTTGAATGGAGGCCCAGAAAACAGAAAAGATGCAGAGGTAGACCATTGCCAAGATGAACGGACGACATAAACCGATTAACAGGACACGATTGGATGCAAAAAGCAAGCAACAACGCTCATTGGAGATAACTTGGGGAGGCGTACATCCGACTATGGATGGAATCAGCTAATGATGATGATGATGATGATATATATCGCATCGTTGCTCGACTTCGAGCGTCGTGACCTCTGTTCTTATTTTAATTCTTCTTTGCGGCCCTCTTGTTAGAAATTCTGGCACCTTAGTATATAATATCCGTCTTCAGTGGTATATCGTTAATTTTGTTGAGACGACGCAGAATTTAGGTCGATCTACTATAAGAAAAGAACCAATGCAGTTTGTGCTATAAAGATTTGACCCTGCGACATTTTGTTATGTCTTCAACAAGTGTCAGACGCACAGGAGTAATAAATTGGAAAAGTGTGTGCATAGTGTTGTGTTGTTGTGTTTAATATGTCGAAACTTATACCGAACAAAGAGCATTCGCGGACAGCATTAATTTTTTATTTCATTTGAAGAAAACTGCTGTTGAGTCATACCGATTACTTCGAGAGGCTTATGGTGAACATGCTCAATCGCAAGATACGTGCGAACGATGGTTTCGGCGTTTCAAAAGTGGTGATTTCGATGTTGCAGACAAGGAACGTGAAAAACCGCCAAAAAAATACGAAGAGGTGAAATTGCAAGCATTGTTTGACGAAGATGAATCGCAAACACAAAAACAACTCGCCGAGCAATTGGGCGTTAGTCAACAAGCTGTTTCCAATCGGCTACGAGAGATGGGAAAGATTCAGAAGACCGGTAGATGGGTACCACATGAGTTGAACGTCAGGCAAATGGAAAAGCGCAAAAACACGTGTGACATTTTGCTATATAATATATATATATATATATATATATATATATATATATATATATATATATATATATATATATATATATATATATATATATATATATACATATATATATATATATATATATATATATATATATATATATATATATGTATATATATATATATATATATATATATATATATATATATATATATATATTGTAACATTCATTTTTTTCCTAGATTTTAAGACCATGTAATGTTACTGATTTTTCCATTTCAAATTGTACTTATTTTCATTTTTGTATCGAACGGTATATTAAACAGAAGTTTCAGGACGTTCGGTATATACGGTGTTTTGCGGGTTCCTGACCGAACCTCTCGCTACGCCGCGATTGGTGGAATGTTTGATCGGCAGTTTTGATTGGAGCGTCGTGATACTACTGGCAAAAGTCGCACGATTATTTAAGGCTCCGCAGACCGTTAAAAGGAGGTTGTTTTCCATCTAGCCGCAACCAGGCAGTACCATCAAGCCGCTGCCGGGCTGTTTTCCATCTAGCCGCAGCCAGGCAGTACCGTCTAGCCGAGAGGCTATTTTCCATCTAGCCGAAGTAGGCTAATTTTCATCAGAGTCGCTAAGTAAAAGCACCAGTGTCTTAAATAAAAGCCGTAGTGAGCTTTCTAAGTGTTAGTTAAGAAAAAGTGTGAAATCGGGCGTAGTCGATCACAGCAGGAATAAAAAAAAAAACAGTAAGTCAACAAAACTCCCTTCAATAGACTTATTCGAGAGTAGCACCTTAACTGCAATGAAAAACAGACTAAAAAGTGAAGTGTAAAGCACGATTTCTCGTCTTCGGGGGTTATAATAGTCTGAAATTTTAATGTAACAACTACTAGTTAGGCTAGAATTTGTTAGGTAAAACTGTAAAGGTTAGAACTTTTCATTTTAAAAACATGAATAAATTTTCTTTTTTGATTAAAGCTAGTGTCTCACTGAATATTTATTTTTCTTTTCAGGATAAGTTGTACTAGACTAATTCTTTTTAGTAATACCCATAAAACCCTTCAGCATTTTTCCATTTTTTTAGCTGAAGTTAGATCCTTTCTATTTTAAAATGGATGGTGCCCAAAATTTCGTACAGCTAAAGCCTTTTAAAAAAAAAAATAGAAATTAATTCCAAAAAGACGTACAAAAATTATCTCTTACCCATATCTCTCTACCAAGGAAAACTGAGCTAGTGTTTCTTTAATTTCTTTAGTTCTTTTAAAATCATTAGTCACTCAATTCATTATCAGAAATTAAAGCGGGGCTGCAAGAAAATTGTGCTCAAGCTTGGGGCAACATTATTTCACACGTTACAAATATATATATATATATATATATATATATATATATATATATATATATATATATATATATATATATATGTAGTAGTGGTTTTTCGGGTGTCCCGTGTTAGCTTAAAGTCCCTTGACGGAAGAGGCTCGGCTTTGACTGCGCATTCTCGGTCCTGTGGTTTTTTGTGTTAGTGAAGTAACATATATATATATATATATATATATATATATATATATATATATATATATATATATATATATATATATATATATATATATATATATATATATATATATATATATATATATATATATATATATATATATATATATATATATACATATATATATATATATATATATATATATATATACATATATGGGACGTTTCGCGTTACCGGGGCAACTCCCATATTCAAAAATAGAATTAACAAAAAAAAATTTAATGGTGTCAGTTTCTTCATTGAAACGTGAGATTTCAAATGCAACGTGGCCCTTTTGAAAAAATAAGATGGTGGCTCAATATAGCGGCTAGAAACGAAAAAAAAAAACAGGATAAAATACAAACAAATGATGATTTCTAGGCGGAACCACGTTAACTGAACTTCAAAACTTAATGGATCATACCTTACACAACAGAAAGGAAAATTAAAGTTATAAAACTTTATATTTATAACTTACAAAGTAGAAAGAGAGCTTAACCTAATGCAGCAGATTAAGGCAGTTTAACCTAAATTCATCTAAGTCCGCTTAACCTAACTTAGCGTAAGTCATGTTTATTGAAAAAAAAAAAAAATATATAAAGTTTCATAGCTTAGACATCTGGAAGACAAGATTAGCTAACATATCCTAAAGTATCATAGCTTACACAACAGAACGGCAGCTTAACCTCGGACAAAAAATAGTACTAGGAGAGGAGAACCAAACAGCAGAAATTTCTCGAAGACTGGGTCTTGGTTGGGTAGCTTTTGGTAAACTGGAGTTTATTTTCAGATCATGAGATATCCCTGTAAACCTTAAAAGGAAAAGGTACGAGTCATGCGTACTGCCAGTTCTCATGTACGGTCTTGAAACGATGTCGCTAACACGTAAGTCGTTGAACACACTTCGAGTGGCGCAGCGTGCAATAGAGAGAGCTATGCTTAGAGTGAGTCTGAGAGGTAGATTTTCAAATGAGGAAATCAGGAGAAGAACACGGTTGACGGATGCTCTAGAAAGAGCGGCTCAACTAACATAAAGTGGCGATGGGCTGGCCACGTAGCAAGAGAGAACAATGACAGATGTGCCTGCAAGCTTACAGTATGGCGCTCAAGGGAGGGTAAGAGGAGTATGGGAGCACCACCTAGGAAAAGATGGACAGATTTAGAAGAGGCCTTCATCCAGGAGTGGATGAGAGCAGGCTGAAAAGAATAAAAATGTATATATATATATATATATATATATATATATATATATATATATATACATATATATATATATATATATATATATATATATATATATATATATATATATATATATATATATATATATATATATATGTATGTATGTATATGTATGTATATATATATATATATATATATATATATATATATATATATATATATATATATATATATACACATATATATGTATGTATATATATATATATATATATATATATATATATATATATATATACATATATATATGTATATATATATATATATATATATATATATATATATATATGTATGTATATATACATTATTTTTCAATTGTTTTTGTTCATCTATTATCTCGTGTATATTGTGAAAATAAATATTGTAATAAATTTAATTATGTTTTGTTTCTATATATGTTCTGGGTCCTTTTTTGGCCGAAGCGACCGCAATTTCAGCTCAAAAGATATGAAACGAAACTGTAACAAAGCATTTTATTTTCCACATAAATTTTATATTGTTATGATAAAAATTTAAACCATTTATGCTTAAAAGCATCCTAAGTGGCATTGAACGAAATATATATAAGATTTCAAATGAGATCTGACGTTTCCCATCGTCTGCACTGTTTATAAAAAATGCTTTTGATCAATCACGAACGTAAGCTTGACGTGAAAAATATAGTTGTTGCGTTCGCTATTTATAAATCTCAAATTTTGTTGCTGGCTTTTCCTTAGAGAAGGCTGTTGAAAGTTTATATAATTTATAAGTAATTAGCTTGTAAAAGCTTATACACACATATATATATATATATATATATATATATATATATATATATATACATATATATATATATATATATATATATATATATATATATATATATACATATATATATATATATATATATATATATATATATATATATATATATATATATATATATATATATATATATATGTATATATATATATATATATATATATATATATATATATATATATATATATATATATAACATATATATATATATATATATATATATATATATATATATATATATATAACATATATATATATATATATATATATATATATATATATATATATGTTATAACAATTTTTGTATGGTATGGGTCTGTCAGTAAAACTTCTCATTCGTCATTCAATTCTCTATATTTCGTTGTACATTGACAACTTCATCTCGAGAAAAACTAGAAAAAATTGTACAATTAATATTATTTTTATATATTACCTTAAACCTACTAACAATAATAAATACTATCATCTGCAAAGCTGTAGAATGAATGAAAAGAGTAGGAGACAATATGGAGCCTTGGGGCACATCGGCGATGATAGTGAAGGTGTTAGAAAGAAATCCGTCGACTACCATCGTAAAGAATGCTATCTGAGGAAACACGAGAGTCATAAACAGAACTTTTCACACATATCGTAAAAGCGTAGCTTAGCCAACAATCCATCGTGCCAAACACGGTCGAATGCCCTAAATATATCAAGAAAAGATTTCCATGAGTGTTCAATTACGTTGTTGTAAACATGTGTTACATAAGTTAGAAGAACTCCTGTTGATCTTTGCTTACGAAAGCCATATTGATGGTCGCTATTAATATTCAATCTCTCAAGATATTTTAAAAGATGCTGACTGATAGTCTTTTTCATGAGTTTCGATGTTATAGAAAGCAGTGCAACTGGTCGGTAGTTGCTTGGCGAGATCTTCTTGTCTTTTTTGGGTATTGCCGAACTATAGCGCATTTCCAACAGGAAGCAAATATTTTCTTTCTGTAGGATACTGGCGCATTTACTATGGCAGGTATTTCGTCAGCGCCAGAAGCTTTTTTGACGTCTAGCTTCATTCATATATATATATATATATATATATATATATATATATATATATATATATATGAGCAAGAAAATCGACCCAAACTACTTGGCTTCATTTAACAGGGATCCTAGAATTTAGTGTTCATATATATCATTTGAAAACACATCCTACTCTCTTTCTAATGATATCAAATTCCATAGCATACCTCGTGCCTTTTACTGATTAAAATGATAGAAAGGAGAACTCTGTTTGTGTGAGTTACTGATTAAAATGATAGAAGAAGAACAAGGAGTGAAAATAGGAATAAAAGAAAGGAAAAATTAAACAAATGTTAAGCTTAACAATTAAATTTATTAATGAAAACCAAAATCAATATTTTGTATAACTTCCCTCCCTAACCTTTATTACTGCTTCTAACCTGTTTTTCATAAGAGATTCTTCCCCACTCTTCCACCATCGCAACCTTTAAGCCCCTCAGCGATGCAGGGGCTCCATGTAGGCCAGTCTAATGTGGGTACTCCTACTTCCGCCAGGTATTGCCACAACGATGCAACAGCATGTCGCCTCGCATTGTCGTGCATTACCAGGAAGCTATCTCCTCGATATACCGATGAGCAGTTAATCCATCGCAGCTACGAGTGTCATCAGTTACGAAAACCAAATTGGTTTTTCGCATTCAATGAGATACCTCCTCACGCCATGACAGAACCTCCTGCTGCATTACTGAAGTGGTGGCGACCACTTCAGTAATGCAGCACTGCGTATAGCGCTTCCCAGGCTTTCTATAATCTCGTCTTCTTCCACGATTTTCATGTAGGCACATTCGGGACTTGTCAGAGAATAAAACGGAGCGCCATTGCTCTAAGATCCAGTCGACATGTTCTCGGGCAAATCTGAGTCGCACTTGTCGATGGGCTGTTCTCAATTTCGGTCCTTTAGCTAGTCTCTTCGAAGTTAGGTTAGCTTCTTTAAGTCACTGTCCAGTGACTGACAGCCCGACCACAAACTTGTCGGATCTCCTGCTGGACCTCAACCCCGATCAAGTGATGATTTCTTAGTTATACTGACATTGCAGCGGTCGTCTCGCCCTAAGGTATACCTTCTTCTTCTTAATACTGGTCTTCGTGTAAAGGCGCCAGTCTCTTGGTAACGCCTCTAGATTCTGGAGAGAGCTGACTGGCTCAGGTGTAGTTGCGCAGTGACTAAACGTTTGCTGTGTCCTTCTTGCAATAGTTGCAACCATTTTAATCAGTAAAACTGTTTTTGGTATTATTGGAAAAATTAGAAAATCAGCATTCTAATGATACCAAAAATAACACCACTGTTTGAAAATTAAATTCAAGGATCGCTATTAAATGAAGCACAGTCTATATATATATATATATATATATATATATATATATATATATATATATATATATATATATATATATATATATACATACATACATACATACATACATACATATATATATATATATATATATATATATATATATATATATATATATATATATATATATATATATATATACCTGTAAAAAATTCCTGTTTTGAAATAACGATGCAGACCTTAACAACGTTGAGATTTTAGAATCTTTGGCACAATATAACATTTATACATACGACACGCGTTTCACCAACGACATTAGCATCATGAGGGTCGATAATTAACTGAGACAATGATCGCTCCTAATCATTTGGTTATCGAAACGTGCAACGAGTGCATACATAAAGTGTTTCGAGTAGAACCTAACGTTAAAAAAAACAAAAATGAAGTTTTTCTACATAATTTGTGTTACCAAGTCCCACATAACAATGTCGTGATACTCTATCCCCCCAATTTACAAACTGAAGTTTCCGGCTGTTAACTATTGGAAACAAACGTAACTTGACATAATCATGTTACCGACTCACAAATAAACTGAAATATACTACAAAATAATAATTTTAAAAAAGAGATTCAAATAACAGACAAGACAAGCTATGCTAGATGACAATAATACAATAAGTAAAATAAAATAAAACAAATTTTTTCATGCCAGATAATAATAATTATGTACACATGTCAAAATATCTATATAATACACACTACAGCCAGTCATTAAAAAATAAAATTCTTACAGTCTAATAAAATAAAATAAAAACAGCTTAAAATGACTTATAATCACACTTATATATAAACACATAAATCTTAATTATCCTCAACATTAAAGTTTAAAGAACAAACAGGAATATTTAGTACTTCAGATGTGCTGTATGGCGTTGTGTGTGTGTTTCATAATTATGCACTTCACTCTGAAGAGTAAACTGTTCCTCATTTTTTTTGACAAACAGTAGACTCTCCAAGAAAGGCAGCAGGAAAGGTTAAAATACCAAGCCCAACAAAGGCCACCCTGCAATCCTCCCGAAACGACAGACCCGCAAGCAGTCTCACTACCCTCCTATGGAGTCCAATAACCCTATCCGCACAAGCAGCTTCAACCCACGCTATAATTCTATAGGTCATTACAGAGGGAAATAGAGCATAGTACGCAGACAGCAAATACAAGACTTATATCTAAATTTCAAAATTTAAACACGAAATAAAACAATTACGAATATTATCCAACAAATAACGCACAACCAATGAATCTCGATACATTTAATTAATATTACATTTTGAGCGGTTAATGATATTAAAAGAAACACAATAAATTTTCAGTTTATTTAAAGCAGACATGAATTAATCCTAATTCAATAAATTCTATGGATAATTTGACAGTTTTTATAAATTTTACGTTTAATATAATATTGAAGTTAAAGTCTTTCTAATTTACCTTAAAATGAAATGAGCGCCAAAGATGCCACGCTTATTTATTAACATAGGTGACAGACAAGGTAACAGCTGAAAGAGTTTCTACACTGACATCTATCATTCGACTAAAATTGAAAAACCAAGAACTCATTGACTTAATTGTAGATCACTAGTAGAAAAACTTATATAAAATTAACAGAGAAAAACTCATACCACCCGTAATATAACCTATGTTTAATTCATAAAATCCAACTAAAATTTGAATGGAAATAACTACTTCAAGAATATAAATATAAGATCTTTTTATTCTGTTCAAAACAGAGCCTATTTAAGAAAAAACTGAATGCAACATTCCTGACAGTTCTCTGTCAGCAAAGGCTTGCAATAAAACGTGAAATTGATAAATGACGACCGGAACAACAATACATTTTCAACCTCGTAGTTCCTCACGTGATTGATCGAGAGTATTTTTTACGTGCCACCAAGCCGACGTTAAGCGTAAAGAACCATTCGAAATACCATATGTTTAAAGTAATTGCCTTTTTACTTTAATACTCACCTATACAAGGTGCTTTTTAAGCTGAACTTTTTTAATTTATAAATTAATCTAAAACACTCCAAATACCATACATTTATTCTTATTTAACTTGTGTAGGGAAGGTATATTGTTAAGGGATGGGATTTATTTTAATTATTGCTTAAACTCGTTAAACTCTAAACTAAGAAAAGCCTCTATATTCAAGTGAATCAAAGCTTTTAAAAACACAATTAACAATCCTTATTGAAAATGGCTCTCCAAATTGACTGATTCTTTGCTTGTTTTAATTTTGAAAATTTTTAGTGTTAGTGTATTTGAATGGAAGAAGAAAAATTTTAAAAAATGTCGCTAAGGACAAAAAAAAAAGTTTTTTATATGTTTTAAATAATGATAGTGATAATAATAATAATAATAGCCCCCTCAGGGGCTAGGGGAATCCCAGGATTCTCCTAGTACGGGCATTGACGATCCCGAGGTACCTGAGTCATGTTGTGCTGTCTTGTGTTGTCCAGATTATGTGTAATAAAAACGCAATCTTAAGGTGTTTACCGTGCCGAGAAGATGAATGGCTCAGCGTTTATGAGTCGCGAACGGTTCCCCCGGATACCGGGCGCCCTCCGGGAGTAAGTAGCCTTGCTGTGGCATCCAGGCTCTGCCGCAGTCGACCTTTCTTTCCTAGGATACTCGTGGGAATACTATGTTAAACAATAATAATTATAATAATGAAAATGGAAGGGTGTTGCGGAGGCGGACCCCTGTCGTACAAACAGCTACAGCAACACCACAACAACAACTACAGACGAACCAAACAACCGCCTCAGTCGAAACTACTCCCGATAGTTTTACCAGATCCGACATTGTAGGTGATGGAAATTGCCTTTTCCGTGCAGTTAGCTTATACTTATATGGCCACCAGAACCATCATGAGAAACTCCGAGAGGTTGCTCTAAGATATTTACAACAAAACTGGTCGGAACTTCACACATTTTCATTAATTGAAGTCGACGATATAAAAGACTTCAATAACTATTATAATTATATGCGGAAAAAATGGCACCTATGGAACGAGCCTAGAGATACTTGCCCTCTCGGAAACACAAAATAGCAACTTTCATATCTTCTCAAAACAACGAAGAACAAGACATACAAAAATAACTTTTACGGACAGACCAACAATAATAAGCACGGAAAAATACAACAAAACCATTTACCTTCTACTAACAGGCAACCCAATGTCGGGACACTTTGAGCTTCTGACACCACAAAACACTGAAAACATTCCAGAGAACAACAGACCAATAAAAGAAGCATCGGGCGAGCGACGTAACGGTCGAGGACGTCGCGGGAAATGGCAGCTCGACCAAAACGATGAAGACCAGGCAACCGAAAATGGACCTGCCAAAAGTGTTGTGTTGGCGACTAAGCCGACACCCACCAAGGCGGGAAAATCACAGCAGCGCATGAGTTGCACCACAGGAATCAACGAACACGCCATGCGTTGCTGTAATGAAAACACAAAACCTGACAAAGAAATCACTGAGAAGAGAATCACTCGCCGCTTGGACCCACCAACATCAATCCCAAGCGCAACCGACGTAGATACGGGACAAACACAACCACCAAAGCCAGGCCAGGGCCCGTATGTATTGCAAGGACAACATGCAACTACCAAGGCTGGAAAACCAAGACAGCGGTTAAAGTGGACGGATGAGATGAATAGGACGGTGATGCGCTGTTACTACACCGCCACCAAACTCGAAACAATAACATCGGGCTACAGACAGCAACTGCACAGACTTTTCTTGACCGAATATCCACATCTGCAATTACTTGTTTCAGAACAGAGAGTAGTAGACCAAAAAAGAGTTATTACCAAGAACAATCGTCTCACACCTCTCGAATTGCAAACCATCAAGGACACAGTGGCTGTTGAACTGAACACAGACCAACCAAACAATAGAAACAATAAAGCAGATTCCGAGCCAGCCTCACATACACAACCACCCAGTCGAACGCAACAATACCCACCACCCAGGAGGAGCATAACGCAAAATAATATTGCGAGTACCACGCAACACCATATCACAGACAACAACATGAATCACTCGCCACCCTCAACGACATCCACACAACATCACCCCGAATCACCTCTCATACAAACACTTAAAGCAAAAATGGAGTCACATCTAGCTCGATGGTCAGGCACCGACCCCACAACAAGAAATCCCATCCCTCGTTTAATCTTCAGACAGAGCACGCAACCAATCCTCAACACACTAAACAAGCACATAATACCTCAGTATATAACAGACTCAAGCACAATCGAAGACATTCACACAATAATATACGCAGCAGCAATCACCACTCTAACACAAAATAATCAAAAACTCCCTCAACGACAAGGAAACCCCAACAGGACAAAACCAAAATTCAAATGGCAAATAAGAATAGAAAACAAAATCAACAACATCAGGAGAGATCTAGGACATCTTACCCAGTTTATAAGCGGGAACGCGTCCAAACGTTTCACACAGGGGGCAAACAAGATCAAATCTAAGTCTCCCAACAGAACACTGCCAGAAATCCTCGATACCTTGAAACAAAAACTATCTGTATATGCCGCAAGACTCCGTAGATACAAAGAATCAAATGAGAGGAAAGACACCAACAACCTCTTCCGAAGAAGCGAAAAACAGTTCTACCGGAAAACTATGTACAACAAACAGATAGCAGTGACTGAACCACCAAACAAACAAGAACTCACAGATTATTGGAAAAGTATCTGGTCAGAACCCAAACAACACAATAATAACACCCCCTGGATCAAAGCCGAAGAAGACAAACATAAACATGTGACAGAACAAGAAAATACCACATTTAATACACAAGAAATTACAGAAACTATCAAACACACACACAACTGGAAATGTCCTGGAATAGACAATATACAAAACTTCTGGTACAAACAGTTTACCACCACACACGAAGCACTCACACACCAAATCAACAAAGCCATTCTACAACCACACACATTTCCCACTTTCCTCACACAAGGAATAACATACGTTAAACCCAAAAGCTCAGACACCACAAACCCGTCAAACTACCGACCTATCACCTGTCTTCCAACCCTATACAAGATCATCACAGCCACAATATCGAAGAAAATAGAACAACACCTAATAGACAACAATATCCTCACAGAAGAGCAGAAGGGATGCAGGAAAAATAGTCGAGGATGCAAAGAGCAGCTGATTATAGATAGCGTGATTATGGGACAAACCAGAAAAGAACACAGAAACCTTCACATCGGTTATATAGACTATAAAAAAGCCTTCGACTCCATACCCCACAGCTGGTTAATCAGGGCCCTAGAAATCTATAAAATCAACCAACACCTCAGGCAGTTTCTCGCGCAAATTATGAAAACATGGAAAACCAAAATACGCCTAGAAACACAAACCGAACGGATCCAAACAGAAGAGCTGTACATCAGACGGGGTATATTTCAGGGAGACTCGCTCAGTGCTCTATGGTTTTGCCTCTGTCTCAATCCACTCTCAAATATACTAAACAGAACAGAGCATGGCTTCAATATTAGACACCAAAAAGAGAATCAACATAAAATAAACCACCTCCTATATATGGACGACATAAAACTCTACGCTGCCACACAAACACAGCTGAAAGAACTCCTCAAAATCACAGAAATATTCACCTTAGATGTCAATATGGAATTTGGTATAAGTAAATGCAAAGTGCTCCACATCAACAAAGGCCAATGGAAGCACCACCATGAGACAGAAAACATCAACAATGAAACGCTCGATAACATGTTCGATAAAGAAACATACAAATATCTAGGCTTCCAACAAAGCACCAAACTCAACCACACTCACATCAAAACAGAGCTCAGAACGAATTCAAAAAACAGACTGACGAAACTTTTGCAAACAAAACTCAACCTAAGAATCTCACTAAAGCCATCAACACGTTCGCTATACCTATACTCACATATTCATTTGGTATCATCAAATGGTCACAAACAGACATAGAAAATATTCACATCCTTATACGATCTCAATTCACCAAATACAGGAAATTACACCCCAACGCATGCAAAGAAAGACTTACCATCGAGAGGAAGGCAGGAGGAAGAGGAATTATAGACATCAGATCATTACACACAAAACAAATACAAACACTTAGGAAATTCTTTCACAGCAAGCAAACCAGCCTCCACACAGCGACAGTGAAAGCAGACAAAAACTACACACCTCTCGACTTAGCCCGGGCAGACCACTCAGCAGACACACACAGTCACACCCAATTACAACAGGAAAAGATGAAAACGTGGTCAGAGAAAACACTCCACGGAAAACACAGATACCACATAGAACAAGACCACGTAAATAAAAAACAATCATACACCTGGTTACGGGATGGGCAGCTATTCCCTGAGACTGAAGGCTTCTTACTTGCCATCCAGGATAAAGTCATATTAACCAGAAACTACCAAAAGCATATCATCAAAGACCCGACTATTGCAGAGGACAGATGTAGGAAATGCCACCAGCAGAAAGAAACGATCGAACACATAACGAGCGGATGTAAAATATTGGCCGGAACGGAGTACACAGCCAGGCATGATTCAGCTGCCAAAGTGGTTCACCAAGCACTGGCTACAACATACAGACTCATAGAAAACACAGATCCCTACTACAAATACACGCCAACATCCATACTTGAAAATGAAGATTACAAGCTCTACTGGGATATCGGTATCCATACAGATAAAACAGTCTCCGCCAATAGACCCGATATTACTTTTCAGTGCAAAAAAAAAGGAAAAGTCACCTATCTGATTGACATAGCTGTCCCCAACGACACAAACATCCAAGCGAAATACACAGAAAAAATTTCCAAATACACAGACCTTGCAACGGAAATAAAAAGGCTATGGAGACAGGAAAAAGTCATCATTGTCCCCCTCATTATATCAGCCACAGGCCTTACACCAATAACATTCACACCACATTTAGTGCAATTGGGACTCAACACGGACATACACAGAAACATTCAGAAGTCAGTGATTTTGAAAACATGTAACATTGTCAGGTCATTCCTTAATACGGAATGGTAATAGCGTTTGTGCTGACTTGGTTTTGGCAGGTCAGCCAAACATGGAACCACATTGATCAAATGTGAGAAAGAAGAACTTTTTGTAATAATAATAATAATAAACCCTCAGGGGCTAGGGGGATCCCAGGATTCTCCTAGTACGGGCATTGACGATCCCGAGGTACCTGAGTCATGTTGTGTTGTCTTGTGTTGTCCAGATTATGTGTAATAAAAACGCAATCTTAAGGTGTTTACCGTGCCGAGAAGATGAATGGCTCAGCGTTTATGAGTCGCGAACGGTTCCCCCGGATACCGGGCGCCCTCCGGGAGTAAGTAGCCTTGCTGTGGCATCCAGGCTCTGCCTCAGTCGACCTTTCTTTCCTAGGATACTCGTGGGAATACTATGTTAAATAATAATAATTATAATAATGAAAATGGAAGGGTGTTGCGGAGGCGGACCCCTGTCGTACAAACAGCTACAGCAACACCACAACAACGACAACTACAGACGAGCCAAACAACCGCCTCAGTCGAAAACTACTCCCGATAGTTTTACCAGATCCGACATTGTAGGTGATGGAAATTGCCTTTTCCGTGCAGTTAGCTTACACTTATATGGCCACCAGAACCATCATGAGAAACTCCGAGAGGTTGCTCTAAGATATTTACAACAAAACTGGTCGGAACTTCACACATTTTCATTAATTGAAGTCGACGATATAAAAGACTTCAATAACTATTATAATTATATGCGGAAAAAAAAAAAAATGGCACCTATGGAACGAGCCTAGAGATACTTGCCCTCTCGGAAACACAAAATAGCAACTTTCATATCTTCTCAAAACAACGAAGAACAAGACATACAAAAATAACTTTTACGGACAGACCAACAATAATAAGCACGGGAAAATACAACGAAACCATTTACCTTCTACTGACAGGCAACCCAATGTCGGGACACTTTGAGCTTCTGACACCACAAAACACTGAAAACATTCCAGAGAACAACAGACCAATAAAAGAAGCATCGGGCGAGCGACGTAACGGTCGAGGACGTCGCGGGAAATGGCAGCTCGACCAAAACGATGAAGACCAGGCAACCGAAAATGGACCTGCCAAAAGTGTTGTGTTGGCGACTAAGCCGACACCCACCAAGGCGGGAAAATCACAGCAGCGCATGAGTTGCACCACAGGAATCAACGAACACGCCATGCGTTGCTGTAATGAAAACACAAAACCTGACAAAGAAATCACTGAGAAGAGAATCACTCGCCGCTTGGACCCACCAACATCAATCCCAAGCGCAACCGACGTAGATACGGGACAAACACAACCACCAAAGCCGGGCCAGGGCCCGTATGTATTGCAAGGACAACATGCAACTACCAAGGCTGGAAAACCAAGACAGCGGTTAAAGTGGACGGATGAGATGAATAGGACGGTGATGCGCTGTTACTACACCGCCACCAAACTCGAAACAATAACATCGGGCTACAGACAGCAACTGCACAGACTTTTCTTGACCGAATATCCACATCTGCAATTACTTGTTTCAGAACAGAGAGTAGTAGACCAAAAAAGAGTTATTACCAAGAACAATCGTCTCACACCTCTCGAATTGCAAACCATCAAGGACACAGTGGCTGTTGAACTGAACACAGACCAACCAAACAATAGAAACAATAAAGCAGATTCCGAACCAGCCTCACACACACAACCACCCAGTCGAACACAACAATACCCACCACCCAGGAGGAGCATAACGCAAAATAATATTGCGAGTACCGCGCAACACCATATCACAGACAACAACATGAATCACTCGCCACCCTCAACGACATCCACACAACATCACCCCGAATCACCTCTCATACAAACACTTAAAGCAAAAATGGAGTCACATCTAGCTCGATGGTCAGGCACCGACCCCACAACAAGAAATCCCATCCCTCGTTTAATCTTCAGACAGAGCACGCAACCAATCCTCAACACACTAAACAAGCACATAATACCTCAGTATATAACAGACTCAAGCACAATCGAAGACATTCACACAATAATATACGCAGCAGCAATCACCACTCTAACACAAAATAATCAAAAACTCCCTCAACGACAAGGAAACCCCAACAGGACAAAACCAAAATTCAAATGGCAAATAAGAATAGAAAACAAAATCAACAACATCAGGAGAGATCTAGGACATCTTACCCAGTTTATAAGCGGGAACGCGTCCAAACGTGTCACACAGGGAGCAAACAAGATCAAATCTAAGTCTCCCAACAGAACACTGCCAGAAATCCTCGATACCTTGAAACAAAAACTATCTGTATATGCCGCAAGACTCCGTAGATACAAAGAATCAAATGAGAGGAAAGACACCAACAACCTCTTCCGAAGAAGCGAAAAACAGTTCTACCGGAAAACTATGTACAACAAACAGATAGCAGTGACTGAACCACCAAACAAACAAGAACTCACAGATTATTGGAAAAGTATCTGGTCAGAACCCAAACAACACATTATTAACACCCCCTGGATCAAAGCCGAAGAAGACAAACATAAACATGTGACAGAACAAGAAAATACCACATTTAATACACAAGAAATTACAGAAACTATCAAACACACACACAACTGGAAATGTCCTGGAATTGACAATATACAAAACTTCTGGTACAAACAATTTACCACCACACACGAAGCACTCACACACCAAATCAACAAAGCCATTCTACAACCACACACATTTCCCACTTTCCTCACACAAGGAATAACATACGTTAAACCCAAAAGCTCAGACACCACAAACCCGTCAAACTACCGACCTATCACCTGTCTTCCAACCCTATACAAGATCATCACAGCCACAATATCGAAGAAAATAGAACAACACCTAACAGACAACAATATCCTCACAGAAGAGCAGAAGGGATGCAGGAAAAATAGTCGAGGATGCAAAGAGCAGCTGATTATAGATAGCGTGATTATGGGACAAACCAGAAAAGAACACAGAAACCTTCACATTGGTTACATAGACTATAAAAAAGCCTTCGACTCCATACCCCACAGCTGGTTAATCAGGGCCCTAGAAATCTATAAAATCAACCAACACCTCAGGCAGTTTCTCGCGCAAATTATGAAAACATGGAAAACCAAAATACGCCTAGAAACACAAACCGAACGGATCCAAACAGAAGAGCTGTACATCACACGGGGTATATTTCAGGGAGACTCGCTCAGTGCTCTATGGTTTTGCCTCTGTCTCAATCCACTCTCAAATATACTAAACAGAACACAGCATGGCTTCAATATCAGACACCAAAAAGAGAATCAACATAAAATAAACCACCTCCTATATATGGACGACATAAAACTCTACGCTGAACACAGCTGAAAGAACTCCTCAAAATCACAGAAATATTCACCTTAGATGTCAATATGGAATTTGGTATAAGTAAATGCAAAGTGCTCCACATCAACAAAGGCCAATGGAAGCACCACCATGAGACAGAAACCATCAACAATGAAACGCTCGATAACATATTCGATAAAGAAACATACAAATATCTAGGCTTCCAACAAAGCACCAAACTCAACCACACTCACATCAAAACAGAGCTCAGAACCGAATTCAAAAACAGACTGACGAAACTTTTGCAAACAAAACTCAACTCTAAGAATCTCACTAAAGCCATCAACACGTTCGCTATACCTATACTCACATATTCATTTGGTATCATCAAATGGTCACAAACAGACATAGAAAATATTCACATCCTTATACGATCTCAATTCACCAAATACAGGAAATTATTACACCCCAACGCATGCAAAGAAAGACTTACCATCGAGAGGAAGGCAGGAGGAAGAGGAATTATAGACATCAGATCATTACACACAAAACAAATACAAACACTTAGGAAATTCTTTCACAGCAAGCAAACCAGCCTCCACACAGCGACTGTGAAAGCAGACAAAAACTACACACCTCTCGACTTAGCCCGGGCAGACCACTCAGCAGACACACACAGTCACACCCAATTACAACAGGAAAAGATGAAAACGTGGTCAGAGAAAACACTCCACGGAAAACACAAATACCACATAGAACAAGACCACGTAAATAAAAAACAATCATACACCTGATTACGGGATGGGCAGCTATTCCCTGAGACTGAAGGCTTCTTACTTGCCATCCAGGATAAAGTCATATTAACCAGAAACTACCAAACGCATATCATCAAAGACCCGACTATTGCAGAGGACAGATGTAGGAAATGCCACCAGCAGAAAGAAACGATCGAACACATAACGAGCGGATGTAAAATATTGGCCGGAACGGAGTACACAGCCAGGCATGATTCAGCTGCCAAAGTGGTTTACCAAGCACTAGCCACAACATACAGACTCATAGAAAACTCATAGAAAAACTACAAAATACACGCCAACATCCATACTTGAAAATGAAGATTACAAGCTCTACTGGGATATCGGTATCCATACAGATAAAACAGTCTCCGCCAATAGACCCGATATTACTTTTCAGTGCAAAAAAGGAAAAGTCACCTATCTGATTGACATAGCTGTCCCCAACGACACAAACATTCAAGCGAAATACACAGAAAAAAATTTCCAAATACACAGACCTTGCAACGGAAATAAAAAGGCTATGGAGACAGGAAAAAGTCATCATTGTCCCCCTCATTATATCAGCCACAGGCCTTACACCAATAACATTCACACCACATTTAGTGCAATTGGGACTCAACACGGACATACACAGAAACATTCAGAAGTCAGTGATTTTGAAAACATGTAACATTGTCAGGTCATTCCTTAATACGGAATGGTAATAGCGTTTGTGCTGACTTGGTTTTGGCCCGTCAGCCAAACATGGAACCACATTGTTCAAATGTGAGAAAGAAGAACTTTTTGTAATAAATAATAATAGTAATAAATAGCCTTCTACTAATAGGCAACCCAATGTCCTGACACTTTGAGCTTCTGACACCACGGAACACTGAAAACACCTCAAACAACAGTAAACCAATAAAAGAAGCAACGGGGCGAGCGATGTAATGGTCGAGGACATCGTGGGAAATTCCAGCTCGACCAAAACATTGAAGACCGGGCAAAAGAAAATGGACCTGCCGAAAGGGTTGTGCTGGCGAGTAAGCAGACAGCCACCAAGGCGAGAAAATCAAAGCAACGCATGAGTTGCACTAGAGAAACGACTACGTCATGCGTTGCTATAATAAATTCACGAAACCTGACAAAGACATCACTAAGAAAAAAATTTCTTGCCGCCTGAGCTCCCCAAAATCAATCCCAAACGCAACCCACACAATGCGGGACAAACACAACCACCTAAGCCAAACCAAGTCACATATGTTATGCAAGGAGAACATGCAACTACCAAGACTGGCAAACCAAGACAGCGGTTAAAGTGGACAGATGAAATGAACAGAACGGTGATGCGCTGTTACTACACCGTCACCAATTGTTCTCCTCGTCATATCAATATCTCTTATGGTATGCCTGAAAAGTTTTGTTTGTGGCTCTCATGTTTCCTCAGAGAGCGTTATTTACGAGTGGCGGTCAACGGATTTCTTTCTAACACCTTCACTATCAACGCCGGTGTCCCCAAGGCTCCATACTGTCTCCTACTCTCTTTCTCATTTACATTAACGATCTGCTGGAAAAGACCGGGAATCCAATCCACAACTTTGCAGATGACAGTACGCTTATCTCTTCATTCACTTTGAACGCTCGGACATCGGCTACTCAGCCGAATATCCGCAGACAACAAGAGGTCGTTCTTTACAAAGCTCAAATTCAACCAATTATGGAATACTGCTCCCATTTTTGGGGCTCCGCTCCCAAACACACACTGCATTTGTTGGATTCAGTTCAGAGAAGAGCTGTTCGTCGGACTGGAGACCCGGAACTGACCGGCGGCCTTGATTCGCTGGAACATCGAAGAACGGTTGGCGACTTGAGTCTGTTCTACAAGTATTTTCATGGACAGTGTTCGAAGGATGTAGCCAGCTTAATTCCTCCCAGAGAGGTGCATGTTAGAAATACACGTCGCGCTAATACTTCACATCCATATAAGATTCAGCTTGAGAGACTTCGATTTTATTTTATTTTTCGATGTATTAATCAGATATATTGTTAAACTTGCGTTTTCACAAGCTTTCATTTGACACCGCACTCGATGACAGGATAATTTTTTTTTTCACTTCTTATTTCACTCCACATATATCAGATAAATTATCAAACGTAATGCACTCGTGATCATTTTCGCTCAATCTACACTTTATGAAGAATATATCAGAATTTTTTCGAAATTTTTTGATCAGTAATTTTCGAAACAGGGTGGGAGGATCGCTATTTTTGGCCATTTTTTAAAAATAATACAAGGAAAAGTGTGTGCAAGTATTACATCGTATATATTTTTGAACGTGTGTTTTTCCAAACTTCCGTTTGACACCTTATTCGATGACCTTAGAATTTTTTTTTCACTTCTCCACTCAAGTTAAGCCATTAAGTCAAAATTTAACTTTCAAAATTGCACGGCTCGGATTGGGCCATCAATTCCTATATTTGTGCCAGATTCCAACTTTATATGTCATATAGTTTCGGAGAAAATCGAGTGTGACAGACAGACACCGAAGTGACCCCCTAAGTGTTCCGTTTGGAACACTAAGAGGGTCCAAATTTATATATTTTTTTTTAAATTTAGAATTCATTTATGAAAACGAAGTTTGCACCAAAGAAACAAAAGCACAAGTAAAATATAACTCTACCAATATCTTTCTAAGAATTTTTTCAATGATCTTTATATGTTTTATTCCTATTTTTCTAGTTTTTTTTTCTGACACAATTAATTTAAACTTAAAAGCTAACCTTTATTTTTATTATAAATAAATTTTACTACAATAAAAATAAAATGTTCGTTTACCATCATTAAAATCATTCTGGAAGGGCTACAAAAATGATGAAGTTCGTTATTAAAAGTACCGTTTTATCATAAAACACCAAAAAAAAACACTCATGCTAGTTACAATAAACGTCAGGATTGATAAATGGTAAACGGAACAAGTTTATTTCTAATGTCAGACCGACCTACGTGACTGATCATAAATACCTTTTTTATAAGTCGGAAAAGCTATACGAACCGTAAAAGCCCAATTAAATTTTCATATATTTGGATCAATCGTTTTACTCGAGAGGCCTTAGCGTATATACGTAGTAAAATTTTAATCATATCGATTTTATTTTATGAGTAGGAATACTCGAAAACGTTGGGTGATTGTTTATATATGTTTATATATATATATATATATATATATATATATATATATATATATATATATATATATATATATATATATATATATTTCTTTGTTGAGTATAAGGTTCTTTGATCTTGGTATATATATATATATTTTTTATATTTGTGTTCTTGGAATTAGATCATTAAAACTATTCTTGGATCTGTTATATATTTATTGACGTTTCGACCTTCGGAAGAGGTCTTTTTCAAAATTTGCTCTAAAAGATGACATTAGAAGAATTAAATTTACATAAGTAATTAATCAGTTTGTCGTGTATTTCAGGGTTAAAATATTTGTAGCTTTTCGTAGTTTTTAATTTAAGACACTTAACTGTATACATTAATGAGGGCCTTACCTTAAAAAGTAGTTCATTGTATGGGGTGTTAATTTTAAATCACTGTCAAAAACACATTTTTACTTTCTACAAACAAACCACTTAACTTGACGGACTTTATATGACTGGTAGGTAGATACGATTTAGGTTATTTACATCTGTTTTCTTGTTTATTGCAGTGGGCGTCATCTGAAAGTGTATGGATTCGAGTATTTCTCTTTTTTTTGTATTTATTTCGGTGTTGATAATTTTGATGTTCTTGAAATCAAAGGTATGACTTTTATTCATTTCATGATTTGTAAGAGCTGTACTGTTTTCTTTTGTCGTATTGATTGTCGGCCTTTGATTCTATTTTCTAGATATTGGCTTGTTTGCCCGACGAATATTCCGACATAACCGAATTTTGTAGTTTTGAAAAAGTTTTTTTTTTTATTTTTTATGGTTGTTAGTTGGTTTTTTACTTATTATGGTATTGTAAAAGTTATGTATTCGTTGTTTGAAGATTTTGTTTGTAAGGGACATCGGATATTTATTAAGTGTTAATGCTTCTTTAGCTTTGGTTATTGCACTCTCTCTGTATTCTGTGTCATAAAGCCTGATTGCTCTATCTGCTAGACCTATGATTACAGATTTTTTTTGGGAATTCGGGTGGTGTGATTCATAATTAAGGTATCTAGAAGACAATGTATTTTTAGCATACCATTCAGTTTTTATATTTTCATTATTGTGGTGTAAAGTTACATCTAAGAAATTTATCTTATTGTTGTCTTCTGTTTCCAATGTTATTTGAATATTTTTGTGGTATCCGTTGAATTTTTGTGGGATATAATTAATTTGGTTTTTAAGTATAGCGGTCCAACAATCATCGACGTATCTGTAAAAAAATGGAATGTTGAAGTTTAATTTTGGTATGACATCAGTTTCTAAGTCTTTCATTACTAATTGTGCAATCACGCTAGAAATAGATGCTCCCATTGCACACCCATCTATTTGTTCGTAAATTTTATTTTCGTATTGGAAATACATCGACTTTAGGATTAGTTCTGTTGCGTTAATAAATTCACTCATAGTGATGTCGGTGAATTGTTTAATTTTATCCCAGTTTTTTTTAATGGTTTTAAGGGGGTCACTACCGAGAAAAATGAAAAAAAAATACGTTTTTCGTTTTTTTCCATTTTTATAATCTACAATCATTTCTGCACAAAACAATCCAACCCCCACAATTATACGATGAGTATAAGTGCCTGAAATTTTTATATAAATTAGTCAAGGTATGAGCCATCAGTCAGTATCGCCAAGATATGAGTCCCGCTCAGCCTTCGCCTAGCTTCGCACTACGCACCTTTCAATATACCACCCCATTCCACCCATTATGAAGTTATTATTATTTTCACTATTATTATTATTATCCCACTTTTTATTAACAATGCTTAGGAATAATTATATAACACTATTTACTATATACAAATAAAAAACTTTATTTTTACAAAAATATTTTGAAGTACTATTTACTATATACAAATAAAGAACTTTATTTTTACAATAATATTTTGAAAAGTAATAATAAGATTTTATTATTTTGTTATACTTTTTTTTAACTAAAATGAACCCGCTTCATATGACGGGCCTTCTTTTTTTTCTAACTTCTTAAATTTTTCTTCTAAACTTTTTCTTGCTCTTGAAATTTTTTGCCTCTCGCATTTCGATGCTTGTTGTAAGTCTTTCTCGGCTTTCACTATTCTCAGTTCATCTTCCTTCATCAGCCCAGCAATTGTAAATTTTCCAGGGTCAATGAAAAGTTTTTCAAGTACTCGGCAGCGGGAAATATTACCTTCATTGAAGCAGCATAGTGCATCATATGCACCTAATTCTAGTGTGCTTTTCTCTACAAAAATATTTTTTGGGCATCTAACCCACAATGCATTATTATAGCTTTCGTTTGTGTTTTGTGTCTTACCGTGAACACATTTTTCTAACAGGGCTGGATTCGCCAGGTCCCTGAAGACAGGTTTCAAAATTTTCATTACTACTTTTGGTAGATGAAAATGCTTTGAGTGCTCATATAATTTTTTTTCTGCCTGGGCCTTGAGGAACTTACACCAGTCCAAGCTGCATAAATTGTGTGCCGGATTCTAGTCGTTTGAGCCGAGATGAAAAAATTCTGCCCATACTGCTTTTTTCATCTCAGCCAAGCTGCCAACGTTTCTTCGTATGGCTAAGCCATAAAACTTTTGAATGTCGTTTATTGCCACATCCGTGAGTCTGCCCTTTCCTCCTATCGGCTTTCCATCTTGCAGTTTTTTGGACGTGTAGGAAGTTTTTAGCTTTCTGAGTCTAGATCCCATCCTTTTTTGTACATGTCCTATACATTCTAACTTCTGAACTAAGAGACTATCTCCGTAAGGGTTTTGTTCTACAACCTTTAAGAAACCCTTTGAGTCTCCATCACCTAAGTAGTGAGAATATCTCACATTGTATTTGTCCATTGACCTCAGAAAAATTTGCTCTGCACCAGCTGCTTCCATAGCCCCACTGGTACCACTATGATTGGCTATGCAATTTTCATTATGTGTATTCTGAAATTTTAGTGGACAACGACAGTGTTTGGAGAGTACCACGATATCCACTATTTTGCCTGAGTCAGTACTCGCAGCAGAGACCACGTCATTCAAAGAAGTATGGCCCCTTTTTTGCCAACTGCCATCTAGTGAGACGGCCAAATCCCTGTTGCCACTATTTGAAATACAGGCTTCCTCTACGGCAGCCACCATTATATCTTTTCCAACTACTTCAAGAGCTGAACGAATAACATTTTGGTGCAAAAAGTGCTTGCTTTGTGGGGGAGGAATGTTCATCATAGCACAAAGAAGTTTAGCTCCAGCAAATCCTTTACCAGTACACCTAAGTGCATAAGTAAATCTAATATTTATTGTATCTAATTTCACAGATTTACCTTCGAGTTCATAATCCAGTTTCTTGCAGTTCCTTAGTTTATTTAGGACTTGACAATTCTGACAAACAATCTTTATAGTGGATGCCAAACCGTTTCTCAAACAAACACTTAGGGTGATTTCACCACCACATTTTTTGCAGTCCACTGTTGAGTTCAGTGCTTTACTCAGCTCTCCAACATCCACCAAATCATACGCATGGTTGCTCATGAATGACTCAAATTTATTTTGATTACCTAGTTTTTTTGAAGAAGAAGAAGGTGTACGATTTTCAGATGAGGTTGATGGTGTTGATTCAACAGATGGTAAGGACATGACCAATTTACGAGCAACAGAAATATGTGTCCCACTAAAAGGTTTATTCTTTTCTTGCTTAGGCTTAGTCATTTTTCTTCACAAAACAATAATAAAAAACTATAATAAAATAACAATATAATAAAATTTTAAAACAGCAATAGTAACAGAAAACAGGAAAAAAATTTGTAACCATGTAAAAACAAAAACAATCTCTCACGTAAAATATAACCAAACAAAACAAAACTAAAAAAAAAAATTTGGAAAAAAACATATTTTGTTGTAGACAATCAGTGTCGCCAAACTTGTTTTTGCAAAAAAAAAAGAAGACAAACACTCTAGAAATAAATTTAAAAAAGTTGATTATACAAAAAAAGCAGTCAAAACTACAACTTTTTAGTTTTTCGGCTCTCCTGAAAAATTGACTTTTTTGTACATTTGCCCCATTATCTTCAAAACTATAAAAGTTATTGAGCTATTTTTTTTTTTTTTAAATATCCATGGCAACACTGTCTACAGTTCGGACTAAGGAAATGTCAAACGAAACAGCTGGTAGTTTACCGCGTCAATTCAAACATACAAATAAAATTCATGAACTTTCAAAATTTCTAGAAAATGTAATTTAAATTATTTCTTTAAACCCTTAGTCCCATTAAATTATATAATAATGAATAATAAGTGTGCAAAGTTTCGTTGAAATAGGTTGAACGGTTGCTGAGAAAATGGGTTTTACTTTTCAATGTAAATTGACCTCGGTAGTGACCCCCTTAACGGCTAATGCTATGGGTATACGGGTATATAGTGATATGACGTCCTGTAATATTAAGATATAATTATTTGGAAGTTTTATGTTTTTAATTTTATACTTAAATTGGAAAGAATCTTTAATGTAGTGGTCATTTTAATAGAAGATTTCGTGTAAGATATCTTTCAAGTGTTTGGAAAGTGAAACAAAAGGGGAATTGGATACTTGATACAATGGGTCGTAATAGAACGTTTTCTTTATGAAGTTTAGGAAGACCATATTTTTTTGTTGAAGAACTGCATTCCGGATTTTCAGTGATTTTGCAGTGTTAGGAGATATATATTGTTTTTGTTCCCATCTATCAATCAATTTATTATTATTTTTTTGATATGTGTTTGTTGGGTCTAATTTAATTTGTTTATAGGTTTTTTTAACATTTAATAATTTTTCCATTTTGCTTGCAGTTTCTAAGTCTTTCATTACTAATTGTAAATAATCACTTGATTTCATAATAACTGTTTTGTTGGTTTTATCTGCTCTTAATATTTTTATCTGAGGATTTTCTTTTAAAAAATTTTTAGTTTTTCTTAAATTTTTTGATAGATCCGCGGTTTTGTTTTGACTTTTTAGTTTGTTTTTGAAATTCGTTAAGATATTACAAGTTTTTGATCTAAGTTTGTCTTTTTCGCTATTTGTTAAGTAATTAATGCTTGTTTCTACATTTGCTATTATATTATGAACTGGCAGTTGTGGTTCGTTTGTTATTAGATTATGCTTCAAAAATACTTCAAAAATTCTCATCTTAGGACCAAACTTCTCTATGGAAACCGTATCTACCTACCAGTCATATAAAGTCCGTCAAGTTAAGTGGTTTGTTTGTAGAAAGTAAAAATGTGTTTTTGACAGTGATTTAAAATTAACACCCCATACAATGAACTACTTTCTAAGGTAAGACCCTCATTAATGTATACAGTTAAGTGTCTTAAATTAAAAACTGCGAAATGCTACAAATATTTTAACCCCGAAATACAGGACAAACTGATTAATTACTTATCTATATTTAATTCTTCTAATGTCATCTTTTAGAGCAAATTTTGAAGAAGACCTATTCCGAAAGTCGAAACGTCAATAAATATATAACAGATCCAAAAATAGTTTTAATGATCTAATTCCAAGAACACGTAAATTATAAAGTATATATATATATATATATATATATATATATATATATATATATATATATATATATATACATATATATATATATATATATATATATATATATATATATATATATATATATATTTATATTTATATATTATATCTTCTAAAGCGGGGCTTTTTTATAGCCTCACGTTGGAGCGCTATTTTGTATCGCCCCAACTTTATTTTTAATAAATATGTATTTTATTTATTAAATATAAGCCGTTATTTGCCCCTTACATATACCTTAATTTTTGAGAATGGATTGAGTGGATATTAATACTAGAACTAAAAAAATTAGAAAAGGGCTGGCTCATTTTTTTTTTACTGGTAGAGAATGTGGATATGAGATAATTTTTGTACGTATTTTGAAAATAGTTTCTATAGTTGATAAAAATTTGGTTGTACAGATTTGGGCACCATTCATTTTAAGATAAGAAGAATCTAAGTTCAGCTCAAAAAATGAAAAAATACTGAAGAGTTATTTAGTTGTTAAAATAAGATTAAACTATGCGTCCTGAAAGAAAGAGCAGGAGTTTAATGAGACACTACACATTTAAATAACGAAGGGTATATTAACAAAATAAAAATTCCTACTTTTATTACTCTCTTAAAATCTCGACGCATTCAATGCGAACTAAATAAGTCAGATCGGCAACACGCGTTACACACTGCCGGTTTAAATTGAAGTGCTCAAAAATTTAAAACCCGGTTTGAAGCTACACTGCTCAAAAATTGAAATCACTGCAATAAATATAAAAATGTAATCAAATATAAATTATAGGGAGAAAAACAGTGTCGTAACATGATCTTAAAATCTACGAAAAAAATCACATTACAATATATATACATATATATATATATATATATATATATATATATATATATATATATATATATATATATATATATATATATATATATATATATAATACAGTAGAGTTCACTTATAACGACGGCCAAGGGACAACTATATTTCGTTGTGCCAACCGGACGACGTTATAAGCGACATCACATTAAGCAGGTATTTATTGTGTTATGTATTGACACACGTGTTAGGTACACACACAAATCTAATCAAAACAAAAAAAATTATAAAAAATACGTTTATAGCAAATCTAAAGTTACATATATGTTAGAAAAGTTCTTAAACTTCACATGTAGTGCACATTTGTCGGCTTAAAAAGTCCATAATTTTGATTCGGTTCTGGTTTACTTTAAAACTTAGTAGAAATAACGTATTAAATTATAAAGGCTAGACATTGTTCTTTTTATATTGTCATCCTCGTAATTAGAATATACGAAGACATTTAGAATTTCTGCAGCTTTCAGTGCCTCGACGACGCTCGGAGTCGATTGTAACTCTCGATCTCACCATCGACTTAGTCGCCACTTTCTTCTCCTTCGGCGATAATATTTTGCCCAACTCATCGGAATTGTGCAAAATAATAGTGGTGTCACACACGTGACACCACTATTATCGACATCCGAATATTGCTCAAGCTCCTGGCTTGTTATTGGCAGCTGCCCAAATGGAAAGCGGTATGTCACATTCGTCGTCGAAGTCTACAGAAGAGTAGTTGGAACTTTTATCGATTCCTGTTGTAAATCTAGCTTGTCTAACAGAAGTCTTGATTATACTTTGTGTAAGTTTAATCATAAATCATCATAATTGTGTCGAGTAAAGTAATCTTAGTAACATTATTACTAGCATTCGTATTTGCTTCAAAGTTTTGCTGTCAACTTACTATCCCAGGAATGTTCTCTCTTTTAAATATCGGATGTCGTCCAAGCTTTCCGATTATTCTCGTAATCTACTGATAATGACTGCACGCCTCTGACACATCTTGGGCGTTGAGATTTACCTATCACCAACATTTTTTTTTAATCGTGCCACTTATGTTCGCTGCAACCATAACAGTTATCCTCTCTTTCCACCAGCACACGTATCTCCTTTAAATTTTAAAGTTTTATCTGGCGTTAGTCTATAAATCAGCCCTGTCTTATCAGCATTAAAAATCTAATGATTTGTAAATCTTGCACCAATCACTGACATTTTATCTCACCGATAATGTTTCTTTACTTATCTTACCGGCAACAATATTGTGTCTAGTTTTGAATCGATGAATTTAATTTGGTGTACATGTGAAATTCGGAACATTAAACTATGAAGTAAAGAAATCGGTTTTTTTTTCTATAAAATAGGATCTTTGATCGTATTACTATTCTTAAAGAAACCAAACAAATCTTCACACTTAAGTCGCTATAAGCGGTTGGTAGTTTTATCCAAAGTAGTAATAAGCAGACTACACTATATATATATATATATATATATATATATATATATATATATATATATATATATATTATATATATATATAGTATATATGTATATATATATATATATATATATATATATATATATATATATATATATATATATATATATATATATGTATATATTGTAACGTGTGAAAAAAATGTGTCCCCAAGCTTGGGCACAATTTTCTTGCAGCCCCGCTTTAATTTCTGCTAATGAATTGAGTGGATCCTGATTTTTAAAAGAACTAAAGAAATTAAACAAACACTAGCTCAGTTTTCCTTGGTAGAGAAATATGGGTAAGAGATAATTGTCTTACGTCTTTTTTGGAATTCATTTCTATTTTTTAAAAGGCTTTAGCTGTACGAAATTTTGGGCACCATCCATTTTAAAATAGAAAGGATCTAACTTCAGCTAAAAAAATGGAAAAATGCTGAAGGGTTTTATGGGTATTACTAAAAAGAATTAGTCTAGTACAACTTATCCTGAAAAGAAAAATAAATATTCAGTGAGACACTAGCTTTAATCAAAAAAGAAAATTTATTCTTGTTTTTTAAAATGAAAAGTTCTAACCTTTACAGTTTTACCTAACAAATTCTAGCCTAACTAGTAGTTGTTACATTAAAATTTCAGACTATTATAACCCCCGAAGACGAGAAATCGTGCTTTACACTTCACTTTTTAGTCTGTTTTACATTGCAGTTAAGGCGCTACCGTCGAATAAGTCTATTGAAGGGAGTTTTGTTGACTTACTGTTTTTTATTCCTGCTGTGATCGACTACGCCCGATTTCACACTTTTTCTTAACTTAGAAAACACTTAGAAAGCTCACTACGGCTTTTATTTAAGACACTGGTGCTTTTACTTAGCGACTCTGATGAAAATTAGCCTACTTCGGCTAGATGGAAAATAGCCTCTCGGCTAGACGGTACTGCCTGGCTGCGGCTAGATGGAAAACAGCCCGGCAGCGGCTTGATGGTACTGCCTGGTTGCGGCTAGATGGAAAACAACCCTTTGGCTTACGGTCTGCGGAGCCTTAAATAATCGTGCGACTTTTGCCAGTACTATCACGACGCTCCAATCAAAACTGCCGATCAAACATTCCACCAATCGCGGCGTAGCGAGAGGTTCGGTCAGGAACCCGCAAAACCGTATATACCGAACGTCTGGGAATCCCTGTTTAATATACCGTTCGGAACAAAAATGAAAATAAGTACAATTTGAAATGGCAAAAAAAAAAAATCAGTAACATTACATGGTCTTAAAATCTAGGAAAAAATGAATGTTACATTTACCCCCTTCCAAAAAGAAATAGACTACACTAGTCTATTAAACTTAGGCTACTTATGAAAAGGTACAAAGTGGTACACTATCACTTAATACTAAGGTCAGAACTTAAAACAAAATTACAAACTTCGGACCTTACTACTAGACTTAATTCAATTAAGCACTAATATTAAGTACAATGGAAACCAAATGAAAATCTTTGCAAGTACACAAGAATCTTATAACTAGACCTAACTTAATTAAACACTAAGGTTAAGTACATCAAAAAGTAAATAAAAATCCTTGCATGAACATAAGAAATACCAGTTCAAAGTAAAGTCGCGGTCTTCTTATATAAAAGAAATCAGCTCTGTTATTGTTACCAAAACAAAAAAAAAATATAACTTTGTCTAGACTCTTGTCTAAACCAAAAAAAAAATGAACTGAAACAAAGTATGAACACCCCCCTTAAAATCTTTTAAGGATTGTCTGAAAATTTTCTATTTCAGCAAAAGAAATTTATAAAAATTCTTAAATAAAGAAAAAAATAAAAAAATGATTCTAGTGCAAACACTTACACTAAAAAGAAAAAGTCTTGTCAGACCATTCCGCACAAAGCCAAAAAAAATATATCTGGATAAATATCCAGACAAACGCTCGGGAAAAATCGCTATCAATGCTCTAGCTCATCGCTAAGAGAACATTCTAAATCTAGTATCACTACTAGTCGCACTCAGAGAATAATCGCACTCTATAACGCAATGTCGACGTCCTAAGACATCTAGACATGCTAAAATCGCCAGGGAAAACGCTCTGGTTGATCGCCAGAAAACACGTCAGCTCATCGCCAACAAAACACTCTGGTATTTCGCCAGAAAAAAACCTCGGCTCCTCGCCAAGAAAACACTCTGTAAATAGTCCTCGACTACACAAAGTCTGCGTTCTAAAAGAACAATCTCGCCATTAACATAGTGAGCAGCTATAAAAGCTAACAATATCACTATAAGCACAGTGAATAGCTACAAAAGCTAAAATTCACCCTAAACACAGTGAATAGCTATAAGAGCTAAAATTCACTAAACTGAATGATCCTGCTTCTAAAAGCAATGTCCACTAAGAACAGAATGATTAGTCCGCGCGCAACTAACATTCAAGGAAACATTCCCAAAATAACTGTATGAGACAGCAAGTCTCGAAATAGGACCTCCCTAAAGTCATAATCCTATATATGGGAGTCCATAAGCAAAACGACTCAAAATCTCTCATTTTGAGCACATGCCCTCAGGCAACCAACATACACCGAAATATATACAGAAATATGTACAGAAATATATACAGGAGTTCAAATCCCAAACTCTTGGTTATGATAACTCCATACTGAGCTTGGTGAAAGCTCTTAGCAAAAGCTAATCAAATCTTCGGCACATCGCACCAAAGTGACAAATCTGCCTAGAAAACATGAGCCGGAAAAAACGCCCTCCGTCATTCTTCAGGGTGGCTACACTGAGATATAAAACTTAACCAGCATTGCACTTCTCCAAGTTGCATGAAGAACCCTCGTGTACTGGTCTCGCCCTAGAACAACAACGAAAAACATTCAATCCATCCCACATAACAGGAGACAAACACCTCACCACGATATACTGAATGGTGGAGACAATAAAATACAGAATTGGTGACCCTGGTGTCCACCAACAAAAGGGAGTAGATTATAGCATCCACTAAACTAAAACGGTGTCTACCACACCACCATAAGTCAAAAAAAATTAATCATTAGGGTGTTCCGAAACACACTACTGCCAACAGCCTGTCACCACTAATAGGCTAATTGGAGCTGAGGTCGACTACAGTAGCTAGGCTCTCCTTTGGTTCAAATAGAAATAACCATTGGGTAACAAACCCCTAAAGGTCCCAAAGGTCAAACGCTCACCCCCCATAGACTACCCTTCCAATCAGTCTGTTCCTCAGGAAGACTAACTCCCTGCCAAACGTCGTAACGGCATCTGTTAGCACCCGGTGCATCACAGCCTGTAAAAACAGATAACTCATGGGATACAACCTAAAAGGTTTACAAGGTTGACTTAACCAAGCTTCTAACGAAATTTTAAAAAAAACGAAAATGAACTTAAAAAGCTACATGAAGCAAAAATTTCTCAAATTTTTGGTGGCAACGCAACAAAACTTTTGAAGACGACAAGAGCTTTTCCAGCTTAATCAGAAACAAGAAGAAAACATCGTTGACAGCTAAAATATTCGATCATGGTGTTAATCGTCTCCCTAGACAATAGCCTCTAGAAGAAACTGCTACAGGTTTCAGGCATAACCGTTTTCTGTCAGCCCAAACTCCTAGATTACCCCTTGGAAATCTAAAAATTCGGTTAGGAATCTTCCTTCACTGCGCTTAGCCTCTCTTGACAAGGTTCTCATCTCGGTATCAGATTTTGATCATTTCTTTGTGAAACGACTGTCTTACTCTGCTCTCACCTCTTGTAAATGATCAGCCTTTAGTTCTCCTGCAGAACTTCAATTTTCTATCAATTTGATAGTAAACCGAAAAAACTCATCAGACGCCTATGAGTCTATGCAAAAAAAATTTTTAAAAAAATTTGTGACTCAAAGGTAACGTTTAAACGGCTCTGAAAAAAATAGAAAATACCCTCAGTTTGTCAATTCAGAAGAAGATCTAAACCAAAATAATCCAAGTCTTAGACTTACAGGATCTCCAAATCCAAACCAAAATCAATTTACTCTTAATTGCACCCAACATATACCATTAAGGTAATAAAAAATACACCCACTCGGGTAACAAACTTTGAAATTGCTCATAATAAAAATTTTGACTCAACATCATACTACACGAGCTACATCTTGCGCTTGTCCTAACTCAAGATCACCTTGGATTGCCTCTAATCAAAATTTCGCTTCCAAGTGTCAAGAACTGGATATTATTTGGGGTCATAAGCAAATCAAATCCCGCGACCACCGACATACCAGTCTTATGATATATCCTGAGTGTGACTCTTTCGCAAGCTCGCAACAGCTGAGTCGATGCTAAACATCAACCACCATCAACCTAAGTTTGGATATGATCAGTACCCAAAAACCTTAGCAAAAACTATAAAAGTAAGCTATACTCTGCTCAACTTTTATAACAGTCAAAAAAAAACGAGGTCGTCACCTCCACAGAGCAACATCAAAAAAAAATTAAGCAATTAAGATAATGTAAATATAAATTATTCTTCTCCTGACAAACTTTCACTAGGGTTAGGTCCGTTGAATGGTTTTAAGTCTTTAATATGCCATCGTCCTATTTTAGTCCCATCTAAATTAACTAAACCATAAACTAAATCTGAAATCTTTTCTCTAATCACGCAATGCACATACTTAGGTACCAACTTAGATGTGAATTTATCTGCTGCACTGGAAATAATTTTATGTTTTTTTTTTCGCCAAACGTGATCACCTATATTAAAGGCAAAATCCCTTTTCCTAAGGTTGTAAGACTTACTGTTCCGTTCATAAGCCTTATGTATCCTATACGCACGTCAGTGAAAATATCTTTTAAACCTTTAAATTTTCGGCGTACGCACCCCTGTTACCCGGAATTATTTCGCTGTCAACATTGACATCCAAATCTAAATTTTTATAATACGATCCAGATAGAGGTAATATGTCTGCCGTAAACTAAGAAAGACGGTGGAACCCGGTTACTTCGTTTCTTGCGGTGTACACGGGATTAAAACGGATGTTAAAACCATAAGTTTCACTTAAGCTCTTAAAACTCTTAGAGGTAAACTGAGTACCGTTATCGCATATCAAAAGCGATGAAACTCTGTGGATTAGAAAAATATCGTTTTCTAAAATTTTCAAAAAGCATTCGGCTTTAGAGCTTTTCAAAGGAAATAACACGGTATACTTTGTTAACCAGCATGAAACCACGAGAAGCCATTTATTTCCCCTTTTTGAACGTGGGAATGGGCCTACTAGATCAGCTGCTATGACTTGAAAAGGGTAATTAACCGTTTTTCTCTTTTTCCATCAGTCCCATAGGTAGTGTATTTGGAGATTTCTGCGCTCCAACTACTTCACAAGTCCTCACAAACTTTACGATGTCAGAACGCATTTTTGGCCAAATTAAATTAAATGTATGTTGTCTCAGCCTAATCGCCCAACGCGCTAGTTTGCCACTAGGGTTTTTAATTGAATTAAGCCACAATAAACTATAATGATCTGTTATGACGTGAAAGGAACACCTTCTATGTAAGGTCGAAACTTTTCGATGTTAAAGAGTACTGCTAAACATTCTTTTTCAACAACCGAGTAGTTACGTTCAGCCTTTGACAAAGTTCTACTGGCATACGCTATCACTCTTTCCTCACCATTGATTTTCTGTGTTAGGACGCCCCCTAAACCGGTATTAGAAGCATCACTAGAAATATAAAACTGTTGGAAAAAGTCTGGTTGGGATAAAATGGGAGCTGAAACCAATAGCTCTTTAATCTTTATAAAAGATCTTTCTGCTGCGTTTGTCCAATCTATCGATTGTCCTTTTTTTCGTCCTTTCAAAAGATCATTAATAGGTGACAACAAGGTAGAAAAATTCTCAATAAAACGTCTGTACCATGAACACATTCCTACGAAGCGCTTAACTTCCGTAGTATTTGTAGGTCTCGCATAATTAACCATGCTTGCTACTTTATCCGGATCGGTACGCAAGGAATTTGAGCCTACAATATAGCCTAAAAACTTTAGAGAAGTTTTAAAAAAATCACATTTGCTCAAATTTATCGTCAGTCCGGCCTCTTTCAATTTATCTTTTACTTCTTTAAGTAAGCGAATATGCGATTCGAAGTCTTCCGATGTTACTAAAATATCATCGAGATAGGTAAAAATATGTGGCTCATATTTCGGACCAAATATAGCGTCTACTAACCGTTGCTGAGTTTGAGCAGCGTTCTTTAGACCGAACGGCATAGTGACGAACTGAAATAGACCTCGGCCTACTACTGCAAAAGCGGTCTTTCCTTAGAGGATTTGTCTAAAGGAATTTGCCAGAAAGCCTTCCTAAGATCTATCGAAGATACATACTTAGCATTCCTGAGTGATGTCAAAATTCTGTCGATGCTCGGTAATGGGATAGTTATCAAATTTGCTGACCTCGTTGAGCTTTCTACCGTCAAAGCATAGACGATATCACTCCGAGTTTCAACATTTCGTCTAACTCCTTACAAAATTCTGTCGATGTTCGGTAATGGATAGTTATCAAATTTGCTGACCTCGTTGAGCTTTCTTCCGTCAAAGCATAGACGATTTCACTCTGAGTTTCAACATTTCGTCTAACTCCTTATTCAATACTTTTGACATGTTCGGAGACATGGCGATGGGCCTTGTCTTTACAGGATTGGCATCAGCCGTATCTATAGACATCTTGATTTTATTCGTTCGGCCTAACCTATCTTTACTACTTATTTCATTGAAAGAGCTTATTACTTTTTCTGCTTTTAAGCGTTCCGTCCGCGAGAGATCATCTAGGGTACATAGACGCGAGAAAAGGTTTTCTAAAGAACTTTCTGAATAACAATCTTTAAAAACTTGTTTGAGAGTTGACTTCTAGGGACTGTGGATACCACGAATTATTTTTAAAATTTACTAAAATTCCGAATTTTTGTGCAAAATCACATCCTAAAACCAAAGTATGTGATAGAGAAGGTACTACTAGAACAGAAATTACTAAAACAATGACCATTGCAGACTAGCGGCAACTCAACCGTACCTAAAACTTTTAGACGGCTGCCATCTGCAGTGGTAACACTTCTATTTTCGACATGGCATATTTTTATACTTAAACGACTTAAAATTTTAATACCATTCTGACCTATAACGGAGGCATTTGCACCAGAGTCAAGTAAAGCCGAGAAATGGGCACCTAATAGATTTATCTCGATATGCGGTCTATTATCTAAATATTTATGCACGAATAAAGGAGACATGTGACCATTTGGAGAAGCAGGAGTTTTAACTTGAGAAGGAGAATTTTTATTAGACTTAAAAAATCAGAAACTTTTTGTAACTATTTAGTCCAATCTGATCTATTGGAATATTTCTTTACTTAAGATCCTCGTTAGAATCTTTCTTTTATCCGCGACCGGATGTTCTGAGAAAGTACGACGGATTTTCAGTTCATAGTCTAATTTATATTCCAGTAGGTGATTGACTTTAAAATTGTAGGCTTCCATGATAAATGAATAAAATTTTAAAGAATTGTTTAAAAAGTCGTTAAAAATATTTCTCCTGTGCTCCCAATAGTCTAAATAAAAAATACGTAAAGGCACTTAAAATATGTAAACTTCTTTATCAAACATTTAAAAAATCTTCGACAATTTCAAAAAAAATTTCTAAATAT
>CM032449.1:133586731-133639244 GCA_019049505.1 Pachyrhynchus sulphureomaculatus
TTTACTGTTTATTCATGCTGTTTACAGTCATGTATATGATGTAATGTATGATAAAAATTAATTTGAATAAAAAAGTAAAAATGTCTTTTAATTTTCGCATATTTAAATTTAAAATATTAAACAATTATGAAAACGAAATCAATTTAAAAATCACATAACAATTGAAAGCAGAGACTAAAGTGTTTTTAATATAGGAAAATGTATCTTTGTAATTATTACGAAATTAAATATAATATTAACTACAAATTAATCTATTTATTTAAATGTTGAATATTCCCACCATTATTATTTCTGTATAACCTTGCGTTTTTGATCACCTTTTGCTGGATGTCTTGTAGCATTCTTGGTGAAATTTATTGCAGGTATGTTTCATTTTTTTTTTTTAGAGATGCTTTGTGTCATTGGGCGTAGTTTTATACAGCTAATCTCACCTCATATGGCGAAATCCAAACGGGTTAAATCAGGTAAATATGGTATATATATATATATATATATATATATATATATATATATATATATATATATATATGTAATCAAATTTAAATATATATTTGGGTTTTTTTCGACAAAGTAAGACCAATAAATTAGGAATTTGAACTCTACGCTGTGCGAGTGTCAATATAGGCTTATTCTGGTTTTCTTGCTCGACGGAAAAAAAGAATTTCCACATAGCGAATTAATTTCCCCTTGCACAATATATCATTAAGTCTAACTGTCAAGCAGTTTCGATTGGTGGCGCTGTATAATTACCGTAACCAAGGGACAACCGGTGATATCACACGTAGAATGGTTTCCTCGTAGTGCGAATACACCTTGAAAATTGACAAAAAAGGCAAACACAGAAAGATCATACTTATCAAAAACATGCTATTGATCTAATAGAAAAATAATAACTAATATAACAAGGAAAATATGGTAATTACACTAATTAAATGTGAGAAATCATATTTCAGAATATTAAATATAATAAAATATACTTGTTGGATTGAATTTTCTATCTGTAAAGGGTTTAGCCGGATAAGGTACTAAAATCGACTTTTAAAACAAATCCAATGTAAGTATATACATCTTGTAGGTATTAGTGAGAAAAACCTATCCTGAAATTTTCAGACCTGCAACTCACTCCTGTCAGCCATAATCTTAAAATTACTTTTTTTTTTATTTGTCTCATACTCCTACAGCTTTTGGCCGTCAGTACTCTAACCCAGCGATGCCTAAACTGGGTCTATCCGCAGAACCCAAGGGTTCTGCGGAACCCAAGGGTTCCGTGGAAAAGTCAACAGGGTTCCGCGAATCACATACATTTGTTATTGAATTATTGGACTATTTTGGTTATTACATAATTCTATAGTTATAAATCATATTATTTTGGAATAGCGCAGCAATAAGTAACATGTAATAATAATAACCCCATGTAGTGAAAAAAATGCCAATCGAGTTGAAGAAAATTCTCGATGAACTTGTGAAGATCGTTAATTAACTGAAAAGTCGTCTCCTCCAGTCAAGATTGTTCAAAAAAGTGTACGAAGAAATGGGTAGTGAGTATGAGTTACTCCTCCTTCGCACTGAAATCTGATGGCTTTCCAGAGGCAAAGTCTTAACTTCGAGACGAGCTGAAGGTTTTTCAAATGGAGCGTCTCTGATCCTTTTCGATGTATTGCATGATGAGCAATCCCCTATAAAATTAGCTTACCTTGCCGAAATTTTTGGAAAAGTCAACGAAGTTACTACATTTTTAGAGGGAAAAACAACAATCATATTTACCGCTAGAGACAAATTAACAGCTTAAAAAAAATTAATGTCTTTCACTTACCAAATAAAAGTCGAAATATCATTACTGGACATTCGGTAATCCTACTGAAATCTTTGTCAGATTACTTCCCGGATACTGAGAATGACATCTATTGGGTACAAAATCCATTTATCAGTAGAAGTCAACCTGCGATGCTAACCGTCCTGGAATACGAATCGCTCATAGATCTTCAGAGTTCAACTGCCTTAAAACAAACATTTGAGTCTGTGTCACTGAACGAGTTTTGGGTTGGTGTTAGAAGTGTCTACCTTGAAGCCAAAGCCAAAAAGGCTATCTTTACTGCCTTTTGTTACAACGTATCGTTGTAAAACAGGCTGTTCAGCTTACACTTATACGAAAGAATAATTTAGGTCTATATGCATATAACTGTCGTACATAAAATAGAACTTTAAAACAATTATTAATAAAATAGTGAAACAATTTCATTCTTCTAAGTTGGGAATGTGGAATCTTTGGCTCAATGATACTACTCAGTATATATCACCACTACACCAAACACTTTATTTTTGCGCACGACACGCGTTTCGCTAACCGTGTTAGCTTCATCAGGAGTTCCTGATGAAGCTAGCATGGTTAGCGAAACGTGCGTTGAATGCAAAAATAAAGTGTTTGGTGTAGTGGTGATATATATATGAGTAATTTCATTCTTCACATTAATCATTGTTTGAAATATTTCTAATAAAGCTTTTAATTCTTGTTTTAAATTGCAGAGTCTTTTATTTATTATTTGGGGTGGGGTTCCATAAAATAAATGGAATTTATTGAGTGTTTCCGCGGCTTTAAAAGTTTAGGAACCGCTGCTCTAACCTGATTTTTTATTTATCTTTTTTGGCGCGAAAAAAAAAAATAAAAATTTTGATCGAAAAATTAAAAATTTTGATGGGAAAAATTAAAAATTTTGATGGAAAAATCCATATATATTGAAATTTATATATACTATGCCGTGCAGGTAAGAAACTCACACAATATATGCAGATATATGTTACATATGCCAAATTTCAGAACTATCGGAGCACGGGCCGCAAAGTTATGTCCAAAATACCAAGGAACCAACCTAAAAACCTTTATTTTTTGGCTGTCCAAGTATAATTCCCTTTAATTCTATTAAGTTTGTCATTTTCTCAGCTTCAATTGATATAAAAACTTAAATTTGAAGATACGGTAATAAATAAAATCAACATTTCCCCCGTATATACTCAATATAAAATGGATTAAATAAATATACCTAATCATACGGTAATAACCGTTTTTCCATTTCTTTAAGCATATATTTATGTGTGCAAGTGAGTGTGTGTGGGCTTCATTATTGGAAAAAAACAAAACTTTAATAAGAAAAACAATGCTCAAATAATAAGATTCATCATATCAACTCAAAACATTCATTAAAATTAACTCTGATTTACGGAAAGTACTCTCAGAAATTCCTTTCAGGAGAGTTTTTTTTACTGTTATAAAGAAAATAAAGGTGGTTCGGTTTATACGAAGTCCACAAAAGTACTATGAAATATGCGCATAAAGCTGAATTTTCAGCTGACGTTCGATCTCAGCGTCAACGCTCAGAAGCCTGACACTGACCAGCTTCTATACGCATGGTAAAACAATGAGCGTCAACCGAACATCAATGGCATTTTTAAATTTTTGTTAATTATGTTGGAATTAATTTATTTCAACTGAATATATATATATATATATATATATATATATATATATATATATATATATATATATATATATATATATATATATATATTCTACCGCTTTTTCAACCGGCCTGCTGCGTCCACTGCAGAACATAGGCCTCCCCAAGATGTTTCCAGTTTCTACGATCTTGTGCCTGCCTCGACTATTACTCTGAAATTTTTTTATAACTTCAGTCCAGCGTGTTGGGGTCTATCTTTATTTCTCTTATCAATACCTCTTTTTAGCCATCTATCATCCTTGGTTTGGGCGACATGCCCGGATACTGCCACTTCATGCGTGCAATCCTCACAATAATGTCATCCACTGGCGTTCTTCGATGAATCTCTAAATTTCGTATACGATCTGATAATTTAATTCCCAACATTGACCTTTCCATTTTTCGCTGCACTACTCGTAATTTTTTCTATTTGTCTTCGTAAACGTCAGTGTTTCCGCTCCATAAGTGATAATGGGGAGTACACACTGATTAAGTATTTTTCTCTTAAGGCTAATAGGAATATCATTTTTGAGAACGTTTCGTAATCTGCCGTAAGCGGCCCAGCCAAGACCATTCTTCTACCTGAACTTGGTTTGATTACCTCTGCTGATGGAAATGTCATGTCCCAGATATTTGTATTCCCTAATTTCCTCTACGCAATCACTGTTTACCATAATCTGCTCTTCGAGTACTAAGTTCGTTATTAATTTGGTTGTTTGTTTGTTTATGTGTAGGTCTACTTTTTCGGTTACTCTTCTGAGATCGTGGAGCATTTCTTCAGCTTCATGCATGTTATCTGTGATGCGCTTGAAGTCGCTTGCGGCAGACTTGTTGGACTTTTACTATTGATGTTAATTTGCTTCGTGCTCCAATCAAGTTCCTTGAAGGAGTACTCAAGAACAGCAATGAACCATGTATCTTTTTTTTAAATCAACAAACACCGGCATCAGGCGCATATTATATTCAATGGTTTCCTCAATCAGAATTTTTAGAGTTAGAAGACCAAATCGGAACGAAAACCGGCCTGGTCTAAAGGTTGGTAGAATTCAAGTTTTTTTTCTAATCGGCTGTTGATTATCTTAGTGTATATAGATATAAATATATATATATATATATATATATATATATATATATATATATATATATATATATATATATATATATATATATATATATATATATATATGGCTCATTCCATATGAAAACGGCAGAGCATATTTTTTTAAAATCAACAAACACCGGCGCGAGGGGCATATTATATTCAATGGTTTCCTCAATCAGAATTTTTAGAGTTAGAATATGGTTATTTGTTCCAAATCCGGAACGAAGACCGGCCTGGTCTAGAGGTTGGTAGAATTCAAGCTTTTTTTCTAATCGGTTGTTAATTGTCTTAGTATATATATATATATATATATATATATATATATATATATATATATATATATATATATATATATAAATAATGATGACTTTATTGTATAATATACAAAAGGCGAAGTTGAAGCTTGGCTTCCTATCTTAACCTAATAATTATTATATTACTTATGTATCATACATAATTATGGGGCATACATGTACTGTTGCAAACATATTTCGGATGTATCATGTAAACATAAGAAAACAATTTATAAAAATAATGATATAATTTTGCCAATTTCATTTTTAAATTTTAAGCCTTTAAGACTTTTTAAATTATCTGGAACTTTATTATAAATGCTATAGACCTGGTAACTGAATGATCTTTGATATTGTGCTGTTCTATGCAAGGGTGGTGATATTTGTTGTTTATGCCTTAAGTCTAGGTTATGAGCATCATGTCTAAATTTAATTTTTTGATACAAGTAATTTTGGCGCATTTTACAAATTATTTTATTAAATATTACTAAACTATGAAGAAGTCTCCTTTCTTTCATGGAGCGCCACCCAACTTCTTTCATCTTTGCAGTCACACCCCTATCATATTTTCTTATACCACCAATCAGCCTGACCCAGTAATTCTGAATGCGCTGAATACGCCGAGCATCCCATTCCAGGAGACAGGGACCATACACTGTATCACAAAATGTGAAGTGGGACAAAACTAAGCTATCGCATAATAGTTTTTTCAAATTTACACTTAATAAATGACGCTGGCTATATATAAGTTTAAGATTAGTAAACGCCTTTTTTATTCAATTATTTATATGTGCTGTGAATCTCAACTACATATATATATATATATATATATATATATATATATATATATATATATATATATATATATATGCAAATATACATAAATATATTTTATATATGTATATATATATATATATATATATATATATATATATATATATATATATATATATATATATATATATAGTATAATCTCGATTATCCGAATCACGATTATCTGAAATCTGGTTTATCTGGAACAAACTGTTAAAAAGCAAATTGTATTCCCATTAAACGACAAAATACCCATTATTCGAAACAGATGATGAGTGATTTCTTTAACGCGTCGGGGACTCCCCGACGTCTAGAATTTCACCGCTGTCTATGTTTTGGTTAGCCGACGAGTGTTATAAGTTTCTTATTACGTCTATTATTATCGCAGAGGTAATAGTTTCGTTTTAATAGATATTTTACAAAATGGAGCGTCATAATAATAAGCGTAAACGTGTTGTTATTACCTTAAAAGAGAGACTTGAAGCAATTCACCGTTTAGATAATGGTGAACTTCTTAAAAATATAGCGAAGGTTTAGGTGTAGCCGTGAGTACTGTTTCAGAGTGGAGAAAAAATCGCGAAAAACTTGAAAAATAGTATAGTGTTTTTTGTCATCGCCCACACAGGCACGAAAAAGTATGAAAAGCGGTGAATACCAAAAACTGGATGATTCTTTATTTTTATGGTTTATACAGAATCCAGAACGTGGAATACCAATTTCAGGAACAATTTTAAAACATAAGGCAGTGAGTTTAAGCGAAGAGTTTCCGGTTATTGAAGCGGCTGTAAATTTTTCTGTAAGTGATGGATGGCTACACAGGTGGAAAAAAAGACATGGTGTACATCAACTGAAAGTTTATGGAGAAAGATTGTCGGCTGAGGTATCTGCTGCAAAAAAATTTGCAGAGAATTTTGAGCAACTTATGAAAGAACATGGTTTACAACCAGACCCAACCTATAATTGTGATGAAACAGGCTTGAACTACAAAATATTGCCGTCAAATACCTTAGCTTCAAAAATGGAAGCTGGAACACCTGGTTACAAACGTAGCAAAGAACGTCATACTGTTCTTGCATACAGTAATGCTTCTGGAAGACACAAACTCCCATTATTATGTAATGGTAAGTCAGCAAATCCACGAACCTTTAAGAATATTCGTCGCAATGCTGTTTTGTATAAAAATCAAAACAATGTCTGGATAAACGCGACTCTGTTTAAAAACTGGTTTTTTGGAGATTTTGTTCCAAAAGTGGAACTTTTTTAAAAGAACATGGATATCCTAGAAAATGTATTCTGTTACTAGATAACGCCCCCACTCACCCAAGTGCGGAGCAACTTGAAAGTGGGGAAATAAAAGCAATACTTTTGCCTCCTGCTGTAACTTCTCTCATTCAGCCTGTGGATCACTGGGGTGTACTGGAAAATTTAAAACGCAATTACAGGCGTTTGATATTGGAGCATATTTTAGAAGAACTAGATGAAGGTGGCAATCTTACTGATTGTCTAAAAAAGATAAATTTGAAAAATGTTATATATTGGATAGCTTCAGCCTGGAATCAAATAAAGAGTGGTACTTCGGAAAAACCTTAGTCAAAATTCATTCCACAAGAGGAGAGACATTACTCAGAGGCAGAAACAGAAGATAATGAAAGTTTACATCAAATTATTACAAGAATATCAGGATGTGAAAGTGTTACGGAAACCGATGTTTGTGAATGGTTAAACAGTGATAGTGTGGAAGATGAGATGACTGACCAAAAATTAATTTTTAATTTTTGGTATTCAAAAATGTTAATAAAATAGACGATGATGATGATGATAACGAAGTAGAAGCCACTGACAATATTCTAGTAAAAATGTCACATTCAGAAGAACTAGAGGCCCTAGAAAAAGTGTTAACTTATGTAGAACAACAAGAAAATGCAACCGCCGCGGACGTTGCGGCCAAAAACAGAACTAACGCAAAACGAGTGCAGTTAAAAATTACCTCATTTTTAAAACATTAAAGTTAAGAATGAAACTCTTTTATTTTCGATTTTCCGTACATATACATAAAACAAGTAAACTAATTGTTCTATTCTTTGTTTTAATAAATACCTATGTACGTAATAGCATATCGTATAAATGCTTTTAAGTCAATCTGCAATGTTGTATTCATTCTAAACTTCTATTTTATAAAAAAAAATCGGATTAACCGAAATTTCGATTATCTGAAATCACTTTGGTCCATGTTATTCGGATAATCGAGATTCTACTGTATATATATACACATATTTATTTATTTATGGTTCAATGGCAATGAAGTAGGGTTTTAACTGTAAACTTATTTTGTATATTGATAAATCTATTTAGATATAAAATCAACAGGTGCAAAGAAAATGAGATTCGTAATCAGATTCAGACAAATAGCCCAAATCCCCAGAAATTTTTCATTTTAATTTTAGCTCGTAGACCGGTGTAATTTTTAGCTCTTTTTAATAAGAAACATATCACAAAATAAATTTAACTTAACTACAAATTATCCCATGATTTATCATCATCATCCTCCAAAAGTTATGTTAAAATTCTTTGTTTGAAAGTGTTACGTACAAAATTGGAAGGGTCGCTCTCTTTCGTAAGGTCTATAACGAACAGGGGAAGACCTAAATGACAAATTGCTTACGTGTTTAGACGACATGTGTCATACATAAATCTAAAATATTTAGAATATGTTTTATGACCGACGCCGATGTCGACGGGGAAAAATGCCATTATTACAACGGTTAGATAAAAAAGGGTTTTTTGTTCATTTTAATAATATTCGGATAGACTTCTACTTTTAAAATATGGTTCATACACTAATAATGCCGTCTTTGTAACCAATGTTTGGAATTCTTTTTGTGAAAAAATAAAATGGTATGGTATTGGATTAACCAGAATTATTTAATATTTGCATTGCTAGGGGATGGATTGTATTCGAAATTTTTCCATTCTTTTACGTTTCAAGCTCCCTAAATTACAAAAAAAGTATAGTTCCTTATTTTCGAGGGTACGTTGGCCTGAGGGTAGTAACATACGAGATCAGAATTTCGAATTCAAATACTGAATACGAGAACTTATAATTTGTAAGCGATATCGCTTCAGGGGATTGGGGTCAATAAGTTCTGTATAGTTTTTATAGTAGTTAATGGGTAAGGGAGGGATGACTTCGAAGGAATCCAGAAATTAAGTTATTTTTTTCATTATATTTAATCTTCACAGAAAGAATATTTAATGGAATATGACTAAAGAGTAACCAAAAAAAAACTTGTATGTGCATGGAGAGTGCCAAGTAAATTATAATTTTTTTTTCTGTTTCAGCGTTTTATGCAGCCAAAATAATTTTTTTGTTTTTAGGTATTTTAAATCGGGTTCTATTTCTAAATATAGCGGTGAAAGCTTTTTGGAGTGCATATTTTGAAGAAAAATACATTTTAATATATAAAAAAACATGTAGGTTTAAACAAAAATTTTACAAATAATTATTCACGATGAAGAATGCCACGTCTCTTCGTCCGCGTCCGAGTTCCATTCTTCGGCTTCCTCTGCAGATGCCTTCGCGGATTTATCTTCTTCTTCGGATTCGTTGGTAATATTGGGTTCAGCAGAAACAAGCATTTATATTGCTTTTTTACTAAACGATATAGATCTTTTTTTGGGTTTTAGCCTTATACTAGATATTAAGGGATCTGAGCTGAGCAATAATCTGTTTGCTCCTCTCAGATGATTCTTTAAATGACTTTGTTGGTCGACCAGAAGAACGGCGTTTTACCCTAGGTATTTCAAATGTTTCTTGTAACCATTTGTCATTCTTTTTAAGAAAAACTTTTGCTTTTTTATGCACTTCTTTCTACTTTTTCTTGAATTGTGACTTTAAATAGGAGAACTTATGCATCACTTCCTTCCTTTGCTCATCCCAATATTCATCTTGTTATAAAATATAACTCTCAAGATATAACAATTTTTCTTTAAAATCTGGCAAGTTTGTTCCTGCATTTTGTCAAAAAGTAGTCTGCGCATTACCACTCGAGCACGTGAAGTACTCTGGGATCCTAAAACAAAATAAAAACTGTTTAAATTAAAAAAATAAATAATTACAAAATACCACGTGACTTTTACCGTCTGATTTAAAGACCATTAAAACCTCGATTTCACGAGAAATCATGGCTAATATTGATGTGTTTGATTACACAATCACTTAGACGAACTTTGAAGTATATATATATATATATATATATATATATATATATATATATATATATATATATATATATATATATCTATAAACTCCTAGACAAAATGAATGCAACAATCTGAAAATTAATTTATCTTTTTCTTATGTCAGTTTTAAAGTTTATCGAGTATTTAAATAGTAGGCTATGCATATTTTGTTTCGTTGTTCATGACAGAAATCAAAACAATTCGTTTAGATTTACAGTTTTTAAGAATTTTTTAGAAGATAAACAATTTTCTGTAATAATGCGATAGATTTTCTTTAAAACTAAGCTTATAAATTGTTCCCTTTTTCAAAGTAATACGTTTTTGTGATAGACTGTTTTATTTTTGACCCCGAAGAATTAGAAAAATGAATCGAACAAGGAATGGAACTAAACACGAGGTAGTGCGAGCCTCAGTTTTATTGGACGAGGGATATTGTCAGAGTTATGTTACCAATTTGTTAGGCAAACATCGTTCCACAATAAGTCGTATGGTATGAAGTAGGAACTTATTCTAGAAGGCTAGGGCAAGGGCGAAAACGATGCACTAGCGACCTAGATGAACGTTTTATAAGACAATATGCTTTAAAAAACAGGACTGTCACTAGTTCTATAATAAGAAACACACAATTTCTTCTAAAACAGTTAGAAGACGGTTAAATGAAGCTGGATTAAACAGTAGGAGATCAGCCACTGCGCCCTTGCTTACTAGAGAGAACAGAGTGCCAGGTTACGTTTTGCTCGAAATCATGAAAACTGGTCTGTTTTCTCACAGATGAAACTAGGATTAGTCTAAAACATCCAGATGGTCGTGAACGAGTATGGCGAAGACCAGGAGAGAGGTTTGCTCCTTGCAATATTTCTGCAAGGATTTCATTCGTCGGTGGCTCTGTTTTTTCCTGGGGTGGCATCTGCTTTGATGCTCGCACAGAGTTAGTTCCTGTCCGTACGAGATCCATGAATACTGACTACTATCTTGAGAATATTGTAATAGAACATGTGATGCCTTTCGGTCATTTTGTGGGGCCCAATTTCCTGTTTATGCAAGACAACGCTCGACCTCAGGTGGCTAGGGAGGTACTCGATTATCTTATTCAAGTTGATATACCGATTATGCAATGGCCACCAAAAAGCCCGGATCTGAATCCGATAGAACATGTATGGGATCACCTTAAGGAAAATGTGAAACGTCATATACCTGCACCTAGAAACCTGAGGGAACTTGAAAATGCAGTTATCACAGAATGGGAGCAAATTCCTCAAGATTTTACCAAAATTTAATTAGAGGCATGCCTAGGCGCATAAACGCTGTCATCCGAAGTAGAGGAGGCAACAGACGCTACTAGTGTCCCAGTTACACCATTAATTTTGCTACTGGTGTCCCAATTTATTTTTTTCATTATTACATAATTTCAACGATTTTGTTATTAGGTCTTAAGAATAATTTTAATTCGAATCTTATAGAGAAATTTGGTAGCTAATTCACTTTTAAAGTATCCGAATAAGTTTTTTCTAACTTTTAGTGTAACCAATGTTCATAAAAAATTATTAAAATTAATTCATTATAGAGATTTGTATGATTTATGTTAATATATTGTTGCGTTAATTTTGTCCAGGAGTGTATATATATATATATATATATATATATATATATATATATATATATATATATATATATATATATATATATATATCACTTGGCAGATTTTCAAATAACCAAGATACCGAGACTGGCTATTGTTTAATTAAGTGATATATACATAATTATTTAAAGAATCTTTTTGTTAACTTGCTTGTTAATGATATTCTAATCTGAGCTTCTGGTAAAAGCTTTGAGGAGATAACTCTTAGATTAAATCATTAGAAATTCTGTACAACGATTTTGTTGTTTAATTTGAACAGTTCTGAATCTAAGATAAATTCTTAGGTTTCTAAAAACTATGGCTGCCTAAATGTTATAAAAATTAATGCCATGTATTTTGTTTTTAAAATTATATACTAAGGAATAATTTTTTACACTCGATAAACTTTTATATTTTTTACACGTGTGTATCCTATAAATAAGTCTTTCTAAAATGAATGTTTTATTGATATTTCCAATATCGATTAGGTTTTGTTGCAGTTTTCTTCATTAAACAAAAGTAGTGATTTTTTATGCAAATCTAACTCATGATGTAATATATTTCCTTTTATGAAATTTCAATTGCTGAGAAGAAACACTTTTTTACTTATTTTAATAGATATAAATATAAAATTGTAGGTTGGATTGCCCAAATAGGTAACAATAAGTAGTTACTAAGTCAGATAGTTGTGGAGACGATTTTCTATTGAAAGCTTGACATTTCTTCGAGTTAATTTTGATAGTTATTTTCAAGATGCACTAATTATAAATATTTTTATACATTTTTAGTATAATAAATAATGTATGAAACCTTGGATAATTTCAAAGGGATGAGATTCTCCCTATGAAAGATTGTTTAAAAAGAGTTTTACGAAGTGGGACAAGCTGAACCTCATACGGGTGAGAAGTACTAGCGTATAGCATGCAACGCTCTGAGAGAAATTAAGTGAACTACATCCACCGAATAGTTTCTATGAGAATACTTGTAGAATAGGCTTAAGTCGCCAACCGTGTTCCAAGGAATCAAGGTTGCTGGTGAGTTCTGGGTCTCCAATCAGGCGAAAACCTCTTTGCTGAATAGAATCAAACAAATGCAGGTTATGTTAAGGAGTTGAGTATCAAACATGAGGGCAATATTCCATCGTAGATCGAATTTGAGCTTTGGGGTGAGAATTGATAGTTGTTGTGGAGTGTAGAGCTTTCTAGTTCGAAATAATATTCCCAACTTTTGAGAAAGTCTCTTTGCTATTCATGTAACATGTTCATGCCAAGACATATTGGCTCCCAAATTAATGCCCAGTAAATTGAGTGACGATACTAGAGTACTCCGACATAACTAAAAAGTGTTCCTACATAAATAAACTTTTTAAGAAAAAAACTACCGCCTAAATTATTAAAAGTTACAATTTAAACTTAGCTTAGAGTACCTGCTGGTAGGAAATACATTTATTGTCTGAGTATGGTCGTTCTTTTACATTTTGTTTCTGTATTTCGTTTTTTTTCTTTTATAAGTACATGTATTTATGTTTTACACAATACGTAGGAAGCGTTCTGATATTCTACTTGCATAGGGTAAGGAATAATTCTTAAATTTTAGTTTGGGCTTATTAAACTATGGTATAATTGACTTAGATTATTTATAAAGACTCTTTCAATTTTTAAAAAATTATTTACACTGTCAACATCCCAAAAATTATCTACTAGTTTTATTAGTTCTTATTTTGTGGATACACTAATATTCCAAACGAAATTATCATAGTATTAACATAGTAACTCAAAAATGGAAGCTCTTACAAGAACATACTACTTTAAAATGACAAGATTTTAGAAAAGCTGTTGATCTCACCTTAAGTAATAAGTATTTTAAACATGAGAGTAATCTTTATCAACAATTCAACGGTTGATGCATCGATTCTCGATCTGCTCTACAATCGCGCAGCTAGTAATGGAAAATTTATAGAAAATTTTAATTTTAATCTAAGCTTTTAGATGGTTTGTCGATGATTGCTTTACTTTAGTAACAGAAAATAAGTTTGAAGAACTATTAAAAGCCTTCAATAGTTTTCAGTGAAACCTACAATTTACAACTGAATGTGAATCTCACAACCAAATAAATTTTCTTAATTTAATATTAATTAAAGACATACGGTAGAACAAAAAATAGAAACCAAATGGTACACTAAAAACGTTAATCTGATCGTTATTTTACCTACCGTTCAAATTATCCAAAAAACTAATAGTGTGATAAGAGGCTTTACGTATAAAGCTATTGAATTAACCTCCGCAAAGTATCTTTTTTTTTATGGGTCTAGCACACGTGCTACAGGGAAGTCCTTAAAGCACTACAGGAGCGGCATGTGTGCGGAAAAAGTGATTCACGTTATTTTTGAATCGCTGTAAATTGTACTCGGTGGGAAACACAGCTCTGGGCAAATTATTCCAAAGGGATGATGTTCTCCATATAAAAGACTGCTTGAAAAGCGTTGTACGCGGAGCAACAAGCTGAACCTCATACGGATGTGAAGTATTAGCGCGACGTGTATTTCTAACATGCACCGCTCTAGGAGGAATTAAGCGAACACTTCGATGAAAATATTTGTAGAACAGACTCAAGTCGCCAATCGTTCTTCGATGTTCCAGCGATTCAAGGCCGCCAGTCGGTTCCGGGTCTCCAATCAGACCAGCTCTTCTCTGAATAGAACCCAACAAATGCAGTGTGTGTTTGGAAGCGGAGCCCAAAACATGGGAGCAGTATTCCATAGTTGGTCTAATTTGAGTTTTGTAAAGAATTAACAGTTGTTGTGGAGTGTAAAGCTTTCTGGTTCGAAATAATATTCCCAACTTTTGAGAAGCTCTCCTTGCTATGCCTGCAATATGTTCAAGCCAGAACATATTTGTTCCCAAATTAACGCCCAACAAATTGAGTGACGATGCTAGGGGAATGGAGTGCCCCGACATGACTATGCCGGGTTCAGCAACGTTAACTTTTTTAGAAAAAACTGCCGCCTGGGTTTTTGTAGCGTTAAATGCCACTTGGTTACTGTCACTTCAAGATAGAATATCTTCCAGTTCCTTCCTTAAGTTGAATGACCTCCTTCTGTCTGCGGATATTCGCCTGAGTAGCCAATGTCCGAGCGTTCAAAGTGAATGAAGAGATAAGTATACTGTCATCTGCAAAGCTGTAGATTGGATTCCCGTCTTTTCCAGCAGATCGTTAATGTAAATGAGAAAGAGAGTAGGAGACAGTATGGAGCCTTGGGGCACACCGGCGTTGATAGTGAAGGTGTTAGAAAGAAATCCGTCGACCCCCATTCGTAAAGAACGCTCTCTGAGGAAACATGAGAGCCACAAACAGAACTTTTCAAACATACCACAAGACCGTAGCTTAGCGAACAATCCATCGTGCCAAACACGGTCGAATGACTTGGATATGTTAAGAGCAACTGCTCGAGATTCTCCAAAATGTTCAATTGCGTTGTTCCAAACATGTGTTACATAACTCAGAAGATCTCCTGTTGATATATGTTTACGTAAGCCATATTAGTTATCGACCAGAAGTCCTAAAAAGTCATACAAAATCTAATTTTTCAGAAAATATAATATTCAAGATAATTAAGCAAATAAAGCTAAGATACAACAGTAAACAGAAAGAACAACAAAAATAAAAAAGTGTATTACCCTACCATATACAGCCGATCTTTCAAAAAAAAATTAACTATATATTATCGAGATTTAACATTATCATTTGTCATAAGGCACGAAACTTATTGACACCGTTAAAAAGTAAAATTCCTAATTGAAAAAGTTCTTGTGTACTGTTACTGCCTTAAACAGTATTTGGGAATGATTAAATAATACTGGAATAACAGATTAAATGACCATAAGTGCACTAAAACATTTCAACTTCACTACACAAACACGAAACACAAACAAAACATGAGTTTAACTTGTATGTCTATTTTAAGTGGTGCAGCTCTTGCTATCTTTGAAGCGGTAAGAATTACATAGTTGCTTAAATGAGAAATAGGTTTTGATAGAAAACATTCATATACTACAGAGCATATAGGTATAATTCTTCTGGATTTTTCCTGTACCAATTGAATAAATTATGCTGACGTTTCACCGATAATGCTACCGGCTTCTTCCGCCACTGAAGTCAGTTCTCGGAACAAGCTCTGAATAAGTCGGCAGGATGGTCGGGGAAATCTAGAAGAATTATATATATATATATATATATATATATATATATATATATATATATATATATATATATAAATATACCATGTGTACAAGTATGAAACGCAGATTTTTTTTCTAAAAAAACATGTTAAATTCGGAAGAATGGTAAAAAGTGCTTTATTCAAAGATGCTCCATCGCTTGTTATACATTTTTCCCATCTTTTGGGCAATTTATGAACACCATGCCAGTAAAAATCTTCCCCTTTTGCTGCGAACGATTCATCGAGCTTCCAACGTGTCGCGAACTGGTTTTGCCTTATGTGATGGAGCATTGTCATGAAGAAAAATGACTTTGTGTTGCCTCTTTCGGTATTCTGGCCTTTTTTCAAGCAGCGAACGGTTTAAATCGGTTAATTGTTGTTGGTAACGTTTAGTATTAACCGTTTTCCCACGTTTTAACAGCTCATAATAGACCACGCCCCTCTGGTTCCACCAAACACAGAGCATCGTCTTTCTGCTAAAGCGATTCGGTCCTGCGGTCGATGTGGATAGTGCGCCTAGGTCTACCCATGTTTTTTGCGCTTGGGATTCTCAAAATAAATCCACTTTTTCATCCCCTGTAACTATACGATACAAAAACGACTTCCTCTTGTACCCAGCGAGAGAAACGTCACACGTGTTTTTGTGCTTTTCCATTTTCCTGTCGTTCAACTCATGTGGTATCCATCTACCGGTCTTTCTGCCAAAGCGATTCGGTCTTGCGGTCGATGTGGATGGTGCGCCTGGGTCTACCTATAATTTTTTGCGCTTCGATTCTCAAAATAAATCCACTTTTCATCCTCTGTAACTATACGATGCAAAAACAACTTCCTTTTCTGCCGAGCGAGCAAAATGTCACACGTGTTTTTGCGCTTTTCCATTCAACTCATGTGGTACCCATCTACCGGTCTTCTGAATCTTTCCCATCTCTCGTAGCCGATTGGAAACAGCTTGTTGACTAACGCCCAATTGCTCGGCGAGTTATTTTTGTGTTTGCAAATCATCTTAGTACAACAATGTTTGCAATTCTACATCTTCGTATTTTTTTGGCGGTTTTCCACGTTCCTTGTCTGCAACATCGAAGTGACCACTTTTGAAACGCCGAAACCATCGTTCACACGTATCTTGCGATGGAGCATGTTCACCATAAGCTTCTCGAAGTAATGGGTATGATTCAACAGCAGTTTTCTTCAAATGAAAACAAAAAATTAATGCTGTCTGCGAATGCTCTTTGTTCGATATAAATTTCGACGTTTTGAACACAATAACATAACACTATGCACACACTTTTCCAATCTATCACTCGTGCGTGCATCACACTTGTTGATGACACAACAAAATGGTGCAGCGTCAAATCTTTATAGCACAAACTGCATTGGTGCACCATCTGTTGTCTGATATCCGCATTTCATATTTGTACAGCTGGTACCATATATATATATATATATATATATATATATATATATATATATATATATATATATATATATAATATATATATTGCAATTTTTTTATATAAGAAAAATTTTTTTGAAAAATCACTAGAATAAAATTTCCAAAATAATTAAAAAACTATAACTTATCATAAAACTTTGAAATTATAAATTTCGTAATTCATTCTCCTCTTGTACGTACTCAGATTTTACATCTAACGTTTAATTTACTGGGGCCAATCCTCCACTTAATTTTTGTAAATACAGATCGGAATTTTGTATTTTATTTTTGGAAAGCATTTTACTTTGAATATAATGATATATTATTTGACCCTATATCTCTTTTTGGTGGAAAATATCCAATCCAAATATTTAAAATCTTCGAGAATTTGGATCATTTAAAGAAGTTCTTTAGACCTTAGAAGGCACGAAAGTAATGCTAATTTTTTTATTAGTAATACTAACTGGGTTAGCTTCGAGCGGCAGCAGCAGCAGCAAGATCACAGTATTGAGTAGCAGCAGCAGCAAGAGCACTTGAAACTGCCAAATAAGATTTAGGCGAAACGTCGTGCAAATTCATTGTTAGACGAACAGATTGAAACCCGAAATTTTAATGTATTACGTTCCACCATCCGTGAAAACCTCTATTGTAATATTTCTTACTTGTACGGGGAGAAGACGCACATTACAGTAAAACGCTTTGTGAAACTTTGTTCTAGAGTATCGACACAGTTAGCTGCGAGCGGCAGCAGCAGCAAGATTACATTATCGAGTAGCAGCAGCAGCAAGAGCACTTGAAATGCCAAATGATATTTAGGCGAAACGTCGTGCAAATTCATTGTTAGACGAACAGATTGAAATCCGGAATTTTAATGTATTACGTTCCACCATCCGTGAAAACCTCTATTGTAATATTTTTTACTTGTACGGGGAGAAGACATTAAAAACAGTAAAACGCTTTAAGAAACTTCGTTCTAGAGTATCGACACAGTTAGCTTCGACCGGCAGCAGCAGCAAGATTACAGTATCGAGTAGCAGCAGCAGCCAGAGCACTTGAAAATGCCAAATGAGATTTTGGCGAAACGTCGTGCAAACTCATTGTTAGACGAACGGATTGAAACCCGGAATTTTAATGTATTATATATATATATATATATATATATATATATATATATATATATACATATATATATATATATATATATATATATATAATATATATATATATATATATATATATATATATATATATATATATATATAAATATATATATATATATATATATATATATATATATATATATATATATATATATATATATATATATTCATATATATATATATATATATATATATATATATATATATATATATATATATATATATAATATAACATATATATATATATATATATATATATATATATATATATATATATATATATATATATATATATAACCCGACTTGTTTGGTTTGCGTTGATTTTGGATCCCGGAAGTAAGCCATTTTAAAGATTTTACTTTGAAGAAGGGGAAAGTTTATACTCGTATCAACGGCTAGATGGAATTTTTAAAGGCTTTTTTCCGCCAGTAGACCGCAGTGACTTTTTTCTCCAGCACGCCAGAGTGTTTTTTTTTCTCAGTGATGCAGTAGTGCAGTAACGTTTTTAATCACGAAGTAGGTGTCGTTTCTAGCTCTTTTTTCCGTTCTTTAAATATCCTGCTCATCCTCAGGCATTTCGAGTCAAAAACTCTTTAGCTACCTAAATGGGACTAGGATGGTAGTAGCTGAGACAACATTTTTATGAGAATTTCACCAGGAGGGGCCAAGCAGTAGCTTATGGAAAACCCACGAGGAGAAACCAATCAGTAAGTCAGTAGTACACCAGTTTAAATATCTCACCTTCTGTCTACAAGTGTGTTTCCAACGACTACCCAACACGTGTAATCCGCGGAGTTAATTCCACAAACTTTTAATATCGTGTTTTATAAAGCCTTTTATCAAAAGCCTAATAATCCTAATTTAAAGACTCTATGCAATAGTGTACACTCTCATAGTCTAAGGGGTTTTTATTTACTAGATGTAATTGTAAGAGTGTAATAAATTTTTAATATATATATATATATATATATATATATATATATATATATATATATATATATATATATATATATATATATATATATATATATATATATATATATATATATATATATATATATATATATATATATATATATATATATATATATATATATATATATATATATATATATATATATATATATATATATATATATATATATATACATATATATATATATATATATATATATATATATATATATATATATATATATATATATATATGTATATATATATATATATATATATATATATATATATATATATGTATGTATATATATATATATATATATATATATATATATATATATATATATATATATATATATATATATATATATACCCTCCTATATTTAAATTTAGCGTTTCACTGCACTACCCGCTTTATCTTTCAGGACGCAACAGTTGTACCCAATTCAATTCTATTTCAACAACTAATTAAGTCTTCAGTATTTTTTTTCATTTTTAGAGCTGAACTTACAATCTTTTTATTCTGAAATGAATGGTGCTTAAATTTGAACAACCAAGTTTTAAACAACTATAGAGACTATTTTCAAAAGACGTACGCTATAATATATATATATATATATATATATATATATATATATATATATATTTTTATACGTATATATATATATATATATATATATATATATATATATATATATATATATATATATATATATATATATATATATATATATATATATATATATATATATATATATATATATGTATATATCTATACATATATATATATATATATATATATATATATATATATATATATATATATATATATGTATATATATATATATATATATATATATATATATATATATATACATATATATATATATATATATATATATATATATATATATATATATATATATATATATATATATATATATATATATATATACATATATATATATATATATATATATATATATATATATATATATATATATATATATATAGTGGAGTCTGCTTATTACTACTTTGGATAAAACTACCAACCGCTTATAGCGACTTAAGTGTGAAGATTTGTTTGGTTTCTTAAAAAATAGTATTACGATCAAAGATCCTATTTTATAGAAAAAAAACCAATTTCTTTACTTCATAGTTTAATGTTCCGAATTTCACATGTACACCAAATTAAATTCACCGATTCAAAACTAGACACAATATTGCCGGTAAGATAAGTAAAGAAACATTATCGGTGAGATAAAATGTCAGTGATTGGTGCAAGATTTACAAATCATTAGATTTTTAATGCTGATGAGACAGGGCTGATTTATAGACTAACGCCAGATAAAACTTTAAAATTTAAAGGAGATACGTGTGCTGGTGGAAAGAGAGGATAACTGTTATGGTTGCAGCGAACATAAGTGGCACGATTAAAAAAAAATGTTGGTGATAGGTAAATCTCAACGCCCAAGATGTGTCAGAGGCGTGCAGTCATTATCAGTAGATTACGAGAATAACCGGAAAGCTTGGACGACATCCGATATTTAAAAGAGAGAACATTCCTGGGAAAGTAAGTTAACAGCAAAACTTTGAAGCAAATACGAATGCTAGTAATAATGTTACTAAGATTACTTTACTCTACACAATTATGATGATTTATGATTAAACTTACACAAAGTATAATCAAGACTTCTGTTAGACAAGCTAGATTTACAACAGGAATCGATAAAAGTTCCAACTACTATTCTGTAGACTTCGACGACGAAGGTGACATACCGCTTTCCATTTGGGCAGCTGCCAATAACAAGCCAGGAGCAATATTCGGATGTCGATAATAGTGGTGTCACGTGTGTGACACCACTATTATTTTGCACAACTCCGATGAGTTGGGCAAAATATTATCGCCGAAGGATACGAAAGTGGCGACTAAGTCGATGGTGAGATCGAGAGATACAATCGACTCCGAGCGTCGTCGAGGCCCTGAAAGCTGCAGAAATTCTAAATGTCTTCGTATATTCTAATTACGAGGATGACAATATAAAAAGAACAATGTCTAGCCTTTATAATTTAATACGTTATTTCTACTAAGTTTAAAGTAAACCAGAACCGAATCAAAATTATGGACTTTTTAAGCCGACAAATGTGCACTACATGTGAAGTTTAAGAACTTTTCTAACATATATGTAACTTTAGATTTGCTATAAACGTATTTTTATAATTTTTTTGTTTTGATTAGATTTGTGTGTGTACCTAACACGTGTGTCAACACATAACACAATAAATACCTGTTTAATGTGATGTCGCTTATAACGTCGTCCGGTTAGCACAACGAAATATAGTTGTCCCTTGGCCGTCGTTATAAGTGAACTCTACTGTATTATATATATATATATATATATATATATATATATATATATATATATATATGTATATATATATATATATATATATATATATATATATATATATATATATATATATAATATATATATATATATATATATATATATATATATATATATATATATATATATATATATATATGTATATATATATATATATATATATATATATATATATATATATATATATATATATATATATATATATATATGTATATATATATATATATATATATATATATATATATATATATGTATATATATATATATATATATATATATATATATATATATATATATATATATATATATATATATATATATTTGTAATGTTATTTTTTTCCTAGATTTTAAGATCATGTTACGACACTCTTTTTCTCCCTATAGTTTATATTTGATTACATTTTTATATATTTATTGCAGTGATTTCAATTTTTGAGCAGTGTAGCTTCAAACAGGGTTTTAAATTTTTGAACAGTTCAATTTAAACCGGCAGTGTGTAACACGTGTTGCCGATCTGACTTATTTAGTTCGCATTGAATGCGTCGAGATTTTAAGAGAGTAATAAAAGTAGGAATTTTTATTTTGTTAATATACCCTTCGTTATTTAAATGTGTAGTGTCTCACTAAACTCCTGCTCTTTCTTTCAGGACGCACAGTTAATCTTATTTTAACAACTAAATAACTCTTCAGTATTTTTTCATTTTTTGAGCTGAACTTAGATTCTTCTTATCCTAAAATGAATGGTGCCCAAATCTGTACAACAAAATTTTTAGCAACTATAGAAACTATTTTCAAAATACGTACAAAAAATTATCTCATATCCACATTCTCTACCAGTAAAAAAAAAATGAGCCAGCCCTTTTCTAATTTTTTAGTTCTATCAGTATTAATATCCACTCAATCCATTCTCAAAAATTAAGGTATATGTAAGGGGCAAATAACGGCTTATATTTAATAAATAAAATATTTATTAAAAATATAGTTGGGGCGATACAAAATAGGGCTCCAACGTGAGGCCATAAAAAAAGCCCCGCTTTAGAAGATATAATATATAAATATATATATATATATATAATATATATATATATATATATATATATATATATATATATATATATATATATACATATACATATATATATATATATATATATATATATATATATATATATATATATATATATATATATATATATATACTTTATAATTTACGTGTTCTTGGAATTAGATCATTAAAACTATTTTTGGATCTGTTATATATTTATTGACGTTTCGACTTTCGGAAGAGGTCTTCTTCAAAATTTGCTGTAAAAGATGACATTAGAAGAATTAAATATAGATAAGTAATTAATCAGTTTGTCCTGTATTTCGGGGTTAAAATATTTGTAGCATTTCGCAGTTTTTATTTTAAGACACTTAACTGTATACATTAATGAGGGTCTTACCTTAGAAAGTAGTTCATTGTATGGGGTGTTAATTTTAAATCACTATCAAAAACACACATTTTTACTTTCTACAAACAAACCACTTAACTTGACGGACTTTATGTGACTGGTAGGTAGATACGGTTTCCATAGAGAAGTTTGGTCCTAAGATGTGAATTTTTGAAGTATTTTTGAAGCATAATCTAATAACAAACGAACCACAACTGCCAGTTCATAATATAATAGCAAATGTAGAAACAAGCATTAATTACTTAACAAATAGCGAAAAAGACAAACTTAGATCAAAAACTTGTAATATCTTAACGAATTTCAAAAACAAACTAAAAAGTCAAAACAAAACCGCAGATCTATCAAAAAATTTAAGAAAAAACTAAAAACTTTTTTAAAAGAAAATCCTCAGATAAAAATATTAAGAGCAGATAAAACCAACAAAACAGTTATTATGAAATCAAGTGATTACCAAAGCAAAATGGAAAAATTATTAAATTATAAAAAAACCTATAAACAAATTAAATTAGACCCAACAAACATATATCAAAAAAAATAATAATAAGTTGATTGATAGATGGGAACAAAAACAATATATATCTCCTAACACTGCAAAATCACTGAAAATCCGGAATGCAGTTCCTCAACAAAAAAATATGGTCTTCCAAAACTTCATAAAGAAAACGTTCTATTACGACCCATTGTATCAAGTATCCAATTCCCCTTTTGTTTCACTTTCCAAACACTTGAAAGATATCTTACACGAAATCTTATATAAAAATGACCACTACATTAAAGATTCTTTCCAATTTAAGGATAAAATTAGAAACATAAAACTTCCAAATAATTATATCTTAATATCACTGGACGTCATATCACTATATACCAGTATACTCATAGCATTAGCCGTTAAAACCATTAAAAAAAACTGGAATAAAATTAAACAATTCACCGACATCACTATGAGTGAATTTATTAACGGAACAGAACTAATCCTAAAATCGATGTATTTCCAATACGAAAATAAAATTTACGAACAAATAGATGGGTGTGCAATGGGAGCATCTATTTCTAGCGTGATTGCACAATTAGTAATGAAAGAAATACAAATAGATGGGTGTGCAATGGGAGCATCTATTTCTAGCGTGATTGTACAATTAGTAATGAAAGACTTAGAAACTGATGTCATACCAAAATTAAACTTCAACATTCCATTTTTTTACAGATACGTCGATGATTGTTGGACCGCTATACTTAAAAACCAAATTAATTATATCCCACAAAAATTCAACGGATACCACAAAAATATTCAAATAACATTGGAAACAGAAGATAACAATAAGATAAATTTTTTAGATGTAACTTTACACCACAATAATGAAAATATAAAAACTGAATGGTATGCTAAAAATACAGGGTCTTCTAGATACCTTAATTATGAATCACACCACCCGAATTCCCAAAAAAAATCTGTAATCATAGGTCTAGCAGATAGAGCAATCAAGCTTTCTGACACAGAATACAGAGAGAGTACAATAACCAAAGCTAAAGAAGCATTAATACTTAATAAATATCCGATGCCCCTTATAAACAAAATCTTCAAACAACGACTACATAACTTTTACAATACCATAATAAGTAAAAAACCAACTAACAACCATAAAACATATTTTGCTTTACCGTTTATAAATGGACTATCCCAACCACTCAAAAAACTTTTTCAAAACTACAAAATTCGATTATGTCGGAATATTCGTCGGGCAAACAAGCGAATATCTAGAAAATAGAATCAAAGGCCATAAATACGACCAAAAAAATCAGTACAGCTTTTACAAATCATGAAATGAATAAAAGTCATACCTTTGATTTCAAAAACATCAAAATTATCAACACCGAAATAAATACAAAAAAAAGAGAAATACTCGAATCCATACACATTCAGATGGCGCCCACTGCAATAAACGAAAAAACAGATGTAAATAACCTAAACCGTATCTACCTACCAGTCATATAAAGTCCGTCAAGTTAAGTTTTTTGTTTGTAGAAAGTAAAAATGTGTTTTTGACAGTGATTTAAAATTAACACCCCATACAATGAACTACTTTTTAAGGTAAGGCCCTCATTAATGTATACAGTTAAGTGTCTTAAATTAAAAACTACGAAAAGCTACAAATATTTTAACCCTGAAATACACGACAAACTGATTAATTACTTATGTAAATTTTAATTCTTCTAATGTCATCTTTTAGAGCAAATTTTGAAGAAGACCTCTTCCGAAGGTCGAAACGTCAATAAATATATAACAGATCCAAGAATAGTTTTAATGATCTAATTTCAAGAATACAAATATAAAAAATATATATATACCAAGATCAAAGAACCTTATACGCAACAAAGAAATATATATATATATATATATATATATATATATATATATATATATATATATATATATATATACATATGTATATACATATATATATATATATTATATATATATATATATATATATATATATATATATATATATATATATATATATATATATATATATATATATATATATATATATATATATATATATATATATATATATATATATATATATATATATATATATATATATACAATCACCCAACGTTTTCGAGTATTCCTACTCATAAAATAAAGTCGATATGATTAAAATTTTACTACGTATATACGCTAAGGCCTCTCGAGTAAAAACGATTGATCCAAATATATGAAAATTTAATTGGGCTTTTACGGTTCGTATAGCTTTTCCGACTTATAAAAAAGGTATTTATGATCAGTCACGTAGGTCGGTCTGACATTAGAAATAAACTTGTTCCGTTTACCATTTATCAATCCTGACGTTTATTGTAACTAGCATGAGTGTTTTTTTGGTGTTTTATGATAAAACGGTACTTTTAATAACAAACTTCATCATTTTTGTAGCCCTTCCAGAATGATTTTAATGATGGTAAACGAACATTTTATTTTTATTGTAGTAAAATTTATTTATGATAAAAATAAAGGTTAGCTTTTAAGTTTAAATTAATTGTGTCAGAAAAAAAACTAGAAAAATAGGAATAAAAACATATAAAGATCATTGAAAAACTTCTTAGAAAGATATTGGTAGAGCTATATTTTACTTGTGCTTTTGTTTCTTTGGTGCAAACTTCGTTTTCATAAATGAATTCTAAATTTAAAACTCTAAGAAAAAAAAATTATAAATTTGGACCCTCTTAGTGTTCCAAACGGAAACACTTAGGGGATCACTTCGGTGTCTGTCTGTCACACTCGATTTTCTCCGAAACTATATGACATATAAAGTTGGAATCTGGCACAAATATAGGAATTGATGGCCCAATCCGAGCCGTGCAATTTTGAAAGTTAAATTTTGACTTAATGGCTTAACTTGAGTGGGGAGTGAAAAAAAAATTCTAAGGTCATCGAGTAAGGTGTCGAACGGAAGTTTGGAAAAACACACGTTCAAAAATATATACGATGTAATACTTGCACACACTTTTCTTTGTATTATTTTTTTAAAAAATGGCCAAAAATAGCGATCCTCCCACCCTGTTTCGAAAATTACTGATCAAAAAATTTCGAAAAAATTCTGGTATATTCTTCATAAAGTGTAGATTGAGCGAAAATTATCACGAGTGCATTACGTTTGATAATTTATCTGATATATGTGGAGTGAAATAAGAAGTGAAAAAAAAAATTATCCTGTCATCGAGTGCGATGTCAAATGAAAGCTTGTGAAAACGCAAGTTTAACAATATATCTGATTAATACATAGAAAAATAAAATAAAATCGAAGTCTCTTTCCTTGTCTCGAATAGTACTGATCAAAAAATTTTGATAAAATTCTAGAATATTCTCCATAAAGTGTAGATTGAGCGTAAATTATCTCGAGTGCATTACATTTGATAACAAATTATTCCAAAGGGATAATGTACTCCATATAAAAGACTGCTTGAAAAGCGGTGTACGTGGAGTAACAAGCTGAACCTCATATGGATGTGAAGTATTAGCGCGACGTGTATTTCTAACATGCACCTCTCTGGGAGGAATTAAGCTGGCTACATCCTTCGAACACTGTCCATGCAAATACTTGTAGAACAGACTCAAGTCGCCAACCGTTCTTCGATGTTCCAGCGAATCAAGGCCGCCGGTCAGTTTCGGGTCTCCAGTCCGACGAACAGCTCTTCTCTGAACTGAATCCAACAAATGCAGTGTGTGTTTGGGAGCGGAGCCCCAAAAATGGGAGCAGTATTCCATAATTGGTTGAATTCGAGCTTTGTAAAGAACGACCTCTTGTTGTCTGCGGATATTCGCCTGAGTAGCCGATGTCCGAGCGTTCAAAGTGAATGAAGAGATAAGCGTACTGTCATCTGCAAAGTTGTGGATTGGATTCCCGGTCTTTTCCAGCAGATCGTTAATGTAAATGAGAAAGAGAGTAGGAGACAGTATGGAGCCTTGGGGCACACTGGCGTTGATAGTGAAGGTGTTAGAAAGAAATCCGTTGACCGCCACTCGTAAATAACGCTCTCTGAGGAAATATGAGAGCCACAAACAAAACTTTTCAGGCATACCATAAGAGATATTGATATGACGAGGAGAACAATTGGTGACGGTGTAGTAACAGCGCATCACCGTTCTGTTCATTTCATCTGTCCACTTTAACCGCTGTCTTGGTTTGCCAGTCTTGGTAGTTGCATGTTCTCCTTGCATAACATACGTGACTTGGTTTGGCTTAGGTGGTTGCGTTTGTCCCGCATTGTGTGGGTTGTGTTTGGGATTGATTTTGGGGAGCTCAGGCGGCAAGTAATTTTTTTCTTAGTGATGTCTTTGTCAGGTTTCGTGAATGTATTATAGCAACGCATGACGTATTCGTTGATTTCTCTAGTGCAACTCATGCTTTGCTTTGATTTTCTCGTCTTGGTGGCTGTCTGTTTACTCGTCGGCACAACACTTTCGGCAGGTCCATTTTCTTTTGCCCGGTCTTCAATGTTTTGGTCGAGCTGGAATTTCCCACGATGTCCTCGACCATTACATCGCTCGCCCGATGCTTCTTTTATTGGTTTACTGTGTTTTCAGTGTTCCGTGGTGTCAGAAGCTCAAAGTGTCCGGACATTGGGTTGCCTATTAGTAGAAGGCTATTTATTACTATTATTATTATTATTATTATCACTATCATTATTTAAAACATATAAAAAAACTTTTTTTTTTGTCCTTAGCGACATTTTTTAAAATTTTTCTTCTTCCATTCAAATACACGAACACTAAAAATTTTCAAAATTAAAACAAGCAAAGAATCAGTCAATTTGGAGAGCCATTTTCAATAAGGATTGTTAATTGTGTTTTTAAAAGCTTTGATTCACTTGAATATAGAGGCTTTTTCTTAGTTTAGAGTTTAACGAGTTTCATCAATAATTAAAATAAATCTCATCATCCCTTAACAATATACCTTCCCTTGTGTAGGGAAGGTATATTGTTAAATAAGAATAAAAGTATGGTATTTGGAGTGTTTTAGATTAATTTATAAATTAAAAAAGTTCAGCTTAAAAAGCACCTTGTATAGGTGAGTATTAAAGTAAAAAAGGCAATTACTTTAAACATATGGTATTTCGAATGGTTCTTTACGCTTAACGTCGGCTTGGTGGCACGTAAAAAAATACTCTCGATCAATCACGTGAGGAAGTACGAGGTTGAAAATGTATTGTTGTTCCGGTCGTCATTTATCAATTTCACGTTTTATTGCAAGCCTTTGCTGACAGAGAACTGTCAGGAATGTTGCATTCAGTTTTTTCTTAAATAGGCTCTGTTTTGAACAGAATAAAAAGATCTTATATTTATATTCTTGAAGTAGTTATTTCTATTCAAATTTTAGTTGGATTTTATGAATTAAACATAGGTTATATTACGGGTGGTATGAGTTTTTCTCTGTTAATTTTATATAAGTTTTTCTACTAGTGATCTACAATTAAGTCAATGAGTTCTTGGTTTTTCAATTTTAGTCGAATGATAGATGTCAGTGTAGAAACTCCTTCAGCTGTTACCTTGTCTGTTATTTATGTTAATAAATAGGCGTGGCATCTTTGGCGCTCATTTCATTTTAAGGTAAATTAGAAAGACTTTAACTTCAATATTATATTAAACGTAAAATTTATGAAAACTGTCAAATTATCCATAGAATTTATTGAATTAGGATAAATTCATGTCTGCTTTAAATAAACTGAAAAATTATTGTGTTCCTTTTGATATCATTAACAGCTCAAAATGTAATATTAATTAAATGTATCGAGATTCATTGGTTGTGCGTTTTTTTGTTGGATAATATTCGTAATTGTTTTTATTTCGTGTTTAAATTTTGAAATTTAGACATAAGTCTTGTATTTGCTGTCTGCTCTATTTCCCTCTGTGATGACCTATGGAATTATAGCGTGGGTTGAAGCGGCTTGTGCGAATAGGGTTATTGGACTCCATAGGAGGGTAGTGAGACTGCTTGCGGGTCTGTCGTTTCGGGAAGATTGCAGGGTGGCCTTCGTTGGGCTTGGTATTTTAACCTTTCCTGCTGCCTTTCTTGGAGAGTCTACTGTTTGTCAAAAAAAATCAGGAACACTTTACTCTTCAGAGTGAAGTGCATAATTATGAAACTCACACACAAGGCCATACAGTACATCTGAAGTACTAAATATTCCTGTTTGTTCTTTAAACTTTAATGTTGAGGATAATTAAGATTTATGTGTTTATATATAAGTGTGATTATAAGTCATTTTAAGCTGTTTTTATTTTATTTTATTAGACTGTAAGAATTTTATTTTTTAATGACTGGCTGTAGTGTGTATTATATAGATATTTTGACATGTGTACATAATTATTATTATCTGGCATGAAAAAATTTGTTTTATTTTATTTTACTTATTGTATTATTGTCATCTAGCATAGCTTGTCTTCTCCAAAAATAACTGTTAATTGAATCTCTTTTTTTAAAATTATTATTTTGTAGTATATTTCAGTTTATTTGTGAGTCGGTAACATGATTATGTCAAGTTACATTTGTTTCCAATAGTTAACAGCCGGAAACTTCAGTTTATAAATTTTGGGGATAGAGTATTACGACATTGTTATGTGGGACTTGGTAACACAAATTATGTAGAAAAACTTCATTTTTGTTTTTTTTAACGTTAGGTTCTACTCGAAACATGTATGCACTCGTTGCACGTTTCGATAACCAAATGATTAGGAGCGATCATTGTCTTAGTTAATTATCGACCCTCATGATGCTAATGTCGTTGGTGAAACGCGTGTCGTATGTATAAATGTTATATTGTGCCAAAGATTCTAAAACTCAACGTTGTTAAGGTCTACATCGTTATTTCAAAACAGGAATTTTTTACAGGTATATATGTTATATATATATATATATATATATATATATATATATATATATATATATATATAAATGTTTATATATATATATATATATATATATATATATATATATATATATATATATATATATATATATACTGGTGAGCAAATAAGTTGATTCAAACGACTGTGCTTCATTTAATAGCGATCCTTGAATTTAATTTTCAAACAGTGGTGTTATTTTTGGTATCATTAGAATGCTGATTTTCTAATTTTTCCAATAATACCAAAAACAGTTTTACTGATTAAAATGGTTGCAACTATTGCAAGAAGGACACAGCAAACGTTTAGTCACTGCGCAACTACACCTGAGCCAGTCAGCTCTCTCCAGAATCTACAGGTGTTACCAAGAGACTGGCGCCTTTACACGAAGACCAGTATTAAGAAGAAGAAGGTATACCTTAGGACGGGACGACCGCTGCAATGTCAGTATAACTCTAAGAAATCATCACTTGATTGGCGTTGAGGTCCAGCAGGAGATCCGACAAGTTTGTGGTCGGGCTGTCAGTCACTGGACAGTCGGACGAAGACTCAAAGAAGCTAACCTAACTTCGAAGAGACTAGCTAGAGGACCGAAATTGAGAACAGCCCATCGACAAGTGCGACTCAGATTTGCCCGAAAACATGTCGACTGGATCTTAGAGCAATGGCGCTCCGTTTTATTCTCCGACAAGTCCCGAATGTGCCTACATGAAAATCGTGGAAGAAGACGAGATTATAGAAAGCCTGGGAAGCGCTATAACGCAGTGCTGCATTACTGAAGTGGTCGCCACCACTTCAGTAATGCAGCAGGAGGTTATGTCATGGCGTGAGGAGGTATCTCATTGAATGCGAAAACCAATTTGGTTTTCGTGACTGGTGACACTCGTAGCTGCGATGGATTAACTGCTCATCGGTATATCGAGGAGATACGCTGAGTTTGTTGGCGATAGCTTCCTGGTAATGCACGACAATGCGAGGCGACATGCTGTTGCATCGTTGTGGCAATACCTGGCGGAAGTGGGAGTACCCACATTAGACTGGCCTACATGGAGCCCCTGCATCGCTGAGGGGCTTAAAGGTTGCGATGGCGGAAGAGTGGGGAAGAATCTCTTATGAAAAACAGGTTAGAAGCAGTAATAAAGGTTAGGGAGGGAAGTTATACAAAATATTGATTTTGGTTTTCATTAATAAATTTAATTGTTAAGCTTAAAATTTGTTTAATTTTTCCTTTCTCTTATTCCTGTTTTCACTCCTTGTTCTTCTTCTATCATTTTAATCAGTAACTCACACACACAGAGTTCTCCTTTCTATTATTTTAATCAGTAAAAGGCACGAGGTATGCTATGGAATTTGATATCATTAGAAAGAGAGTAGGATGTGTTTTCAAATGATATATATGAACACTAAATTCTAGGATCCCTGTTAAATGAAGCCAAGTAGTTTGGGTCGATTTTCTTGCTCATATATATATATATATATATATATATATATATATATATATATATATATATATATATATATATATATATATATATGAATGAAGCTAGACGTTAAAAAAGCTTCTGGCGCTGACGAAATACCTGCCATAGTAAATGCGCCAGTATCCTACAGAAAGAAAATATTTGCTTCCTGTTGGAAATGCGCTATAGTTCGGCAATACCCAAGAAAGACAAGAAGATCTCGCCAAGCAACTACCGACCAGTTGTACTGCTTTCTATAACATCGAAACTCATGAAAAAGACTATCAGTCAGCATCTTTTAAAATATCTTGAGAGATTGAATATTAATAGCGACCATCAATATGGCTTTCGTAAGCAAAGATCAACAGGAGTTCTTCTAACTTATGTAACACATGTTTACAACAACGTAATTGAACACTCATGGAAATCTTTTTTTGATATATTTAGGGCATTCGACCGTGTTTGGCACGATGGATTGTTGGCTAAGCTACGCTTTTACGATATGTGTGAAAAGTTCTGTTTATGACTCTCGTGTTTCCTCAGATAGCATTCTTTACGAGTGGTAGTCGACGGATTTCTTTCTAACACCTTCACTATCATCGCCGATGTGCCCCAAGGCTCCATATTGTCTCCTACTCTTTTCATTCATTCTACAGCTTTGCAGATGATAGTATTTATTATTGTTAGTAGGTTTAAGGTAATATATAAAAATAATATTAATTGTACAATTTTTTCTAGTTTTTCTCGAGATGAAGTTGTCAATGTACAACGAAATATAGAGAATTGAATGACGAATGAGAAGTTTTACTGACAGACCCATACCATACAAAAATTGTTATAACATATATATATATATATATATATATATATATATATATATATATATATATATATATATATGTGTGTATATATATATATATATATATATATATATATATATATATATATATATGTGTGTATAAGCTTTTACAAGCTAATTACTTATAAATTATATAAACTTTCAACAGCTTTCTCTAAGGAAAAGCCAGCAACAAAACTTGAGATTTATAAATAGCGAACGCAACAACTATATTTTTCACGTCAAGCTTACGTTCGTGATTGATCAAAAGCATTTTTTATAAACAGTGAAGACGATGGGAAACGTCAGATCTCATTTGAAATCTTATATATATTTCGTTCAATGCCACTTAGGATGCTTTTAAGCATAAATGGTTTAAATTTTTATCATAACAATATAAAATTTATGTGGAAAATAAAATGCTTTGTTACAGTTTCGTTTCATATCTTTTGAGCTGAAATTGCGGTCGCTTCGGCCAAAAAAGGACCCAGAACATATATAGAAACAAAACATAATTAAATTTATTACAATATTTATTTTCACAATATACACGAGATAATAGATGAACAACAACAATTGAAAAATAATGTATATATACATACATACATACATATATATATATATATATATATATTTATATATATATATATATATATATATATATATATGTACATGTATATGTATATATATATATATATATATATATATATATATAATATATATATATGTATATATATATATATAATATATATATATATATATATATTGTATATATATATATATATATATATATATATATATATATATATATATATATATATATATATATATGTACATGTATATATATATATATATATATATATATATATATATATATATATATATATATATGTATATATATATATATATATATATATATATATATATATATATATATGTATATATATATATATATATATATATATATATGTATATATACATATATATATATATATATATATATATATATATATATATATATATATATATATATATATATATATATATATATATATATATATATATATATATATATATATATATATATATATATATATATATATTATATATATATATATATATATATATATATATATATATATATATATATATATATATATATATATATATATATATATACATTTTTATTCTTTTCAGCCTGCTCTCATCCACTCCTGGATGAAGGCCTCTTCTAAATCTGTCCATCTTTTCCTAGGTGGTGCTCCCATACTCCTCTTACCCTCCCTTGAGCGCCATACTGTAAGCTTGCAGCACATCTGTCATTGTTCTCTTTTGCTACGTGGCCAGCACATCGCAACTTTAGTTGAGCCGCTCTTTCTAGAGCATCCGTCAACCGTGTTCTTCTCCTGATTTCCTCATTTGAAAATCTACCTCTCAGACTCACTCTAAGCATAGCTCTCTCTATTGCACGCTGCGCCACTCGAAGTGTGTTCAACGACTTACGTGTTAGCGACATCGTTTCAAGACCGTACATGAGAACTGGCAGTACGCATGACTCGTACCTTTTCCTTTTGAGGTTTACAGGGATATCTCATGATCTGAAAATAAACTCCAGTTTACCAAAAGCTACCCAACCAAGACCCAGTCTTCGAGAAATTTTCTGCTGTTTGGTTCTCCTCTCCTAGTACTATTTTTTGTCCGAGGTTAAGCTGCCGTTCTGTTGTGTAAGCTATGATACTTTAGGATATGTTAGCTAATCTTGTCTTCCAGATGTCTAAGCTATGAAACTTTATATATTTTTTTTTCAATAAACATGACTTACGCTAAGTTAGGTTAAGCGGACTGAATTTAGGTTAAACTGCCTTAATCTGCTGCATTAGGTTAAGCTCTCTTTCTACTTTGTAAGTTATAAATATAAAGTTTTATAACTTTAATTTTCCTTTCTGTTGTGTAAGGTATGATCCATTAAGTTTTGAAGATCAGTTAACGTGATTCCGCCTAGAAATCATCATTTGTTTGTATTTTTTTCGTTTCTAGCCGCTATATTGAGCCACCATCTTATTTTTTCAAAAGGGCCACTTTGCATTTGAAATCTCACGTTTCAATGAAGAAACTGACACCATTAAATTTTTTTTGTTAATTCTATTTTTGAATATGGGAGTTGCCCCGGTAACGCGAAACATCTCATATATGTATATGTATATATATATATATATATATATATATATATATATATATATGTATATATATATATATATATATATATATATATATATATATATATATATATATATATATATATATATGTTACTTCACTAACACAAAAAACCACAGGACCGAGAACGCGCAGTCAAAGCCGAGCCTCTTCCGTCAAGGGACTTTAAGCTAACACGGGACACCCGAAAAACCACTAGTACATATATATATATATATATATATATATATATATATATATATATATATATATATATATATATATATATATATATATATATATATATATATATATATATATATATATATATATTATATAGCAAAATGTCACACGTGTTTTTGCGCTTTTCCATTTGGCTGACGTTCAACTCATGTGGTACCCATCTACCGGTCTTCTGAATCTTTCCCATCTCTCGTAGCCGATTGGAAACAGCTTGTTGACTAACGCCCAATTGCTCGGCGAGTTGTTTTTGTGTTTGCGATTCTTCTTCGTCAAACAATGCTTGCAATTTCACCTCTTCGTATTTTTTTGGCGGTTTTTCACGTTCCTTGTCTGCAACATCGAAATCACCACTTTTGAAACGCCAAAACCATCGTTCACACGTATCTTGCGATTGAGCATGTTCACCATAAGCCTTTCGAAGTAATCGGTATGACTCAACAGCAGTTTTCTTCAAATGAAATTAAAAATTAATGCTGTCCGCGAATGCTCTTTGTTCGGTATAAGTTTCGACATATTAAACACAACAACACAACACTATGCACACACTTTTCCAATTTACCACTCCTGTGCGTCTGACACTTGTTGAAGACACAACAAAATGTCGCAGGGTCAAATCTTTATAGCACAAACTGCATTGGTTCTTTTCTTATAGTAGATCGACCTAAATTCTGCGTCGTCTCAACAAAATTAACGATATACCACTGAAGACGGATATTATATACTAAGGTGCCAGAATTTCTAACAAGAGGGCCGCAAAGAAGAATTAAAATAAGAACAGAGGTCACGACGCTCGAAGTCGAGCAACGATGCGATATATAATCATCATCATCATTAGCTGATTCCATCCATAGTCGGATGTACGCCTCCCCAAGTTATCTCCAGTGAGCGTTGTTGCTTGCTTTTTGCATCCAATCGTGTCCTGTTAATCGGTTTATGTCGTCCGTTCATCTTGTCTGTGGTCTACCTTTGCATCTTTTGTGTTTTCTGGGCCTCCATTCAACTATACGGCGTGTCCCCATCTCTTCAGCCTTCAGTCAGCGATGTTAGGAACACGAGCTTGGAGTCTAATATTTAGCATTCTCCTTTCCATTGCTGTTTGGGTTATCTGGAGTTTATGTATTGTTATTTTGTTTAAAGCCCACGATATATATATATATATATATATATATATATATATATATATATATATATATAAAATACATTAAAATTCCGGTATTTAATCCGTACGTCTAACAATGATTTGCACGACGTCTCGCTAAAATCTCATTTGGAATTTTCAAGTGCTCTTGCTGGTGCTACTACTTGATATTGTGATCTTGCTGCTGCTGGTGTTCGAAGCTAACTAAGCAAGATCACAGTATCAAGTAGCAGCAGCAGCAAGAGCACTTGAAAATGTTAAATGAGATTTTGTTAGACTAACGGATTGAAACCCGGTATTTTAATGTATTAGATTCCACCATCCGTGAAAATCTCTATTATAACCTGTATATGTATATATATATATATATATATATATATATATATATATATATATATATATATTATATATATATATATATATATATATATATATATCATTATGTTCCAGTTAATATGATTCCCTATCAGCTTGTGTATATTGTAAAAGTATAAATTGTTATAAATTTAATTATGCTTTGCTTTTATGTGTTTCTGAGTCCTATTTCGACCGCAAACTTCTGCCCATAAGATATGAAACGTCTCTGTAATAAAGCATTTTATTAGGAGCATATGTTCTTTTCCACGTAAATTTTATATTATTATGACAAAAATTTAAACCATTTATGGTTAAAAGCATCCTAAGTGGCATTGGACGAAATATATATAAGATTTTAAATGAGCTCTTACGATTCCCGTCGTCTTCGCTGCTTATAAAAAATGCTTTCGATCAATCACGAACGTAAGCTTGACGTTAAAAATATAGTTGTTTCCGTTCGCTATTTATCAATTTCAAGTTTTATTGCAGGCTTTTCCTGACAGAAAGCTGTTGAAAATGTAACATTTATAAGTAATTAGCTTGTAAAAGCTTGTCTTTAAGTAGATAAAGGGATTCGTTTTAATTTAATCTACTTAAAAGCTACTGTAATTTATAGAGTATCTTTTACTTTATTTTTATTTCTATCGGAGAATTGGAGAATATTGGGAAATCTTATATATACAGAAGAATAGATTGGTTATAGATCGTTTCAGGGAAATGAAGTGAAACGCGTAAGATTAGTAAGTTTTTTATAATTTAAAATATCACTTATGTCAGTTGGTCCTGGTTTTTAATTAAATTGTCAATTTTTGAAAGCGGATATGTGTCGATAGGGTGAAATTTTTTTTTGCTTTACTACACTTAACTGACGTAAAGGCAGCACTCAGAGTTGAACTGGGGTATGTGCTGAAGACGGCAGTGGGATTATTTTTATATAAAAAGTTTAGTTCAGTGTTGACAGAGGACATGTGATTCACATGTGATGTTTTTTGTCAATTTGCCAAAAGTTTGAGTTATAACATACCATCTTTCAAAAATGACCTATTCATTTGCGGAAAAAGCAAATTTCAACCGTAATTATTTACAGCTAAACAAATATGGGTTATGGGGAGGCTTAAAGCGGTTAGCCTCAAATATATTACGTATACGAGGTAAAGGAATCTGAAAATTACATTTTCACTATGTAAAAAAGTTATAGCATTGTTTGATATTTTTATTATATTAAATTAGAAAAAATATTTTTTCTAAACGAAATTCTTTTTAATAGTACATTTAAAGCTCTAATGGGTTTGGTAGGTGGTGAGCGGGGGGTAGTTTTCTATAAATCATGCTATATTAAATATTCAATGTTTTTAGAGTTATGACATTTTAAAATTATATATACATACTAAGGAAATTAAATATAAACTAGACTTTTTTCGCCATTTTTTTATTTGGTTAACGGAAAACACTGAGTACATACATATTATTTTTCTACATGAACTCTGTATTTTGAAAATGCAGTTTTCCCCCAGCATATCGGAAGTTTTTTAATGCAGTCACCGCAAAATAAACAGATTATGTCAGGAGCCAGTTGCTCGCGAGAGCCACTTCTTAATTGCAGTCAATAAGTCACTGGTTTCTCAGAGCTGTGGCTGTGGCCCAAGGAGATGAAAATCATAGAGGCTGGAGGGATGGCATTACAGTGGTATCCAATGCGTTTGCTCCAATTTATCTCAATTTGGTCGGTCACGTTATCAACAAGATTAATTTTATTAGCTCGTGGTAGTACTCCACATGGATAGTTCGACGTTCGTACAAAAATCAGTGAATTAAAACTCACGCCGGTCGAAAAATTCAAGCATTGCCAGCTGTGACAGTCGAGTCTCGACTGTCACTTGAGCTGCCTCATCGAACTTTTGTTACTACATACTCGCTTGCTTCACAGGTTACGATGCAATTTAAAAACGTTCCTTCTTATGCGAGCCATGCTAAGGTCCGCTTACAGATCTCCAAACTTTTCAGCCTCTGCTCTGTATTTGGCCAGGGTAGCATTCTTTCGTATGAGAACCTTATTCACTTTACTACTCAGTATATATCACCACTACACCAAACACTTTATTTTTGCACTCGACGCGCGTTTCGCGCGATTAGAATTTGATATCTATAGGAAGGACACAGTAACAGATAGATATATTCTTAATGATTCATTTCATTGCAAACAACATAAATTAGCCTCATTACATTTTTTAGTTCATCGTTTGGTCACTTTCCCTCTGAATAGAGTAAACTTTAATAAAGAAAGGAATCGTATTAGAAATATAACTAGAGTTAATGGTTATGACGATGATTTAGTAAATAAGCTAATAAATAAATTTAGGTTTAATATTCAGAATTCCACCTTTTTTACACGCGAAGAAAATAACACCAAGTATGTCTCCATACCATATAATCCGTAATATAGCAAGGGACTCAATAAGGTATTTAATAAGGTAGGCCTCACCTTAGTCTATAAGTCATCAGACAATCTGAGGAATATCTTAGGAAATCCCAAAGATAAGATTCCTAATTGTGAGAAAAGTGGAATTTATGAAATTAATTGTAATGATTGTGACAAAAAGTATGTTGGGCAAACTAAAAGGTCAATTAAAACAAGATTTAAAGAACATTTAGCACACTTAAAATACAATAGAACAAAAAAGTCTAGCATTACCGAACAGGCCCTTGAAGCTGATCATACTGTAACATTAGATAATCTAAGATTAATAAAAAATGTATCTGATAGAAGATTGTTGAACGCATACGAAAGTATGGAAATCATAAAATGTAAAAGTAGTTTAAATAAAGACAGAGGGCCTATTCCTTATAGTCCCCTCTACTGGTTACTTGACCGGAACTGATGGCCTTGCCTATGTCTTTAGTTCCGCTTGAGTAATTCAAGGGTTAGGCTAAGTATAAATAGGGTAGATTTGTAGTTTAGCTTTAGTCAATAATCGCTCCTGATGAAGCTAACATGGTTGGCGAAACGCGCGTCGAGTGCAACAATAAAGTGTTTGGTGTAGTGGTGATATATACTGAGTAGTATCATTGTGCCAAAGATTCCACATTCTCAACTTAACTTATTCACTTTGGAAGACCTGAAGGTCAGAATGTTGCGCTGTTGTATCTTCTTGAAATGTGGCGGACGTATCCTGAAGATTCCCTGGACACAACATGTAACTAATAACGAGATGCTCAGAAGAATGGGAAAGGGTCTGGAACTGATCGGGATGCTGAAGAAGCGCAAATTGCAATACCTTGGACACGTCATGAGGCCCGACCGGTACAGACTGTTGCAACTGATACTTCAGGGCAAGCTTGAAGCAAAAGGAGGGCCAGGCAGAAGACGTCACTCCTGGATAAAAAACCTATGAGACTGGTTTGGTCTCAGTTCGATGCAGCTTTTTCGTATTTCTGCTAATAAAGTTAGAATTGCTTTGTTAATCGCTACTGCCCGGAACGGATGAAGCATTATTAGAAGAAGAAGTTCTGTATTGATTAGACGAGGGTCCCATCGGGTAGATTCTTCGCGGAACCTTAGATTTTGTGTGATGATGGCTTGAGTGCTTTCATAACTTATTCCGACTTAGCAGAAATGTCAGATACCGTTAAATATTAATGGTTTTTTAATAAGGTCTTGAATCGCGTTGATGTTTTCTTCCGTATTGCTCGTTCGTCGACGATAATTGTAGCTCTCATTTTCGACTCTTTCACGACGTTTTAAAAATTTTTCGTACCGGGTAAACACACGAAGCCTTGGCAGTATTTCATCCCTGAACTATATCTTCAATCTCTGGAAAATTTCGGCGGGTCCCCCATCTTCACCGAAGAATTTGGTGGTGATGCACTACACAACAGTCGAGTGAACCTTTTGCTGAAATATCGTAAGCCGTTCCATAGGGTGTAGAAATGATGCATCGATATGCTTCAATATATGCGATGTATCAATGTTTTTTCAGCCGATACATCGGATGAGCGAACATACTTTGACTCCTAGCTCTCTTCAGTTTCATCACGCACCCATATCCGTTCGTTTCGTGAGTGATCACAGCTGATTTGTTGTTACCATTATATTTTATTTGATTTATGGTTGCTGAATTATTGATTATATTAAAATAAATATCTGCTTAATTCGATTATTAACAGTGTAGTCAAACACCTAATCAATTCCTTTGTTTCGAAAATTAAAGACCTCAGTTGGACAGACAGGTATGTAAATGGTAAATACAATAATGTTTTATGGTTTTTGGCAATACTAAGATATAATGGTATATGCTTGTTGTTGAATTAACTTGATTTGCAATCAATAGTTTCCTTCATTATTTTTTTCCTCGTTTTTAATTATTTTTACAAAGTACTGTAGTAATATTAGTGATGCAATGTTAACGATAATATATTATCGGTTTTTTTTCGTGTTTAATAATTTTAACTTAATTCTTATATTTAATCTTTTGAAATAAAAGACGTATAGATATACGTTTCACTGAATTTATTCAGATCACTCTCCGCCACGTGTTTCGGTCTCACGACCATTTTCGAAAATGTTTTACAATAAGACTAAACTTACGTTCTGAAAGATATTACATTTAGAGGTTAACTGATACTAAATTTAAATTAAGAGGTAATAAAATTGGGTTAATTACAAGTAGTCTATCTTAACACAACGTCTATTATTATTTCCAAATTCTATTTGGGTGTTCGTTATTTTTATATTATTTTTAATGGCTTTTTTATGCTAAGAATTTCTAAATAATCCATATATTTTTCTTTTTGAGCACCTTATAGCAACTTCACCCTTTCGTTATTATAAATGTTGATTATTGTCTTTTCAGTGCTCAGAAAAGCCCGTTAATTTTTGTTTATTTAAAATAGGGTGCCTGTGTTTCTTAAATCTTTGTTGTAGGCTCCGTCCTGTTTGTCCCACATAGATAGCGTCACAGTCATCACTATTAAGTTCATATGTACCCGATTTTTCATGTTTGTTAGATTTTTCTTTGTTATTAACTAGATATATTGTTTTTATTAACACTTATTAGGGTTATTGTTGATTTTGTTACTAATACCACCGACATAGTTGACACCAAACCATTTTCTGCTTTCGCGTCGGTGACTCATTGACGCCGTGTTAAGATAGACTACCTGTAATTAACCCAATTTTATTACCTCTTAATTTAAATTTAGTACCAGTTAACTATCCAAATGTTTAGTCTTATTGTAAACATCTTCGAAAATGGTCGCGAGATTGAACCACGTGTCAGAGTGATCTGAATAAATTCAGTGAAACAGATATATTGCATTTGATTTCAAACGTGTAAATATTAAGATGTTTTACATAGAAACGACCACAAACTCCTTAAATTTTACTTAATTTTATGTTTTCTATAGTCTAGTCAGATGGTTTGATGTTATCATGATACCGAAGAAAAATAGTTGAATATAGTAGTTTTTTGAAAAGACTAATGACAAAAAATCTAAATGTAAACTATTTCAAAAGGATATCAAATCTGAAGCAAATACGACCTTTTCATTGGACATATTCGTAATGTACGTAAGGCTGCTTGTTTTGAAATTTTTCCAAAAAAAGATAATACTTTGGAAACCGAAAAAAAATCGATGGTTTCAGAACCAGATCCTTCAAATTCAAAAGGGTCGCCTAATGTAGGTATTGCTGATGATCTTCAATCTGAACCCATCATGTTTTCTACAAGTGGTACTCAAAGTTCCTCCATATAGTTAATTATACCTTTAAATGAAAATATTGTTTCGGCGATATAATAGTCCTTATAAAGCGTCAAAAAATAATAAAATCTCGTTTCCAATATATCTATGCTTATTCAGAATCTGGTTTTAGGAAACTAAACAATTGTTTATTATATATGATTTGTAAAGGCCATTTTCAATTTTTGAGAATAAAGGCTTTAAAAATTTAATGAAGATAATTGCTGCTCAGTATAAAATCCTGAGTTGGACAGCTCTCGGGCACTGGCTGGACAAAAAATATGAACGTATTTCAGAAACTTTTAAAACAAAGTTGTCTACTATAGAATAGATAATTTTGATCACTGGTATTTGGATCGATACCTTGAATATGAAAAACTTTTTAGGCGTGACTGCGCATTTTGGTGTCTCTGAATTATACCAAAGACATGCGTCATAGTATGTCGCTGAAATGCTCTCAAGGACTTGCCAAGAATGGGGAACAGACAAAAAGAATGTGACAGCTGTTAGCACTGATAACGCAGCCAACATGGTCAAAGCAGTGGAATAGAGTTTGGTAAAAAGAAACACATTCCATGTTTCACCCACACCCTAAACTTGGTGGCTGAAGGCACAATGGCATGCACTGACTTCCGACATATTATTTCTAAAATAAAGCAATAGTAACGTGGTTTAAACAAAGTTACATAGATACTGACGAATTGCACGAAGGTACTACTTCTGAGACAAAATGAATACAAAGTGTGAACAGTACATACTACATGATACAACTATTTTTAGAATTGCGGAATGTTGTAAATGATATTCCTTTTCATCATCGACAATGCACAGTGGATTAGAGATATCTATCGCATTATCATTTCTCCGGATATTGCGACCTTTGGAGGCGGGGTACAACATGTAGGCCAAAAAGTTTTTGGTCTAGCTACTTAAAACACATTTGTTTTGCAAAGTTCGACTTTATTCATTAATATAGTCTCCTTCAAGAGCGATACAATCAGTCCAATGCTTTTCTAACATTTCTATACCTTTCTTGTAGAAGAATTTTTCTTTGCCTTCAAAATAGGCCTCAGTTTCGACGATAATTTCTTCATTGGAGCCAAATCTCTTTCCGCGAGCATATTTCTTGAGGTCTGCGAAAATATCGTGGATCAGAAAGCAATTCGAACTTCAATTCATGCAATTTTCTATAGTAAACTTTGACTTGTGACACTGTGCATTGTCTTGATGAAAGAGTACTTTTTTCTTGTTCATTTTCAAACGCACCCATAACTTTATATAATATTCACTATTGATGGTTTTTTCCCTCCTCATAGTCGATGAAAATTATTCCAAGTTCATTCCAATATACAGAGGCGAAAACTTTGCCAGCCGACTCTTGTGTCTTTGGTCGCTTCGGGCGGCTTTCATCGGCTGCTGTCCACTCAGCTGACTGCCGATTTGATTTCGGTGTGTAGTGGTCGATCTATGTTTCATCCTCTGTCATATATCGAGTGAAAAAATTCTTATTATTGCGCTTAAATAGGTCCCAACAGATATGACCAATACGTTCTTTTGATATTTTTAGGGTGTCAGCTATATCACGCAATTTCATTTTATAGTCATGCAAAACAATTTTGTGTATTTTTTTGATGTTTTTCGTAATCATCTCATTTGGGCTTCCAGAGTGTTCAGCATCATTTGTATCTGTACGACTGCGTTTAAATTCACCATACCAGTAAATAATGAGTGATGTCCCAAGGGCAGAGTCTCCGTAACACTTATCAAGCTATTGCTTTGCTTGAACGGTATTTTTTCCCATCAAAAAACAGTGTTTAATCAACACATGAAATTCTATTTTTTCATTGTTTTGAAAATATCAAAAATAGCATCACTAAAACCACTGTAACTTGTAAACTAATCATCAAAATGTCATGAAATTTTGACACGTATCATTTGAAGGTTGGTACTTCCTAAAAATCATGTGGATTTTTTAAAAAGGGCGACATCTATGTGTCAGATCAAAAGCTACGTGTTACAATATAAGTAGCAGAATTACACCCTTAGTCCACTGCATGCTTTCTAAAATTGATTCAGCTTTCGTTGAAGGCGTCATGGCAAAAAGTGCAGAAAGGTGTTCTCAGTAAAATCAACAAAAGAACGGGTCCCATGGGACATGTAAATTCTCATGCCATTGCAAACATTTTGAAACCCACGCTTTAAAAAAATGAACTTTAAAGATGCATTAGCTTGTTCGAATGCTGTAGCAAGAATCAAAGTTTAAATAAAGATCGATTTGCTTAACAATGAAGAAACAGAATCAGATTGATAAAAATAAAGAGAATTTTTCTTTATGGAGTAACCACCATAAATTAGTGCATCATTACTAGAAGAATAATAAAAGTGAAGAGAGTCTTTCTGATGAACTTTCGATTTATTTGAGAACCCCTCTACGAAGATTAAACGTTAACCCATCAAAAATTTGGAGAGATTATAAAACTCAATTTGTCAACGGTGGGTGCATTTGTGCTGTCGGAAAGCCTCTTTTCTAAGGTGGCGCACGTTTTAAACCAACTGAAGGACAAAATATTAAGTAAAATTTTGTTTTTTTTACAAAGCATAGAAGAAATATTGGTATTTTTTAATTTTCTAACTGCATTTTGTAATTTTTAATAAAGTTTATTGATACAGACGTGCATTTTTAGACTTTTCTTAACCATATCAAATAACTGATGTACTGGAAATACCGATGTATTGGAATAATCGATGTTTTTCGATATAGCATCATACCAATGATGCCACAGCGCGATGTAATACATCGGAAAAAACATCGATATTTTTTTCAATGTCCGTCTCTTGATCTCCCACTCCTGTCATCCCTGCCTAACAAGTCTAGAAAGCAGGCGCTTGTTTCGAACAATATTCTTCATCAGTAATAGATATTAAAATTAATATTTTTATATTTGGCATAACTTGCATAACTGACACGAAATATTGACAAATATTTCTTTTTCATGGCAACAGTATGCAATCATTGGTATACTCGTATATTTAGTAAAGGAAACATCTAACAAGGTTACCTCATATAGGACAGGCCTATATTCTAGTAATAAATAACAGGCCAAATGCAAGTCGGACTTGCGCAATTAGTGTTCCGTACGTTGATTACTTTGAAATTAAAAATTTTTGTTACGGAGGTATAAAATGATCAATGACATCATAAAACACATTCCCAATGAGTTTTCAGCAAAGTTTTTTCCCGATCTTTACTGAAAACTGATGATCTTCAAATTTTTGTTTTCTTTTATATACCAGTTTGATATTTTTTTGTCTTCCTTTTAATCTTTCCTTTAATCAATAAAAATTAATTATTTTAGCAAAATTAATTATAAAAATAATCCCTGTGTTAAAGAACAATTCTTTAGAAATGATTGTCAAATAGACCAATAATACTTTCTGCATATTCACTATCAACTGAAAGAATAGTAGATACTTGTCACTCATTATCCGGATTACCTACCGTGTTAAAATAATTCAATTTCATTTTATTATCACATAACATATGAAACTTTCCAGATATAATTTGAACTGTTAATAAAACAAAATTCTTTTTTCTACAACTATTCATTGCTAATTATAAAAAAATAAATATAAGAACAACAAATTATCCATACCAACTGATATTAGCAAATTAAAATTCAATACCTTTTTAATTTTTAGCTTTTTAAATTTTTATATGTTCAAAATTCTAAATCAGTTTGGGGCAGCCGACAAAAATAAATTTTAGCTAATTCTAGATACATATTTGAATGAAATTTCTTAAAACTATTTAATCAATAATAAAGTTCCAGAATTATTAGGTTAGACTAAAGTGAGATTGCAACAACAGCAGCTTTATATCTGCTGAAAAATAAAAGTCCGGTTTAGTAATTGGCTATAATATAATAATAATCTTGACTAAATCAAGCATTATTACTCAAAGAAAATACTTCCTAGGCTCTAAATCTTATATCTCTATATGCCTAAAATTAAATGATTAAATAAAAAAAGAGTTATTTAAAAAAAAGCTAAGAATCTGGATGCGTAACAAACTCAGGCTAGAGATTCATGGTTTTAATGATTTAAAAAATATCTACTATATTTAATTCCTTTTTTACTACCTATGTGACAATAAATAACTAAACATAGTCCAAAGTCAAGACCAGTGAATTTTAAATAATACTAATTCATACAATTCTAAAATTAAATCACCCCTGATTCAACCAGCCTATTTCATAGGCTAATTATTGTGAGTAACTGACGAATCTTATCAATTTGGAATTCATCATTGACTATGGAATCAATAATGGATGACTTTTGCATATCATTTCTTTTCCTTAATGCAGTTTTAATTTAGGACAACCTTCTCCTTTTAATGTATGTAAACACCACCGCCTGAAACATTAACGGATTGCATTTTTATTGCTTTTTGTTTTACTGTAGACTGTAAAGTTGTAAACTGGTACTTTGGTCATATAAATAATGTATTGTAAATGTATTTTTCTTATTACGGTAAAAGCAAACGTTGCTTTAAATACTGTTTTATGTAATTGTCTTTCTTTCCTTCTTTTTTCTTTTATTACTATTATTATATTATGATTATTTTTTTTTTGCAAGGACGAAACAACTTTTTGTTTGTAGCTTGTCATACAAAATTTGCATTTTTTGTTTCCTTTGCGTTTCCTTTATTTTTAATAGCAGCTATTTAGTTTTAAATCAGAGTGTAAATCAAATACATTTTTTGCTTGTATAAATTTTGACTTTTTTTGCTAAAGGTATTAGTGTTTTCGCGAAAAAAGCTTTTGTTTACGCTTCAGGGTCTCTATGTGTCACGAGAAAATAGACCTCCATGTTCATCGGTTTTGTCGGTCTGTCTTTCTATTTCTGTTGTATAATAACTCTCGGAAGAAATGATATATCGTTTTAAAAACTTTATATACATATGATACTTGATATACTCGTAAAATTACGCCCCATTTGAGGTTCTCTAGATAATGAAAAAAAAAATATTTGTAATTATTGTCGATTTTTCTTTATATTGTAATGTTGCTGCGATAATTACCGAATGAAACGAGATATTGATTTAAAATATGGCACATCTATAAAGTACTTACAGTAGGGTGGAAATATAGAATTTAATAGAAATCGATAAAATTTGTTGATCTAATTGTAAGAAAATTATTAGGTTGTGGAGACTGGAATATGATTATTAACGATTTAAAAAGAAAAAAAAAATCAAAAGATTTGTTCCACTTTTTACCCTTTTTTGATTAGAATTTTTTTTTCAAGTTCATTCTATGCTCAATCTCACACAAAACGATATGGAGGACTTGAGAAGTGGAGGTCGATTCTAATGTTACGTAACTAATAATAAACTAAAATAAAATAATCAGGCTTTTTTTAAATTTGTAAATACATAGATCATTGTTTTGAATGCGAAGGCCACATTTAGTATTTTTCCAATTTATATTTGCAGGGAAAGTTCTAGGTAAGTTTACCAATTTCTTTTTACTGTATATAAGTTTTAGAAGCAACTCATAGATAACCAATTTTAATTTAATTATTTGATATTTTATTTTTGACTATTTTAGATTTCCAGGACAAATAATTTAATACTAGATTGGGAACGGAAGAAAACTATAGTATTTTTTCATCAGAAAAAAAGATAAAATAAACATAATAGAGAACACCTTTAATTTTAAGTACAAAAAAATAATTTAAGAAATTTAGTTTGGATATGTAATTTTCAGAAAAAATGCGGCAAAAACCCTAATTAGAATCCCTGTAGTGCTACAATAAGAGTATGGAAAATGTCTTGGTCACTGATTGAGTCGTTGCAGCTAGGCAAATTTAAAGATATTATATTGTTTATTTTTTCATTACAGCTTCTTTATCTCCAGTGTTTCCAAGTTCTATCTTGTATATAGTCGCTCCTATTTTTACCACATCTTTAATCTGTACTTTTGTGTCCATTACTCTTCTCCATAAAATGCTCTACACCCATTTTCAGATCGGATGGCTATTTCGCTTCAAATTTCATTCCCGATATTACGATATTATTCCTTACGTTGTCTTTTTCCAGTCTACTCATCAAGGTCGTCGCTTATCGTTATGTTAGCTTAATACAATTTTACAGAATTATTCCCATAAACCTCCAAATTTTTTACTTATTGTCTTAATTCTAACATTACACTCTGCTTTGTTTCTAGTCCATCTTGTTTGCAATCGACAAAGTATTTAAATAGATCGAAACACTACCGTAATAATGCTCGTTGAACGAGATGACTATTGCCGAGCGTTTGATTTACATGTACGCACTTCGCGATCTGAAACTCAACCACACTCCTAACAAAAGGGATAGAAAGACATAAGGATTAGGTAAGTAAGTAAGTACAATGTTTTCCTCTTCGGTACTAACCTTTTTTCAGCTCTATTAAGGTGGCAGGGCGCACATAGCAAGACCCGACCGGACCTAGTGGAGAATTTCTAGCAATTTATAGCAATCAAGTAAAAATTTTAGCCCTGCTAGCTTAAATTTAACTTAGTAGGGTTTAAAAAATAAAGCATAAAAAAGTACTATACATAAATGCCTGAACAAATTTATAGCATTGAAAATGCTACAAGAATATGCTATCAAATTAAAAATAATATATATATATATATATATATATATATATATATAATATATATATATATATATATAATATATATATATATAATATATATATATATATACATATATATATATATATATATATATATATATATATATATATATATATATATATATATATTATATATTTTTATGGGATTTTGCTCACTATTGCTCCCATGGCCAGAAATAAATTGCGTACGCCCTGCGGCAAGAAACACTGAAGCATTATATGTCAATAAAAATGATTTAAATCTTTCTGAGAGCCCAACCCCTTCCCCCCCACTATCATACACACACAAACACACTCACACATACATTCTACCCCAATTAAACGGTTTAAAAAAAAACATTTTTTTAAAAGCTATAAAACAATTGGAAAGATATAATGCCTTAAACTAAACTCTTGTTACAGTGGATAATATCATGTGACTTTATTGAATCACACTCCCTTGAGCTATTAGAAGCGGTCCTGTTAATACTTTAAATTGTAACAGTGTATATATCATCATGTACCTAGACTCTTTTGGGCTTTAGAAGCGGTCCTGCTATTATAAAATTATTAGAGTGTATATAGTCATGTAAGTAGGCTCCCTTGGGCCTTTAGAAGCGGTAGTGCTAATGCCGCATTAGCAGTACCCCTTTCTAGAGGCCTAAAGGAGCCTACTTACAGGATTTATACACTCTAATAATTTATAGCATTAGCAGGACCATTTCTAAAAGCCAAAGGAGTCTAATTTAATAAAGTTACATGTAACATGAGCTTGGTTTGTTTTGTAACTGTTTAAAGAAATTTTTAAAAAAAACCTTTAATTGTAGTGGAAACGTATGTGTGAGTGTGTATGAAAGTCAGGAGGGTTGGGACTTCCAAGATTTAGTTAAATTTTTTTTTCTTTAAATCATTTATTGACATATTATGCTCAGTGTTTCTTGCTGCAAGGTGTACAGCATATATTTCTGGCCGTGGAGCAATTGTGAACAAAAAAAGAGAGTTAATAAATACTCATAAAAAACATATATATTTTTTACAGTAAAAAAATCAGTTTTTTTCGCTTAAATTTTTTTAGCTTATGTTTTTATAAAATTGGGTAGCATATTCTTGTAGCATTTTCAATGCTATAAATTTTCGTCAGTTGTAAAGTTATGTATGGTACTTTTTATGCTTTATTTTTTAAACCATGCTAGGTTAAATTTTAAGCTAGCAAGGCTTCGTTTTTCTCGAACCTGTGTAATGCTATAAATTGTTTATTGATATAAATGTGTTAGAAATTCTCCACCAGGTCCGATCGGGTCCTGCTATGTGTGCCCTGCTACCTTAATAGAGCTCCTTTTTTCTTTTATTACTATTACTTATACAAAAACTAAAAACAAAAATCAAATTTAATAAAATCTATATCTGTTTCTAAGATTTAAACCTAAACTATTACTTAGACATCTTAAATAAGACAATGAAACTGGATTTATGAGAGTTTATACGAGCTTGACATCCTTCGTTGTTTCCTAGCCTCTAAAAAATGCCTAAAAAAAGCCTCCGATTAATCAGGAATGTAAAGTCCGACAGTGAGGATATAGATGTTCCGAAGCAAATATGTCAGTCCTATTTTTTATTATTTCTTTTTTAGAGAGAAGATTCGGTATTCATTTATATTTGTTTATTTTATAAATTTTATTGTGATGTATAGCTACGTATGGGGAATAAGGAGTGGAAGGGGGTAGGTATTCTTGATTTAATATGCGACTAGTAGGGAACTATTTCCGGGGACATTTGTTCTGATGAATGAATGAAATAAGCAAAAGAAATTTCGGCCGCTGGCACTTCAAACGAAAAACAAAAGACAGAAATATGTAAATAACATTTATAATAAACAAAATGTTTCACTTTACACTCCCTTATTAGAGGACAAGGGTCTGGTGGCAAAAACTCGACAGTACCACCGTGACGCTGCACGGGCGCTCCAATCACCGCGCGAGTCGGCGGCGTAATAAAGTTTACATAAGCGGCAGTGTTCATTGATATTTCATATTTGGTTTTTCGAATTTAAAATTAAGTTTGACGATTTATGTGCTGCTGGTGGTTTTTTACGATAATAAGGTTTATTTCATAAATCTCTTCTCAAGTGCAAGTTCGTTTAATTTTTAGTGTTCTGTATGGAACACTTATAAGATCTCTTCGGTGTCCGTCCCTTCCGTCCGTTCGTCCGTCTGTCACACCACACACCGATTTTTTCTCCGAAACTATTTGATTATAGAAGGTTGAAATTTGGTACTAATATAGAAATTGATGGCCTCATCAGAGCCGTGTACACTTTTAAAAGTTAAAATTTGACTTAAGGGGTTAGTTTTGGGGGATAAAATCGGAAGTGAAAAAAAATTATTAGGTCATCGAGTGGAGGTGTCAAATGAAAGCTTGTAAAAACACGAGTTCCAAAATATATATAACATAATACTTGCGCACACTTTCCTTTGTTTTGTTTTATTTTTAAAAAATCGGCAAAAATAGCTGTCTTCCCCCCCTTATCTCGAAAAGTATTGTTCAAAAAATTTTGAAAAAATTCTGGAATATTCTCCACGGGGTGTAGATTGAACGAAAATTTTCATGAGTGCATTACCTTTAATAATTTATCTGGTATATAAAAAACACAAAAATCATCAGTTTTCAGTAAAGATCTGAAACAAACTTTGTTGTTGAAAGCTCATTTGGGGTGTGTTTTGTGAGGTCACTGATAATTTTATTCCTCCGCAACAAGTTTTTTTTTTAAAAGCAAAGCGTATTATATTTTGTATAGCAAGTATTAATTATATACTTAAAAATTTTTCGTTTAGAGTAATAAAGCGCGAAGATTTTTTCCTAATTATGTGTTCCTATTATAAGCAGGTAGGTACTAGATTCTAAGAAAAGAATATATTATTTGCTTTTATTTCGTAACTTTCTTGAAGCCGTTTATTTCTGTTTAATTTAACGCAAAACTTCTTTTTACTATTCTCAGATTTCGGAACTTTTGAATTATTAGTCAGAATTGAATGTTCTTCCATCGTGATCGAAGCTGAGAAATATTTGATTGAATACAAAAAATTTCAATAAAATATATATATAAATATATATAATATATAATATATATATATATATATATATATATATATATATATATATATATATATATACTATCGCGATATTCGGTATCTTGGTTTGCAATCATATATAGACATACATACATAGTACAAACATTTGAACAATGTTCCGTACATACATATTAAACTGAGAACCTTCTTTTTAAAGTCACAACAACATC
>CM032449.1:133639344-133728416 GCA_019049505.1 Pachyrhynchus sulphureomaculatus
AACGCATACGAAAGTATGGAAATCATAAAATGGAAAAGTAGTTTAAATAAAGACAGAGGGCCTATTCCTTATAGTCCCCTCTACTGGTTACTTGACCGGAACTGATGGCCTTGCCTATGTCTTTAGTTCCGCTTGAGTCATTCAAGGGTTAGGCTAAGTATAAATAGGGTAGATTTGTAGTTTAGCTTTAGTCAATCATCGCTCCTGATGACGCTAACATGGTTAGCGAAACGCGCGTCGAGTGCAAAAATAAAGTGTTTGGTGTAGTGGTGATATATACTGAGTAGTATCATTGTGCCAAAGATTCCACATTCCCAACTTAACTTATTCACTTTGAAAGACCTGAAGGTCAGAATGTTGCGATGTTGTATCTTCTTGAAATGTGGCGGACGTTTCCTGAAGATTCCCTGGACACAACATGTAACTAATAACGAGATGCTCAGAAGAATGGGAAAGGGTCTGGGACTGATCGGGACGCTGAAGAAGCGCAAATTGCAATACCTTGGACACGTCATGAGGCCCGACCGGTACAGACTGTTGCAACTGATACTTCAGGGCAAGCTTGAAGCAAAAGGAGGGCCAGGCAGAAGACGTCACTCCTGGATAAAAAACCTATGAGACTGGTTTGGTCTCAGTTCGATGCAGCTTTTTTCGTATTTCTGCTAATAAAGTTAGAATAGCTTTGTTAATCGCTACTGTCCGGAACGGATGAAGCATTATTAGAAGAAGAAGTTCTGTATTTATTAGACGAGGGTCCCATAGGGTAGATTCTTCGCGGAACCTTAGATTTTGTGTGATGATGGCTTGAGTGCTTTCATAACTTATTCCGACTTAGCAGAAATGTCAGATACCGTTAAATATTGATGGGTTTTAATAAGGTCTTGAATCGCGTTGATGTTTTCTTCCGTATTGCTCGTTCGTCGACGATAATTGTAGCTCTCATTTTCGACTCTTTCACGACGTTTTAAAAATTTTTCGTACCGGGTAAACACACGAAGCCTTGGCAGTATTTCATCCCTGAACTATATCTTCAATCTCTGGAAAATTTCGGCGGGTCCCCCATCTTCACCGGAAGAATTTGGTGGATATGCACTACACAACAGTCGAGTGAACCTTTTGCTGAAATATCGTAAGCCGTTCCATAGGGTGTAGAAATGATGCATCGATATGCTTCAATATATGCGATGTATCAATGTTTTTTCAGCCGATACATCGGATGAGCGAACATACTTTGACTCCCAGCTCTCTTCAGTTTCATCACGCACCCATATCCGTTCGTTTCGTGAGTGATCACAGCTGATTTGTTGTTACCATTATATTTTATTTGATTTATGGTTGCTGAATTATTGATTATATTAAAATAAATATCTGCTTAATTCGATTATTAACAGTGTAGTCAAACACCTAATCAATTCCTTTGTTTCGAAAATTAAAGACCTCAGTTGGACAGACAGGTATGTAAATGGTAAATACAATAATGTTTATGGCTTTTGGCAATACTAAGATATAATGGTATATGCTTGTTGTTGAATTAACTTGATTTGCAATCAATAGTTTCCTTCATTATTTTTTTTCTCGTTTTTAATTATTTTTACAAAGTACTGTAGTAATATTAGTGATGCAATGTTAACGACAATATCTTATCGGTTTTTCGTGTTTAATAATTTTAACTTAATTCTTATATTTAATCTTTTGAAATAAAAGACGTATAGATATACGTTTCACTGAATTTATTCAGATCACTCCGCCACGTGTTTCGGTCTCACGACCATTTTCGAAAATGTTTACAATAAGACTAAACTTACGTTCTGAAAGATATTACATTTAGAGGGTTAACTGATACTAAATTTAAATTAAGAGGTAATAAAATTGGGTTAATTACAAGTAGTCTATCTTAACACAACGTCTATTATTATTTCCAAATTCTATTTGGGTGTTCGTTATTTTTATATTATTTTTAATGGCTTTTTTATGCTAAGAATTTCTAAATAATCCATATATTTTTCTTTTTGAGCACCTTATAGCAACTTCACCCTTTCGTTATTATAAATGTGATTATTGTCTTTTCAGTGCTCAGAAAAGCCCGTTAATTTTTGTTTATTTAAAATAGGGCGCCTGTGTTTCTTAAATCTTTGTTGTAGGCTCCGTCCTGTTTGTCCCACATAGATAGCGTCACAGTCATCACTATTAAGTTCATATGTACCCGATTTTTCATGTTTGTTAGATTTTTCTTTGTTATTAACTAGATATATTGTTTTTATTAACACTTATTAGGGTTATTGTTGATTTTGTTACTAATACCACCGACATAGTTGACACCAAACCATTTTCTGCTTTCGCGTCGGTGACTCATTGGCGCCGTGTTAAGATAGACTACCTGTAATTAACCCAATTTTATTACCTCTTAATTTAAATTTAGTACCAGTTAACCATCCAAATGTTTAGTCTTATTGTAAACATCTTCGAAAATGGTCGCGAGATTGAACCACGTGTCAGAGTGATCTGAATAAATTCAGTGAAACAGATATATTGCATTTGATTTCAAAAATGTAAATATTAAGATGTTTCACATAGAAACGACCACAAACTCCTTAAATTTTACTTAATTTTTATGTTTTCTATAGTCTAGTCAGATGGTTTGATGTTATCATGATACCGAAGAAAAATAGTTGAGTATAGCAGTTTTTTGAAAAGACTAATGACAAAATATCTAAATGTAAACTATTTCAAAAGGATATCAAATCTGAAGCAAATACGACTTTTCATTGGACATATTCGTAATGTACGTAAGGCTGCTTGTTTTGAAATTTTTCCAAAAAAAGATAATACTTTGGAAACCGAAAAAACGATGGTTTCAGAACCAGATCCTTCAAATTCAAAAGGGTCGCCTAATGTAGGTATTGCTGATGATCTTCAATCTGAACCCATCATGTTTTCTACAAGTGGTACTCAAAGTTCCTCCATATAGTTAATTATACCTTTAAATGAAAATATTGTTTCGGCGATATAATAGTCCTTATAAAGCGTCAAAAAATAATAAAATCTAGTTTTCAATATATCTATGCTTAATCAGAATCTGGCTTTAAGACTAGGAATCTAAACGATTGTTTGTTATATATGATTTGTAGAGGCCATTTTCACTTTTTGAGAATAAAGGCTTTAAAAATTTAATGAAGGTAATTGCTGGTCAGTATAAAATCCCGACTTGGACAGCTCTCGGGCACTGGCTGGACAAAAAATATGAACTTATTTCAGAAACTTTTAAAACAAAGTTGTCTACTATAGAATAGATAATTTTGATCACTGGTATTTGGATCGATACCTTGAATATGAAAAACTTTTTAGGCGTGACTGCGCATTTTGGTGTCTCTGAATTATACCAAAGACATGCGTCATAGTATGTCGCTGAAATGCTCTCAAGGACTTGCCAAGAATGGGGAACAGACAAAAAGAATGTGACAGCTGTTAGCACTGATAACGCAGCCAACATGGTCAAAGCAGTGGAATAGAGTTTGGTAAAAAGAAAACATTCCATGTTTCACCCACACCCTAAACTTGGTGGCTGAAGGCACAATGGCATGCACTGACTTCCGACATATTATTTCTAAAATAAAGCAATAGTAACGTGGTTTAAACAAAGTTACATAGATACTGACGAATTGCACGAAGGTACTACTTCTGAGACAAAATGAATACAAAGTGTGAACAGTACATACTACATGATACAACTATTTTTAGAATTGCGGAATGTTGTAAATGATATTCCTTTTCATCATCGACAATGCACAGTGGATTAGAGATATCTATCGCATTATTATTTCTCCGGATATTGCGACCTTTGGAGGCGGGTACAACATGTAGGCCAAAAAGTTTTTGGTCTAGCTACTTAAAACACATTTGTTTTGCAAAGTTCGACTTTATTCATTAATATAGTCTCCTTCAAGAGCGATACAATCAGTCCAACGCTTTTCTAACATTTCTATACCTTTCTTGTAGAAGAATTTTTCTTTGCCTTCAAAATAGGCCTCAGTTTCGACGATAATTTCTTCATTGGAGCCAAATCTCTGTCCCGCGAGCATTTTCTTGAGGTCTGCGAAAATATCGTGGATCAGAAAGCAATTCGAACTTCAATTCACGCAATTTTCTATAGTAAACTTTGACTTGTGACACTGTGCATTGTCTTGATGAAAGAGTACTTTTTTCTTGTTCATTTTCAAACGCACCCATAACTTTATATAATATTCACTATTGATGGTTTTTCCCTCCTCATAGTCGATGAAAATTATTCCAAGTTCATTCCAATATACAGAGGCGAAAACTTTGCCAGCCGACTCTTGTGTCTTTGGTCGCTTCGGGCGGCTTTCATCGGCTGCTGTCCACTCAGCTGACTGCCGATTTGATTTCGGTGTGTAGTGGTGGATCTATGTTTCATCCTCTGTCATATATCGAGTGAAAAAATTCTTATTATTGCGCTTAAATAGGTCCCAACAGATATGACCAATACGTTCTTTTGATATTTTTAGGATGTCAGCTATATCACGCAATTTCATTTTATAGTCATGCAAAACAATTTTGTGTATTTTTTTGATGTTTTTCGTAATCATCTCATTTGGGCTTCCAGAGTGTTCAGCATCATTTGTATCTGTACGACTGCGTTTAAATTCACCATACCAGTAAATAATGAGTGATGTCCCAAGGGCAGAGTCTCTGTAACACTTATCAAGCTATTGCTTTGCTTGAACGGTATTTTTTTCCATCAAAAAACAGTGTTTAATCAACACATGAAATTCTATTTTTTCATTGTTTTGAAAATATCAAAAATAGCATCACTAAAACCACTGTAACTTGTAAACTAATTATCAAAATGTCATGAAATTTTGACACGTATCATTTGAAGGTTGGTACTTCCTAAAAATCATGTGGATTTTTTAAAAAGGGCGACATCTATGTGTCAGATCAAAAGCTACGTGTTACAATATAAGTAGCAGAATTACACCCTTAGTCCACTGCATGCTTTCTAAAATTGATTCAGCTTTCGTTGAAGGCGTCATGGCAAAAAGTGCAGAAAGGTGTTCTCAGTAAAATCAACAAAAGAACGGGTCCCATGGGACATGTAAATTCTCATGCCATTGCAAACATTTTGAACCCACGCTTTAAAAAAATGAACTTTAAAGATGCATTAGCTTGTTCGAATGCTGTAGCAAGAATCAAAGTTTAAATAAATATCGATTTGCTTAACAATGAAGAAACAGAATCAGATTCTGACAAGTTTGATAAAAATAAAGAGAATTTTTCTTTATGGAGTAACCACCATAAATTAGTGCATCATTACTAGAAGAATAATAAAAGTGAAGAGAGTCTTTCTGATGAACTTTCGATTTATTTGAGAACCCCTCTACGAAGATTAAACGTTAACCCATCAAAAATTTGGAGAGATTATAAAACTCAATTTGTCAACGGTGGGTGCATTTGTGCTGTCGGAAAGCCTCTTTTCTAAGGTGGCGCACGTTTTAAACCAACTGAAGGACAAAATATTAAGTAAAATTTTTTTTTTACAAAGCATAGAAGAAATATTGGTATTTTTTAATTTTCTAACTGCATTTTTGTAATTTTTAATAAAGTTTATTGATTACAGACGTGCATTTTTAGACTTCTCTTAACCATATCAAATAACTGATGTACTGGAAATACCGATCTATTGGAATAATCGATGTTTTTTGATATAGCATCCTACCAATGATGCCACAGCGCGATGTAATACATCGGAAAAAACACATCGATATTTTTTTCAATGTCCGTCTCTTGATCCCCCACTCCTGTCGTCCCTGCCTAACAAGTCTAGAAGCAGGCGCTTGTTTCGAACAATATTTTTCATCAGTAATAGATATTAAAATTAATATTTTTATATTTGGCATAACTTGCATAACTGACACGAAATATTGACAAATATTTCTTTTTCATGGCAACAGTATGCAATCATTGGTATACTCGTATATTTAGTAAAGGAAACATCTAACAAGGTTACCTCATATAGGACAGGCCTATATTCTAGTAATAAATAACAGGCCAAAAACCCAAAAACCAAAAATGCAAGTCGGACTTGCGCAATTAGTGTTCCGTACGTTGATTACTTTGAAATTAAAAATTTTTGTTACGGAGGTATAAAATGATCAATGACATCATAAAACACATTCCCAATGAGTTTTCAGCAAAGTTTTTTCCCGATCTTTACTGAAAACTGATGATCTTCAAATTTTTGTTTTCTTTTATATATCAGTTTGATATTTTTTTTTGTCTTCCTTTTAATCTTTCCTTTAATCAATAAAAATTAATTATTTTAGCAAAATTAATTATAAAAATAATCCCTGTGTTAAAGAACAATTCTTTAGAAATGAATGTCAAATAGACCAATAATACTTTCGGCATATTCACTATCAACTGAAAGAATAGTAGATACTTGTCACTCATTATCCGGATTACCTACCGTGTTAAAATAATTGAATTTGATTTTATTATCACATAACATATGAAACTTTCCAGATATAATTTGAACTGTTAATAAAACAAAATTCTTTTTCTACAACTATTCATTGCTAATTATAAAAAAATAAATATAAGAACAACAAATTATCCATACCAACTGATATTAGCAAATTAAAATTCAATACCTTTTTAATTTTTAGCTTTTTAAATTTTATATGTTCAAAATTCTAAATCAGTTTGGGGCAGCCGACGAAAATTAATTTTAGCTAATTCTAGATACATATTTGAATGAAATTTCTTAAAACTATTTAATCAATAATAAAGTTCCAGAATTATTAGGTTAGACTAAAGTGAGATTGTAACAACAGCAGCTTTATATCTGCTGAAAAATAAAAGTCCGGTTTAGTAATTGGCTATAATATAATAATAATCTTGACTAAATGAAGCATTATTACTCAAAGAAAATACTTCCTAGGCTCTAAATCTTATATCTCTATATACCTAAAATTAAATGATTAAATAAAAAAAGAGTTATTTAAAAAAAAGCTAAGAATCTGGATGCGTAACAAACTCAGGCTAGAGATTCATGGTTTTAATGATTTAAAAAATATCTACTATATTTAATTCCTTTTTTACTACCTATGTGACAATAAATAACTAAACATAGTCCAAACTCAAGACCAGTAAATTTTAAATAATACTAATTCATACAATTCTAAAATTAAATCACCCCTGATTCAACCAGCCTATTTCATAGCCTAATTATTGTGATTAACTGACAAATCTTATCAATTTGGAACTCATCATTGACTATGGAATCAATAATGGATGACTTTTGCATATCATTTCTTTTCCTTAATGCAGTTTTAATTTAGGACAACCTTCTCCTTTTAATGTATGTAAACACCACCGCCTGAAACATTAACGGATTGCATTTTTATTGCTTTTTGTTTTACTGTAGACTGTAAAGTTGTAAACTGGTACTTTGGTCATATAAATAATGTATTGTAAATGTATTTTTCTTATTACGGTAAAAGCAAACGTTGCTTTAAATACTGTTTTATGTAATTGTCTTTCTTTCCTTCTTTTTTCTTTTATTACTATTATTATATTATGATTATTTTTTTGCAAGGACGAAACAACTTTTTGTTTGTAGCTTGTCATACAAAATTTGCATTTTTTGTTTTCTTTGCGTTTCCTTTATATTTAATAGCAGCTATTTAGTTTTAAATCAGAGTGTAAATCAAATACATTTTTTGCTTGTATAAATTTTGACTTTTTTTGCTAAAGGGATTAGTGTTTTCGCGAAAAAGCTTTTGTTTACGCTTCAGGGTCTCTATGTCACGAGAAAAATAGACCTCCATGTTCATCGGTTTGTCGGTCTGTCTTTCTATTTCTGTTGTATAATAACTCTCGGAAGAAATGATATATCGTTTTAAAACTTTATATACATATGATACTTGATATACTCGTAAAATTACGCCCCATTTGAGGTTCTCTAGATAATGAAAAAAAATATTTGTAATTATTGTCGATTTTTCTTTATATTGTAATGTTGCTGCGATAATTACCGAATGAAACGAGATATTGATTTAAAATATGGCACATCTATAAAGTACTTACAGTAGGGTGGAAATATAGAATTTAATAGAAATCGATAAATTTTGTTGATCTAATTGTAAGAAAATTATTAGGTTGTGGAGACTGGAATATGATTATTAACGATTTAAAAAGAAAAAATAATCAAAAGATTTGTTCCACTTTTTACCCTTTTTTGATTAGAATTTTTTTTTTTCATTCTATGCTCAATCTCACACAAAGCGATATGGAGGACTTGAGAAGTGGAGGTCGATTCTAATGTTACGTAACTAATAATAAACTAAAATAAAATAATCAGGCTTTTTTTAAATTTGTAAATACATAGATCATTGTTTTGAATGCGAAGGCCACATTTAGTATTTTTCCAATTTATATTTGCAGGGAAAGTTCTAGGTAAGTTTACCAATTTCTTTTTACTGTATATAAGTTTTAGAAGCAACTCATAGATAACCAATTTTAATTTAATTATTTGATATTTTATTTTTGACTATTTTAGATTTCCAGGACAAAATAATTTAATACTAGATTGGGAACGGAAGAAAACTATAGTATTTTTTCATCAGAAAAAAAGATAAAATAAACACAATAGAGAACACTTTTAATTTTAAGTACAAAAAAATAATTTAAGAAATTTAGTTTGGATATGTAATTTCAGAAAAAATGCGGCAAAAACCCTAATTAGAATCCCTGTAGTGCTACAATAATAGTATGGAAAATGTCTTGGTCACTGATTGAGTCGTTGCAGCTAGGCAAATTTAAAGATATTATATTGTTTATTTTTTCATTACAGCTTCTTTATCTCCAGTGTTTCCAAGTTCTATCTTGTATATAGTCGCTCCTATTTTTACCACATCTTTAATCTGTACTTTTGTGTCCATACTCTTCTCCATAAAATGTTCTACACCCATTTTCAGATCGGATTGGCTATTCGCTTCAAATTTCATTCCCGATATTACGATATTATTCCTTACGTTGTCTTTTTCCAGTCTACTCATCTTCAAATCCATACGTCTCATGTTTTCTCTAATTATCTTATTTTCCTCTTTCAATGCTTCATTCTCCTTTCTTAGTTCATTAAACTCTTGTTGGTATCTCTTCTGATCTGGCTTTATATCCTTTATATCTGACACTAGCTCTCTGATCAAATCAAATTGTCTATCTTATCTACTATCTCGTTTTTCTCTTTCTGTGGTTTTCTTATCAGCTTTTACTCTTCTTGAATAATCCCATTGGCCCTTCTTCTTCTTCGACTCTTCCTCTTTTCGAGTCACCTGAGGTATAATCATCGCTATCCATTGTTCTTTCTGTTATAAAAACTTTACGTGTGTTCCTCGTATATTCCATTTTCAAACACAGGAGAAAAAGGAAAAAAAAGTTGTTTATATTTCTTATCACCGTAAACAGTAAAATGATCAAGGTCGTCGCTTATCGTTATGTTAGCTTAATACAATTTTACAGAATAATTCCCATAAACCTCCAAATTTTTTACTTATTGTCTTAATTCTAACATTACACTCTGCTTTGTTTCCAGTCATCTTGTTTGCAATCGACAAAGTAATTAAATAGATCGAAACACTACCGTAATAATGCTCGTTGAACGAGTTGACTATTGCCGAGCGTTTGATTTACATGTACGCACTTCGCGATCTGAAACTCAACCACACTCCTAACAAAAGGGATAGAAAGACATAAGGATTAGGTAAGTAAGTAAGTACAATGTTTTCTCTTCGGTACTAACCTTTTTTCAGCTCTATTAAGGTGGCAGGGCGCACATAGCAAGACCCGACCGGACCTAGTGGAGAATTTCTAGCAATTTATAGCAATCAAGTAAAAATTTAGCCCTGCTAGCTTAAATTTAACTTTAGGGTTTAAAAAATAAAGCATAAAAAAGTACTATACATAAATGCCTGAACAAATTTATAGCATTGAAAATGCTACAAGAATATGCTATCAAATTAAAAATAATATATATATATATATATATATATATATATATATATATATATATATATATATATATATATATATATATATATAATATATTTTTATGGGATTTAGCTCACTATTGCGCCATGGCCAGAAATAAATTGCGTACGCCCTGCGGGAAGAAACACTGAGCATTAGATGTCAATAAATGATTTAAATCTTCTGAGAGCCCAACCCCTCCCTCCACTATCATACACACACAAACACACTCACACATACATTCTACCACAATTAACGGTTTAAAACATTTTTTAAAAAGCTATAAAACAATTGGAAGATATAATGCCTCAAACTAAACTCTTGTTACAGTGTATAATATCATGTGACTTTATTGAATCACACTCCCTTGAGCTATTAGAAGTGGTCCTGTTAATACTATAAATTGTAACAGTGTATATAATCATGTATCTAGACTCTTTTAGGCCTTTAGAAGCGGTCCTGCTATTATAAATTATTAGAGTGTATTTAGTCATGTAAGTAGACTCCAATGGGCCTTTAGAAGCGGTAGTGCTAAAGCCGCATTAGTAGTACCCCTTCTAGAGGCCTAAAGGAGCCTACTTACATGATCATATACACTCTAATAATTTATAGCATTAGCAGGATCACTTCTAAAAGCCTAAGGGAGTCTAATTTAATAAAGTTACATGTAACAAGAGCTTGGTTTGTTTTGTAGCTGTTTAAAAAATGTTTAAAACCGTTAATTGTAGTGGAATGTATGTGTGAGTGTGTATGAAAGTCAGGGGGGGGGGGGTTGGGACTTCCAAGATTTAGTTAAATTTTTTTTCTTTAAATCATTTATTGACATCTTATGCTCAGTGTTTCTTGCTGTAAGGTGTACAGCATGTATTTCTGGCCGTGGAGCAATTGTGAACAAAAAAAGATAGTTAATAAATACTCATAAAAAATATATATATTTTTTACAGTAAAAAAATCAGTTTTTTTCGCTTAAAATTTTTTAGCTTATGTTTTTATAAAAATTGAGTAGCATATTCTTGTAGCATTTTCAATACTATAAATTTTCGTCAGTTGTAAAGTTATGTATGGTACTTTTTATGCTTTATTTTTTAAACCCTGCTAGGTTAAATTTAAGCTAGCAAGGCGTCGCTTTTCTCGAATCTATGTAATGCTATAAATTGTTTATTGATATAAATGTGCTACAAATTCTCCATCAGGTCCGGTCGGGTCGGGTCCTGCTATGTGCTTTTTTTTCTTTTATTACTACTACTTATACAAAAACTTAAACAAAAATCAAATTTAATAAAATCTATATCTGTTTCTAAGATTTAACCTAAACTATTGCTTAGACATCTTAAATAAGACAATGAAACTGGATTTATGAGAGTTTATACGAGCTCTGACATCCTTCGTTGTTTCCTTAGCCTCTAAAAAATGCCTCCGATTAATCAGGAATGTAAAGTCCGACAGTGAGGATATAGATGTTCCGAAGCAAATATGTCAGTCCTAATTTTTTATTATTTCTTTTTTAGAGAGAAGATTTGGTATTCATTTATATTTGTTATTTTATAAATTTTATTGTGTGTATATAGGTGGGGGGCTTTCCAAAAGTTCGCGTAATAAGGGAGTGGAAGGGGGTAGGTATTTTTGATTAATATGCGACTAGTAGGGTACTATTTCCGGGGACAATTGTCCTGATGAATAAATGAATCAAAAAAAAAAAAAAAAATTAGCAAAAGAAATTTCGGCCGCTGGCACTTCAAACGAAAAACAAAAGAAAGAAATATGTAAATAATATTTATAATAAACAAAATGTTTCACTTTCACTCCCTTATTAGAGGACAAGGGTCTGGTGGCAAAACCACCGTGACGCTGCACGGGCGCTCCAATCACCGCGCGACTCGCCGGCATAATAAAGTTTACATAAGCGGCAGTGTTCATTGATATTTCATATTTGGTTTTCCGAATTTAAAATTAAGTTTGACGATTTATGTGCTCTTGGTGGTTGAAAATTTTTTACGATAATAAGGTTTATTTCATAAATCTCTTCTCAAGTGCAAGTTCGTTTAATTTTTAGTGTTCTGTATGGAACACTTATAAGATCTCTTCGGTGTCCGTCCGTTCGTCCGTCTGTCACACCCGATTTTCTCCGAAACTATTTGATATAGAAGATTGAAATTTGGTACTAATATAGAAATTGATGGCCTCATCAGAGCCGTGTACTTTTAAAAAGTTAAATTTTGACTTAAGGGGTTAGTTTTGGGGGATAAAATCGGAAGTGAAAAAAAATTATTAGGCCATCGAGTGGAGGTGTCAAATGAAAGCTTGTAAAAACACGAGTTCAAAAATATATATAACGTAATACTTGCGCACACTTTCCTTTGTTTTGTTTTATTTTTAAAAAAAATCGGCAAAAAAATCGCTGTCCTCTCCCCCTTATCTCGAAAAGTACTGTTCAAAAAATTTTGAAAAAAAAAATTCTGGAATATTCTCCACGGAGGTGTAGATTGAATGAAAATTATCATGAGTGCATTACCTTTAATAATTTATCTGGTATATAAAAAAAAAAAATCATCAGTTTTCAGTAGAGATCTGAAACAAACTTTGTTGAAAGCTCATTTGGGGTGTGTTTTGTGAAGTCACTGATAATTTTATTCCTCCGCAACAAATTTTTTTTTAAAAGCAAAGCGTATTATATTTTGTATAGTAAGTATTAATTATATACTTACAAATTTTTCGTTTAGAGTAATAAGCGTGAAGATTTTTTCCTAATTATGTGTTCCTATTATAAGCAGGTAGGTACTAGATTTCTAAGAAAAGAATATATTATTTGGTTTTTATTTCGTACTTTTTGAAGCCGGTTTATTTCTGTTTAATTTAACGCAAAACTTCTTTTTACTATTCTCAGATTTCGGAACTTTTGAAAATTGGTCTAGTAGCCTTGTAGACATTCGACAAAAATAATATATATATATATATATATATATATATATATATATATATATATATACATATATACATATATATACATATATATATACATATATATATATATATATATATATATATATATATATATATATATATATATATATATATATATATATATATATATACTATCGCGATATTCGGTATGGTTTACAATCATATATAGACATACATAAATAGTACGACATTTGAACAATGTTCCGTACATACATATTAAACTGAGAACCTTCTTTTTAAAGTCGCAACAACATCGCGCAAAAAATATTCATAGACAAGAAAGATGATGACTATGATTTTCTTATGATATGAAGGGATTTTTTTCAAGGATTGCTTACCAAAACATGAGTCGATATTCTGGACCTAGCCATCAGTTATTACTATTTATTCCTCCATTTTAACCGGGGAGTTAGGAGGCACAAACTTCAAGACGAAGAAGAGGTTAAGACAGCAATTGGAGCACATCTTAACTACAAAAAAACATACTTTCTTTCTTAGTTTGTCAGTTAATTTGACGATCTGGAATACGCATTGTTAATGTGTTAATGCGTCGTATACTGAAAATAAAAAAAATAGATATTTTTTTAATTTACAATCTACAGTCTCTTTAGTTGTCAAATTTTTTATGGCGCCCCTGCTAAATATTAAATTTTAATTTAAAATTTTTCATAAGAACGTGTCATATTTGTATCAGCATCCTGATACTCCGAATAGTTAATGTTTGTTTGCCACACATTCCATACATACCATTATGAAGAGTCATCGAACGGATTTGTAATCGAGTAAAATCCTTCTCGTTAAAGTTGGGGAAATTCGTAATGGTATCACCTGGAGTATTACAGGAATGATTAGAGAGATAGATAGGGACGTTTAAAATGAAAAGATTAAATATTTTCAGTTTTTACATATATCATAGTAATTATAACTCCTATGGATTTTAAATTTCGTAAAGTGCAGAAGTTGTAAATGCTACATCGTTGTTTGGATAAATTTACAGAAAACTGTAATGAAAGCCTTATTAATTTTATTTGAAAATGAGCATTGACAACTTCAAGTCCCGCTTATATAGTTCCAATTACAACTTCTTTAGCCGTGTTGCTAACCAAGGAATGGCATCCCTGCCGAACGCAACAAAAGCATTGACCATGAACATTGATCAACGAATACGTACAATACAAAATACAGGTACGAATACCGTACGGCGAAAGATCTGTATAACGAGCATCAAAATAATGTACGTATCATGTTTACGCACTATTTTGTTGACCACCTGAAAAGTAAGGATGAATCCCTTCAACGAGTAGAGATGTCAGTTACTATGGGCCAGAAATCGATAAAATTGTAATAAGTTTTAAAATTTTAAACTTAATATTTTCAATTAAGAATGAAACAATGCTTTATTTAATTAACAGTGCTTCGGAAACTAAATGTTCCCAAAATACATACAAATGAAGTGTCTGTGAATGTGTAACTATATTGCGTTGGAAAAATTGATAAATCCACGAAAATTCAGTCATGCAGAAAGTAAGTAATGAAACGATAAGTTATAAAAATTGTAGTACTTTGTTGGGAATGTGGAATCTTTGGCACAGTTACTATATATACTGAGTAGTTTTAATGGACTTGTGCTAAAATGTTCCCTGAGTTGTGCTATTATAGCTCACTAAAGAAATTATCTACCGCCTAGTAAGACTTCTAGTCTTGATATAATATCGCAAAAGGTTATAAAATTTGAGTTCAATATAGGCAGGAGCAAATTTCTATTATTTGTTTATGTGTTCTTCAATAATAAAATAACCGGTCAAGTGCAATTTTTTGTTTTCGGATTAAGATTTTTCGTACTTTTTTAAAAATAATAAAAAGAGAATTGTGCGCAAGTGTTACATTATATATATTTTTGAACTCGTCTTTTTACAAGCTTTCATTTGACACCCCACTCGATAACCCGGTAAAAAATATTTTTCACTTCCGATCTCACCGCCTAAAACTAACCGAAGTTAAAATTTAACTTCCAAAACTACACGGCTCTGATGAGGCCATCAATTCCTTTATTAGAGCCAAATTTCAACTTTCTATGTTAAATAGTACGGAACACTAATTATGTCTATTAGGAGTGAAATAAAAGAAATTATGTTATGTATGTTATTTAACGATTTAGTTGAATGCGAAATAATAATTTATACATACATAGAGAGACCAACAACAGAATACCATGCCTGATAAAGTTTGCATAATTTTCTTGATTTTTTAAATTGACAATTAGCATAATTATTACTTTTTGGTTAGCAAACACTTCCTTTAAATTGTTTATTCGTGCTAATAATAATCTTACAACTGATATGATGGCAGTGGAATCCAGGTTATATTTCCGTGGTACCGTGCGTATAGTTTCGGGGTCGAACCCCGGAAGGAAAGTATATTTATTTATTTAGGTATATTTGGATAGACCACATACTACATCGTCCATCAAACAATGCTGCAACAGGCAAGTTCGCTTGAATCAAGACAACATAGAGATTAGGGGGCCACCTATCAGAAGTACGTTTTGATAAGGACTAAGAGCCTACAGAAAACTACCAAGCGGCATGCTGTTACTAAGAAGCTAGTGAACTTTTTATTCTAGAAAGAGATGCTTGTCTAAAGTCAGTCTAGGAGGAGGTCTAAAGAAGATCTAGGGCTGCCATAACACTACCATGAAGACGTTCATCAGATAGTAACGTAAAGGTTTGCCCCTGTCTAGGATCATGGCAAGCGGAAAGTAAGAAGAACGTAGGAATAGTGGCTAAGAGAGTATCATTAGCCAATCATATAGTTCGGATTCTACGTTTAACTGTAGGTCTTGTTTGGTTGAGATTATCTAGACGTTAAGGTGGATCTAATAAAAATAATCTTTTAAATCTAATATGCTTGTCTACAAGCTTCTCCACCCCTAGTGCTGCTACTACTATAACTTATTGAATTGGTTTTTGTAGACTGTTTACTAAATATGCTTTATTTAGTTTTTTATTTACATAATCCGTATGGTTGTTCCAGCTTAAATCATCGTCTAATGTTAATTATAAAAATTCTCTTTCATTTATAATTGATAAGTGAGTGCCATCACTTAAAATGAGGTTAGGCTTTTCTCTATTATAGAAATTTTAAATGTCTACTATGGTTTAAGACTAGGTTCCTTCTATCACATTATCTTTGAGTTCGTCAAGGTTCTAGGCTGTGACGATAATAGGATTGTCATTGGCAAAATACTTTGTGTCATAGCTGATTAATAAAAGAAATTATTGACATAAATATATAGGGGTGGGCGCTGCTTTTCGGGGTTTTTTAAACTATTAGGAACATACTCGTATGTTAGGAAAACGTAAAAATCGATACACTTAAATTTAGCAAAGCTCTACAAATTCAACTTGACTGCTGTCTAATATCTTAAATACCCTATTAAGAGGACTTGCTTGGCACAAAGTGATAAAACAAACGATAATCTAAAAGCTCTTCCTGTTGACTGCTTGTTTTCTGTTAATTTCCGAAAGAAAATGGCCTTATTGTCTTGGCAAATCTGATAATAGGGATTAAGGATGACTGAAAATGGTAGCAGTGTTAATGGTGAACTAATGCGTTTTTTTTCTTTGTCATTATTTGAGAGGAAATAGCTCGTTTTATTGAATGTAATTCCACTTGTGAAAATACATTTTATTGATATAAATTTTGGGAATTTCAAAAAGATCGTATCTTAAGTGGACTATGGTTTATCTCTATTATTTTAGTAATATATAGCAACCTTTAATATTAGTTAAATGAATATTATTTATTTTTTAAAAAATTTAAGCAACAGCGTATTTTTAAAAATACAGTTATTAGTATTGTAACATTTCGAAAAAAGAAGTAAATTAAAGAGATATTATTCATTTTGTCGTTACTAGTGTGAATAAACATATTCAACTGATTTGAACATTAATGTTTCTTTAATCTCATATAAAGCACCGGTAGTAAAATAATTAACAAGGAACTAACTTAAAAAAATTCAGTAAGAAATAATTCCAAATGGATAAATTTGCATACATAGAAAAATATTTAAAAATTTCTAACATATATTATTTTATATTTATATTTAAGTTTTGTCTGTCCTAATCCCTCTACAAAATAATACACCCATTATTTGCTTGGCGGACGACGGATCCGTACCATTTTCTCCAAGTCTCACTATTTTACAACTTTCTAACTAATAATCCACATCGGCGAAAGAAATGGCTAACCTTGAATCGGTATTCCTTGGTTAACACCGATTTAAACGTCTTTTTCAGAAGTTAAATTAGCCTTTATTATTCATTATTGGGTAATATATATATATATATATATATATATATATATATATATATATATATATATATATATATATATACATATATTTTTTTTTTAGGGTGGTCACAAGGTATAGGGGGGAAAAATATTCTCACCGTAATGCCGGAGGGACCCCGCTAAAATTTGTCATTTGTCTAAAAAATAAGATTTGCATAGTTTTAGTTCAATTAGATAACGTTAACCCGTGCCTCATCGAAGTTAAAGCTGTACAATTCGATTTTTTTCAAAAAAAATCGTTGTTTTATCCTCATCAAATGAAAATCGTTCGTCCTAGAAATGTTGTTGTCTTAAAGTTTTACTCCTACCATTTTTTTGTTAAAACTTTTATATTTGAAGATATTCATCATCCAAGACCGGACATAATTCGAATCCTTAAATTCGACCTTCGACCTGTTTAGAAAACGAAAGTGAAAAATGGCAACAAAGATACCTAACTTAAATACTTTTGACCATTTTTTGTTTCCTTTGTAATATAAAACAATTATACAAAAATACATTATTATACAAGATATAATAAGACAAAACTGTCATTCGTTTTAACCTTATAAATAATTTTACAAATTGCAAGGTAGTGGGTATTTACCTGATATTTAGTTCTATTTTTTTAAAAGGTTTGTTTCTGTTCCAAAAAACCTCTCAAGCAGTGAACATTTCAACAACGTTCGTTTAGTGACTTTTCTGTGAGGTTTGCGGGACAATGTTTTCTACAGCATCAACGAGCCATGCAAGTCCGAGTTCAAGGCAGATAGAAATGGTGTATTTAATCGGCCACATGTCTCATCAAACCAGTGGTAGTAAATTACCATCTCATTGTCAAGTTTTTACGCAGTTTATTTTATAATAGACGGCAAGTCAAAGTAAACACCAGAGAAGCTTCAAGACTTACAGTACAGGAAGTGTTAATTTTTTGGGAGAAAGCTACAATATTAACCAGATACCCGAAAGATTGTGTTGCAAAATTAGAAAAACTGTATGGAGAGTGGAGAAAACTGAAAAAAAAGGCTAAAAGATCTAAAAGCACATCGCAAAATAAAAAACTAGAAGCTTTCAAGTCATTCAGGTCACAGACATTTGTTTATTTATAATTAATATGTATGTAAAAGCGTGGTTCAACGCCTCCAAACCCACTTTGGCCCCCCAACCAAGACCTATAATTGTTAAAATCTTTTGTGAAATACAGACAAATTGATAAAGAACTTTCAGACAAGGTACTGTCTAAAATGATAAATCATCTGTAGTATCTCAATTCGGAGATAGTTGCATTTTCATTGTTTGATGAAACTTTAGAAATGTCAAAACAAGCATGGCTGCAAAATGTCTAAAACCAATTTCCGTTGAAAAAAAAGTTACGATGATAAGGATGTAAATGCAAGGCTCAATCTCGAATGATTTATTGGACAAAAAATTGATTATTTTGTTTCTCAACAAACTAAATTTTTTCAAGAGATTTGAAATTGATCCAAATTTTTAAATACTGATCCCTAGAATGATGTGACAATTTGCTAACAAAATAGTAAACGGTTTTAAGGTTGTCAGTGACATAGCTGAAAGAGGTGTAAAATTAATTCAAGACTTCAATTCCTGTTTGACGAAAGATGAAGAACAACGGCAGTTTCTGTTACAAGTTGAATTTGAATGTAGGAAAGTTATTCCTGACTCTTCAAAGGCCACCTTATCTAAGCCGGTACCACCTTGATGTGATAATAAATTGTAAATGTAAATAATAATAATAACTTCTTTTCTTTATATTGCTTCTTTTTTTATAACTAAACTTTAAATAATAAAATACATTTGAACATTATTTCTTCTCATTTTTTATACCTTTTTGCTTTTCGTTTCTCCTAAATCCTCTATTTTCAATTTGGATTTTGCTCTATTTACTTTTGAAAACAGTTTTAAAACTAAAGCCTTTTGTATGTACATACTGAAAAAATAAATATAGTAAAATCTAGAGAGCCGATGTAATTGAATCTTGCAATGTTTTTAGACATTTTCATAAAAAATCGATTTTCATAAAAAGTCAAAACTTCAACCTTGATGAGGCACGGGTTAATGTTATCCAATTGAGCTGAAACTTTACCAATCTCATTTCTTAGTCGATTGGCAAGTTTTAGAAAGCATTGAAATAATTTTATCATTCTGCTTTAAGAGTACGTTATTGTTGATACGAAGTAATTTAGTAGCATTGTTTAAGAGTGCGGTTTTTGCAAATATTACAGTTTAAAGTGCCAATATTACATCTCAGATCTGAAACATGAAATTATTTCTCTGTATCAAAGTGAAAAGAAGCAAATTGAAATAGCAAAATCTTTAAACATGCATAGGGGCACTGCCAGCAAAATTGTTAAGAAGTTCTCGAGAAGGGGCACTGTTGATCCGGCATTTAAAAGTGTTAGACCTCGAAAAACAAGTAAGAGAGTATAGAAAATTATAATTCGAAAAGCGAAAAATGAGCCCAAGAAAACTGTTGTTGATATTAATAAAGAACTAAGGCAGGAATATCAGGGTATATTGGTGTCAGATCTGGATAAACAAATTAGGAAAAGCAATATAAAAAAAACCGGGACGAACTTTGGATGGCCTTAAAACAAGAATGGGAAAAAATACCACCCGATTTTTGTGCTAGGCTTATTGACTCTATGGGCAGAAGATGTCAAACAGTGGTTGACGCAAAAGGATATCCCACTAAATATTAAATATTTTCGACATCTTAGTCGTCTTAGTGAAATTTTTATTTTATAACAAAAATGTTTCCATACTTTTGTTTGTGCATAATTTTGTTACGTTAAACACTAAGCACATTTCTAATAAACTATAACTGTTTTAGTCTTCAAAATGTTTGTTAGTATGTACACGATTAATAAATAACTATTGTAACTGTAAACCGTTTAAATGTTAAAACTAGAGATGGGAATTTTAATGTATTACATTCTACCATCCGTGAAAAACCTCTATTGTGACGTATATATATATATATATATATATATATATATATATATATATATATATATATATATATATATATATATATGTATATTATGTATATATATATATATATATATATATATATATATATATATATATATATATATATATATATATATATATATATATATATATATATACATATACATATATATATATATATATATATATATACATATAATATATATATATATATATATATATATATATATATATATATATATATATATATATATACAACTTTTATTAGTATTCGCCATAATGTGAATATAATTAGTAGAAAGTAGCGAGAATGTGAACGGCAATGAGATGCTACATTTATTTAACAACGCTGCAACGTCTCGAATCTTGATTTGAATATTTATTAAGTTTAAAAATACAGTATCTTAAATTACATGGCGATTCATAAATGACAAAGTATAATAAGTGTACTGAAAATTAATGAATAAACTATATAATTGTATAATAATACGTATAACATATGTTTGATATTATTTAATACCAAATTCTAATATGTGATGTTCTCGTGGATAGTTTTAGTTTATTTTAACTTGTATGTGTACAGTATTTTTAGAATAAATAGCAGAGATCAGAGATCTTCATTAGATTTAACCTGATTAGATTTTTCTGTTAAAAATTTGTTGATGCAAGTATTGACAAAGTTTGTGGGGTAGTTATCAAATTTAAGTAAGGATTTTACCATGCTTAAGTTTTCTAAGTACTCAGATTGTGCTTACTTTGTGTTGTATCAGATGATTTGATAGTTAGTTCAGTAGTCTTCCCGAATTAGTTCATTTTCTATACCAGTTGGTCTGAGTGATTCATTTGCATTTCCATAGATCGTCGTGCCTGGTGGGGTGGTCACAATTAAAAGTACTGAGTAAAAACTTTGTTGGTTCCTTTGGAGGTGCCAAAATTATATGGTCTACATAAAGTTTCATAAAAGGAATAAAAAACTACACATTTCAGGAATTAGATCTTCCATTATTATTGATGCTGAACTGGGGCTAGCTGGATTATCCATTGCAATCCCATCTAATTGATGAATGTCGAAAGAAAAATAACTACTATCAAGGAAAAATTCCACTAACTGAGTGATGATATGTTTGGAAACTTCAGTGTACGCTGAAATAAAACGCCATTTTATGCATAATATTAATTACTTATTTAGGAATATCACTAAACTATGACGCTACATCTAACGATGTTAAGATGGAATTAGCAGGTGAGACAACAGTGGTAGTAAATTTAACAAATTGAATAGAGTTTTAACATATGTGATAGTTATTAGGTTATTATGAACTATTTTAGTTATGTTAACGGTCGAAAAATTCAAACAACTTGCTACTGATAGCAGGCTCAAATTTTATTTATGAGTTTTTGTAAATCAGAAATAACTGAGATTGCCTTCTTTAGTGTTCCGTACGGACAGACACTTCGGTGTCTGTCCGTCTGTCAGATTTTCTTCGAAACTATTTGTCATAGAAAGTTGAAATTTGGTACTGATATAGGAATTGATGACCTCATCAGAGATGTGTAGTTTTAAAAGTTAAATTTTGATTTAAGGGGTTAGTTTTGGGAGGTGAAATTGGAAGTGAAAAAAAAATTACTAGGTCATCGAGTGTGGGGTCAAATGAAAGCTTGTAAAAACACAAATATATATATATATATATATATATATATATATATATATATATATATATATATATATAATGTAATACTTGGGCACACTTTTCATTGTATTATTTTTAAAAAATGGCGAAAAAAAAGGATAAATCTCTGTCCCCCCTCTTATGTCGAAAAGCACAAATCAAAAAATTTTAAAAAAAATTGTGGAATATTCTCCACAGGGTGTAGATTGAACGAAAATTATCACGAGTGCATTACTTTAATAATTTATCTGGTGTATAAAAAAAAAATCAAGGTCATCAGTTTTCAGTAAAGATTGGAAACAAACTTTGTTGAAAACTCATTTGGGGTATGTTTTGTGAAGTCAGTGATCATTTTATACCTCCGCAACAAAATTTTTTATTTTAAAAGCAAACAACGTACGGAACACTAATTGCGCAAGTTCCACTTGCGCTTGACCGGTTATTTTTTTGTAGAATCATTACTGTGCATTGCATCGTCTTGCGACAGATGATGCATTGTGTGAATGTATTCTTGTTTGTACATAATTACCGCGTAATTACCTTTATCCGACTTACCTATGATGATGTTTGGGTATTGTTTGTGCGGTGTGTCGTGTCATTATTATAAAAAGTCTTTAAAATGTTAGTTGATGTTAATCTGAGTTTATTCTTCTGATTATCACTAATGGTCATATTATATATAGAAAATTCATTAATAAACTTGTTGGTAGAAATATGGATTTTTATTAAGGGAACAGTGAACTTTGGTTCTAAACTTAGTATTTTACTTACATTATTAGGAACCCTAATATTGGTATAGTTGAAAATAAATTGTGCGTTGAAGTTAGGTGTTATACTTTGGGTTTTTCATTAATGCTCTTCCAATTTATGTTTTTTTTTTATTGTTTTCTGGTATATGTAATGGTATAGATAATGAAATTTTCATAATGAACATTTGGAAGGAGTTGACTTGCCCTATTTTTATTGCTTTTAAGTTGTTCTTCTATAAAATATCTCTTCAACATAGCAACCTTGATTTCAAGGTTTAATATAAAACATCTAACTTTGAAGATAAGGTTTTTGGTTTCTTCTTTGTAACGATGATCCTCAATTTGAAGGGAGTATAAACATTTATGTTGTTTGCAATGGGATTAAGGAAATATTTTATACTTATATTGTAGCAGGAAGATTCGATGGTTTCGTAGAGATGCCGACTTGTGAAAACTATTTTCAATGTCTCAAAGCAGACTAAAGAGTTCCATACAATATAATAACTTGATGTTATTTGCTGTTATCTTGATCTCATTTGGGATTAAAACTTTGGAATCGTTTTTACTATAAATGAATGAAATGATTTTTTCTGAAGTTTTTTCTGGATCAGATGGACATCGATGCTTTCTGACCACTTTCCTAGAAAATTCAAATTTCATCATCATTTTATTAATGCTACTTTACGTTTGATTTCCGAGAAAAACACCTGACGTGGGGCTTTTCACTTCTTCTTTGGCTTCTTCTTTCTTATATGGTGTGTCATATAAGTAGGCATAATGCCTGTTTTATCCCCATTAGGCCTCTTTCGATGTGGACGTCGAGCATTCCTTCCCCCTTTTCGGAGGTCTGCCCCTAGTTCTTCTAACGCAGGGTTTATTGAGTTTGGCCCTTTTTACCAGTCTGTTATTGTCCATCCGATCTACGTGTTTATTCTATTGTTTTCTTCTAGTTCTGGTCCATTTGAATATTTCTTGGATCTTATTTAGTTCTTGTAAACCTTTATTGCGGATTCTGTCGTGGATAGTTTTTCCATCTAATCAGTTTCATTTCTGTTGTCCTCATCATTTGCGCTGTTTTACATGTGTCAGCTCTCGTTTCTACAGCATATGTGAAGATTAGTCTCACTGTTGCCTTGTCTGTTCTTATTTTACTTTCCACTGTGAGGTATTTATTTTTCCACACTATATCCGTAAAACAACCTGCTATTAGTGATGCTTTCATAGACTGTTGTTTTACTTCCCTGCTTAAGTCTCCGTAGCTTGTTATCATTGTTCCCAGGTATTTAAAATTATAAATATTCAATGATACTTTCTTGGACCTCCAGCTTGCATCTTAATAATTCTTTTGAAGCTATCATACATTTTCTCTTGATTGTGTTGATAATCATATTTAGTTTTTCGCTTCCAAATTGAAGGCATGAAAGATCTTCTGAAGGTTATCCTCAGAATCGGAAATGAGGACTGCATCATCGGCGTAGCAAGTTGTGTGGAAGTGTGTGTTGCCTATTCTGTATCCTCTAGTTTTTGGAAGATTCTCCACAATTCTGTCCATGACGAGGTTGAAGGTAAAGGGACTAAGTGAATCGCCTTGTCTTACTCCAGCATTTATATTACTTCCTTGCTCAGTAGATGTCCCACTTTTATATTTGTTCTACATTTTGTGTTAATGTCATGTATAATTTTTATTAGCTTCTGGTTTGTCTGCTTTTTTTGTAATAATTTTATAATATCTGTTAATTGCACTCTATCGAAGGCTTGAGTCATGTAGACGAAACACACATACGCAGGTTTGTTAAATTCTTTAGCTTTTTCCATTACCTACCTCACTATAAATGTGGCATCTATGGTCGATCTATTTTTGCGGAATTCCTGTTGTTCCTCGCTTATTTGAATATCCTCCACCTATAACATTTCTTCCCGTATGATTTTTGTTTTTACAACATGACTAAAACTTAAAATTAAAAGAAGCAGAACTTTATATTGTAATTGTAGATCAAAATTCTTGAACTGTTGCATTTAAGTACAACCTTATATTAGTGTAGTTCTGGTTAGTACAATACGTGACGTGAAAGTTACATGAAAATTAAAAACTAAAGATTAGAACTCAACATGCAAGAAACAAATTACCTATCCATAGGGACGTATTCCACAAATATCCGATAGGAAATAGAAGAAATAACTTACTTCTTACGTTCTAATTATATCGATACAACAGGAACAGATGATTAAGAGATTAATGAAAAAATGATAGGAGTACAATTAGCTGTCGAAATGGAGCACTCTGAAGCCATGAAATTAAGAATGAGAATGAAAATATAGTATTCATCAAATACGTACTAAAGGTTGCCTGATTTATGGTGCATGTACATTAAGGATGAAGAAATACAACCGCAAAAAACTTTAGTGCATAAACATGTGTATAGGCGATCATTAAAAATAACAAACCGCAGGACACTTGAAAGACCAAAATGACCTGGAAAAAAAAAACGGAATCTTGAGAGCAATGAGCTCAAAGGAACTAAGAGAGGACCAACGGAATGCAAAAAAGACATGAAACTTAGGCACCGAACAATATTGGAGGGCGTCTTGTATCCAATATCAGTATAAGTTCGGGTGGATTTAGTGGATTAATGAGTTAAGTTGAGAAACACTGTATTATTATTTCTTTATACTATTTCTTTAAACTAGATTTACTAGATTTAATATTAAGCCTTAAAGAAATGAATGCATTTTAAGCATTAATGTACTTTCTATCTCACCTAACATCATTAGAATGACTCTTAATTGCCTGAGTAATCCTTTGTTAGATGAAGCAGTGCAAAATAACTTTTAATTTTCAGAATGTAAATTTATTTTAAACAAACTGTTTTTACAGTATATTTTCTTGTATTTATATTAATTTACAGTAAAAACAGCCTAATCTATTCTTGATTAGAGGCCTTCCATACATAAACTAAGCATGTTTTATTGATGGAAAGTCAACAATGTCAGCAAATAAAGATACCATCAGTCTACAGATTACTGCTATGAATAATTTCAGAGCAATTAATGAAGTGCGCCGTTAGTAAAAGCCCTCCACTCACTGTACTTTACTAAAGGATTTAAGCTTTTAAGCATGATGGCAAGTAAATTATTACCCGAAATTGTTATTCGTCCAGTAATTCCGAAATAAATGCGGAATTTACTATCAAGCTAGCCACGAAATTTTAATACAATAACCATTGTTATTACTAGCTTTATCAATTGCAATAGAGAAGAATTTTTTTTAAATGAAAATTACACCCTAATTATTAAAAATTGCATGGAAAAAAAAACTAGTAGACGATTCGGCTGTCTATTTACATCTAATATTCAAAGTAGTAAAGCATGGCAGAAGGATTAAGTATCCATAAATTTAATGTAGTTTCAATAGTATTATAAAAATTATACCTGGCACTTCAATAAATTTATATAGTTAAACAAATAAGGACTTAAAGGAGTGAGAGAGGGGTAAGAAGAATTGCTTCTTATACAGGGTGCCACATATTTATGGAATAATTATTCCACAGCATTTATTAATCAGTGTATCAAAAAAATGTTTAAATAAAAGTTATAGGGTGTTATATGGCGCACATGCCGACGTTGACAATGAAATGTTTCGAACTGTCAGTTCGAAGAAATTACGCCATCTTGATTCGTTTTTAGTGGAAAGCCCTATATATTGTTCTATTTTTGAGTCCTACTAAAAATTTTAGATGTTATTTGTCTAACATACCATATGTCTAAATTGAATTGTTTTGGAATGATTGTCATTGAAAGTTATATATAAGTCTATCTTATTTTTATATTTGAAGTCAGGGCTCCTCCACGTCCATATGCGACTCTGTCGTTTTTTGAAGAAAGTGTTTATAGCGTATAATTTATTAATTTCTAGGACGTTTACTTGCATTTCTCCTTTTTCGTTCCTTTCTTCTACAAAGTATTCTCTAATTGTGGTCTTCCGTTCGTCTTACGTTTGCCTATTTTCGCGTTAAAGTCGAATATTATCATCGTATGACTAGAAGGTTTTTTATTTATTGTCTCCAAGAGTTTTTCATAGAACATTTTAACATATTCATCTTTGTAATTTGAGGTGGGCTATTCTGTTTGAAATACCTACAAATTGCAATGCTTGCCAAAGTAAAATTAAAATCACCAGCGTCTTTTTTTTATTTTGCAAATAAAAATTTAACGTGTCTGCATCTGGATTTTTTGAAGTAGCCGCGTCAATAAAGTACCGGCTAATCTTTTCAACATCGTTTAATGTGGCCGGAATTGTGTTTTTAGGTTTAGAGTAAATGTTTAGATCTCGCAAGATTTTCCATTTGTTTTTTGAGTTTTTAGGTGTTAAGTTGTTAGTAAGGTACTGTTTTTTAGCATTTTCCACTGCAATTGTCACCTGGTTTCGAATTAGTTTGTATGTGTCCCAGTTAGTATGAGTTTTATTTTTTTTATACTTATGTAGGGCTTTATTTCGTATGCACATAGCATCTTTTATTTCCTGGGTAAGCCAGGGTGCTTTTCTTTTAGTAATACGAGCTGTTTGTATTGGTGCATGTAAATCAAAAAGTCCGGTAAGAATAGTATTAAATAATTCCAGTTTTACATTGATGTCACGAGTGTAGAATATGTTACGGAACGGAACTGACAAAAGATCGTTGTGAAAGTGTTGTTTATTAAAATTGCGAAAGTTCCTGTAGTTTAAGAAGAAAGGTTTTTGTTTAAATATTTGAAGTTTTAGTTCACATTTAATTAGTAAGTGATCGGAAATGTTAAGGGTAGGATCCACTACAGCAATCACCTGAAACTCATCGTTTGAACATAAGATAAAATCAATTAGAGTTGCATTGGTTTAACAATATCTAGTAGGCTCATTAATAATTTGTTTTAGACCGTATGACTGCAAAACTGAAAAAAAATTTTGGGTGTATCCCGAGTCTAAGTCCAACCCATTAATATTGAAGTCCCCAAGACATACAAAATTGTCAGATCTCAGTGGATGCTGAGAGACATTTAACTCAAATTCTTCAAGACATTCATTGAAGTTAGTAAATCCGGGGGGCCTGTAGATTGCCCCTAAGAGGGTCCCAATATTCCCGGCTCTGAACTCAACCCATAGTTGTTCAGAATGATTGGCTGCATCACAATTTACCAATTCGCATTGCAAGGTAGTTCGAATATACAAGACGATACCCCCACCTCTGCCTTGCCCACGATCAAATCTTAGAAGCTTATACCCATTTATGTTGAGTCTTTCATTAACTATCGAGTCACTTAGCCAGGTCTCAGTTATAGCTAAAATGTCAATTTCGCTATTTTCCAAGTAGTTTTCAAATTGATTAAATTTAGGAAAAAAAGACCTTGAGTGTATATGACCTATTACTATCTTTTTTTTGTTTGCTACTCATGATAAAGAACTCAAATTATTGACTTTCATGGATACCAGTAAAATGTAAAAAAAGAAGAAGAAAAAAGAATAATTAACCTAAGAGTTCATTAAGGTGATCTTCGTCAGTCAATATATATATATATATATATATATATATATATATATATATATATATATATATATATATTATGTATATATATATATATATATATATATATATATATATATATATATATATATATATATAACAAAAATAAATTTTTATTTCCTAAAATAGGAAGAAAGAGTTTTAATACTTGAGAGCGTTTTTAACGAAGTTCGTATAAATTCTGCAATGCAAAACAAATGCGTGTTTTATCAATGTCTCCTGCTACCCTAAACAAGATATTCTTTGCTTCTCTTGTGTAAATTTACTTTGCCAGATGGAAATCTTTAAAAAGCTTAGAGTAAGAGGAGTTGAGAATTTCGTTATCAAGTAAAAGATGGCGGGAATTTTTATGTTAAAATGTTTAGAACGTTTAGAGTAATAATATTATTTTCAACATTTATTTAATGACTCAGTGATAGATCGCTGTATGGACGTATCAGACTGCATATTAGGGCATAATGTTGAAACTTTATTTTGTCATCAAATAAAAAATTTCCTAACCTTATTATTGTTTTTTTATTTCAGTTATTTTCATTAGTAAGTAATTATAAGTGAAACAAAAGTTGTATATTAGCTGGGAATATTTCCCAACGAACTGTTTTTTTTTGTAGTTTATAGCATGCTATCAAACTTACGTTAACAGTTATTAGTTTATAGAAATAGGGTGATCTATAATAGGGGTAGTTAATATTTATCTAGGATCTTAATTTGAAGGTTGACTTCTTTAAAATCTTAAAATGACAAAAATTTCTTATATACAGTAATATTGACGACTTTTTAAATTCAGAAGTTATATTATATTGTTATTTAAAATTGGCTATTAAACAATTTAATTTTATAAATGTTAAAAATAGCTGTTTAAATCGAATAAAGGTAAAAAAATAACTAATTTGGAGTGGTTTGCTGAGAAACGATTTCTATTTTTCTCTAAATCAGTTAAAAATATTTTCTTGAAAATAAAAAGCATGTCTACTCTCTCGTGACACAGAATATATAATTGTAAATATATATATATATATATATATATATATATATATATATATATATATATATATATATATATATATATATATATATATACGGGGTGCCCCATATGTATGGAATAATGATTCCACAGCATTTATTAATCAGTATATCAAAAAAATGTGTAAAAAACAAGTTATCGGGTGTTATACGGCGCACATGCTGACGTTGACAATAAAATGTTTTGAACTGTCATTTCGAAGAAATTGCGTTATCTCGATTTTTTTAAATGAAAAAACCTGAACTAATTTCAACTAACGCGAACAGAGTTTTGCAGAGAATCCGGGGTGATCTGTGCTAATTCATATTTTTTTTGTTGTAAATCTTCTACAGTTTTGGGTAGGCTTCGGTAAACTTTGGTTTTTAAATGACCCCATAAATAAAATCGAATGGCGTCAGGTCATGTAGGCCATTTTACAGCACCTCTTTTGCCTATCCATCTAAATATCTACGAACATTCTTATTCCAACTTGTGCAGGTCTTTTTATCGATGAAAATAATTTGGATACCCCTAACAGGAATTTGTGGTATCAACAGGATGGAGTACCTCCTTACTATGAAATCAGTGTTCGTAGATATTTGGATGCGATTTTTCCTAATCGATGTATAAGCAGAAGAGGTAGTGTAGAATGGCCTGCAAGGAGTCCCGACCTTACGCCACTCAATTTTTTTTTTTATTGGATCATTTGGAAACCAAAGTTTACCGAAATTGACCTGAAACTGTAGAAGAATTACAACAAAGAATTAAATATGAAGTAGCACAGATCACCCCGGATTCTCTGCAAAACTCTGTTCAGGCTGATTATGACAGTTTGTTACCTTAAAAAAAAACCCTAGAGTATTTATTAATAGTTTTTTTTTGTCTTTTTTTATTTTAAATATCAAATGACAATAATTCCAAAACAGTTCAATTTAGACATATGAACAAATAATGTCTAGAATTTTTAGTAAGACTCAAAAATAAAATAATATACAGGACTTTCCGTTTAAAAAAAATTAAGATGGCGTAATTTCTGCGAACTGACAGTTCAAAACATTTTATTGTCAACGTTAGCATTTGCGCCGTATAACACCCTATAACTTTTATTTAAACATTGTTTTGATACACTGATTAATAAATGATGTTGAATCATTATTCTTTACTTATGGGGCACCCTATATATATATATATATATATATATATATATATATATATATATATATATATATATATATATATATATATAAAAAAATATAAATAGATCTTCGAAATGGCAAGTCGTTTAAAGTTGTCAATTTTTGTTAATTCTAAGTTCCAAAATAAACCATAGATTATAATAGTTAGAAGAACCTTTACAAACATTTCATAATTTATTCTCCTCCTGCAAAGGTTATACTCAGATTCCACATCTAACGTTTCGCCTATTGCGATCAATCATAACCTTCGTTTTTTTTAATACAGATTTGGATTTTTTGTTTAATTTTTATTCACCTCAGATACAAGAATATTATGTCACTCGGCCTTATATTCTAAGCTTTCGGTGCGAAATATTCAAGACTAGCCATGCTCGCGGCTCTTCTTATGTGGACTTGATTTACTATTATCGTCACTGCCTATTCCTTATGTTACCTAACGTAATAAAATATATCCTGTAACCTTACCAGAGAACATATGTATTTCATAAAAGAAACACGTAAATCGGATAAGTGGTCCTTGAGTGCCAGGCGCACTAACGGACAGACAGACAGAGATACGTGGAATTTTATATATATTATAGATGTAATAAAAATATATATAGTTAAGGATTAAAAAAAAACACGTAAATCGGATAAGTGGTTCTCGAGTGATAAGCGCACTAACGGACAGACAGACAGACAGAGAGACGTTGCATTTTATATATATTATAGATTATAGATAAACATATTATTTTAAATGGGATACTAAATTTTTATATATGGAACTTAGTTTTTCATTTTTTTTGGAAATTTGATTTTGACGACTTATAAAGTTCCTTCAATAGCTAGAAACTAAAAATACTGCACTATTGTCAACGTATTTTGAATCTACCTTGAAATGATAACTTTAACCGACTTTGTATATATATATATATATATATATATATATATATATATATATATAGATGTCTTTGTGTCTTTGTAACATATTTACCAGAACACACCCTGTAAGATATCGAATCACTTTCTTTAAGAAAGTTAGCATTGAATGTCGCTTAGGTTGGACACGCAATAATATATTATTATAACCACTGCTTCAAAGTTTTAAGCAAATCCCTAAGCAGATTCGAAATAGGCAAATTTTCCCGTTTTCAATTTCGATTTCCGAAACCAACGAGCTATCTAAATCTCCCCGAAACCCACGGTGTTAGGGAGTTTTTAGACTGGTTATATGTCATTCTAGACATAAATTCTTTCCCACATAAAATTTCCCTAAGAAGCAGTGGTTTAAGTCATCACTATAGCATTTATTTTACTTTTATTGAAAGGGGATATTTTATGGGTATAATAAAATGACGAGACCGTCAAGAGTTATGGCGTTACTACGAACAACTCGACGATATTTAAATAAATTTTCAATAATAATAATGCCTAAATACTTAAGTTAATGTGTAAAATTGCTTCCGTTTAGTTTCTTAAATAGCTTAGAATTTAATAGGAAATTACGGTCTTTATGTTAGGAAGTAGCTCAAAAATTCTGAGGAGGCACACAGGTACATGACACAGGACTAACTATTTGTAACTCTCTTCATCTCTTTCTGGTTGTTTATTCGTATAATAAAGAACTAATTAACACTAACTGCTACATAGTATAGAAAATGATAGGATGGTTATTAAGCCGCCCCAGAGGGCAATGAGAAAGAAATCTGGTATCTTGACTTTAAGCTTTTGGTTAGGTAGAATAAACGATAAAATAAAAAGGTAAAGTAAAAGTTCTTGTAATTATCGCTTCATAAAATATTAACTAATAATAATATTTTATTCAAAAAGAAAGATAATGGGAAGATACAACGAATTGTATGTTATATGAGTACCCGGATAAGTAATAGAAATTTTGTTTTCTTGTTTGTCGATCTGAGCCCGACTGATGAGCGCAATAAGAGAACATTGGATAGACTACTGAAATATGGGCCTCGGCCGTTTTCAGTTGTTTTACATTAAACCAAAAAGAAAGAATGCTATATTAATGAAAATGTCCAATATGTACACATCTACTTGCCGTCAATGAGGGAAAATGTACGTGAAGAAAATGGTCACATTTTTTTGTTAAAATTCTTGCAAAGATAATTTCTTGCATCATTTTCGTGGCATCCGTGGTAGCACTACTGCGTTGTATAAAAAATTCCTGGAAATTTAAATGTATTTTTTCGTTCCTAATCAATGTCTCTCGACATCCACACCCAGGAAAGATTCTAGTAAGGGGAAGAGTCGAATGATTAAAAAGCACTGTTAACGGGCAGTATTATATATATATATATATATATATATATATATATATATATATATATATATATATATATATATATATATATATATATATATGTATATATTCAATTCAATTAATATATTCAAATTGCTACATCTCTGTATCAAAAACAATTGGAGAAAAATATTTATAAATCGCACTCAATAATAACAAGTAAAACTAACTTAAAGAGGTCTCAAACTTTTAAGTGCTGCTCCTGTTTATCTGACGGTGAATTGAAATCTACTTACCAATACCCATTTTCTTAAGAATTAAAAATTTCCTAGTAAGGAATGCGTTAAACACATATAGGTAAAAATTTTAATTCACTATTTTTGTTTAATTAAACAAATCGTTATAACAACTAATTGAAACCAATCTTCGGCAACATCAATGACTCACTTAGGGTACTTTTGGTATTACCTATTAACAATATTTCACGGAAAAACGTTTTTGACATTTCACCGATGGTGTCTAACGTCTATCTCTTTATATTATTATTTTTAGAACTTCCTCTCTTTCAGTGAGAAATTCCAGTGATCATCAAGTGTTCCAGTGGTGCATTACTTTTTAAAATTACTCATTTCAGTGGTCTATACAATTTTTAACAGTAATCAAATTTAATAAAAATAAGGATTAGGTATACTTCCAATTCACCAGGAATTACCTATTTTATTATAGTAGACAGTTAATGACATCCTGAATATATATATATATATATATATATATATATATATATATATATATATATATATATATATATATATATACGAGTATATATATATATATATATATATATATATATATATATATATATATATATATATATATATATATATATATATATATATATGTATATATATATACATATATATATATATATATATATATATATATATATATATATATATATATATATATATATATATATATATATATATGTATATATATATATATATATATATATATATATATATATATATATATATATATATATATATATATATATATATATTACATGCAGCTAGAGTTTCGGTAAAATTTTGTTTTCTTGTCACATCAATAGCAAAAGTTTGGTGTGTAATTAAACACCGTGTTTATCGTAGGTTCGGCAATTAAAATCAATATATTGCCTATTCGGGAAGGGGGGTGTATTGGATTCATGTTGATGCTGGATAATATTTCAATATAAAAACAACTTTATAATATTTATATGGTAAGCCTTACAATGTAAGCTTAATTGTTTAGCATAACTGTTACATGTATGATTGGCATTTCATTATCGAGCAATAACAATTCCTTATATGATCATTTTTTTGCATTTCTTGTTTGATTATACACTAGTACTGTGAGTTCTAGAGAAAAGCAACTGAATATAAGAAACGACACAATGTACTATAACTTGAGAAATATTTACAGTTCTCTGCATGAGATGAGTATGTCTAAATTTAATTTTATTGAGACACATAAAAATACTACAGGTGTTACAAATTATTACACCAATAGTCAAGAATCAATAAAAATCGAGATATAATTCTGACTGACTTTAGCATATAACCTGCGATTTTTATTTTGGGATTTTCACCACCATGATCAAAATAACAAAATATGATCTTGGCTTTGTATTTTTCGACATTATAGAAAATTTTTGCATTCATTTTAAAGACACCTGTCAAAAAACTACTTATAGAGTTTTTTAAGAAGAGATCAAATAAATTCTTTTAAAAAAAAAAATCACCAATTTAGATTATTACCGATCTCTCTAAAGTCCATATCGAACGTCCGTTTATGAACAAAGGCCTTCCTCATTGTACACCATCTCTTTCTATCTTGTTCTCCCTTCGTCCAGTCAGTTTCAGGTAATTTGTACAACGTGTTCGTGTGCGAAGGATGATGTTCCATCTAGAATGACTATATCTTGTCATATATCCTGCATAATTCTACTTTAGAGTGGTGATTGTTTCATCTGGGTCTTTCATTCCTGTTGTTCAGCTAATCGACTAATTAGTCTTCCTGTCCTTGACAGATTCATTTGACGTTCCATAGCACCTTGTGTGATCACATTTTTTATTGTTTGTTTAGTCCAAGTCCAAGTTTGGTGTGCCATATTCTTTTTTTGAAGTATGCATACCTTACAAACCTTCTCTTCCTAGTTGTATTTAGCGGTTCAGGTTAATGTATTTTTCGACGTCCTCAAAGTTACAATTGTTTATTATTTTGTATGGGTCTTTGCTACAAATGATTTTTGTCTTTTTCAGATGCATTTTCAAGCCTACTTTATTTAAGTTTTTATATCTATGAGAACAGTCTATAGTTCTCTAAACTAGTTTTGTTCCCTTTTTTGTGCAGGAGACTATCTCATTATCCCACGTTTCTTCTTGTTTTCAAGCATTCGTTGAATAATTGGCACAGCTGAGATAAGAGTTCGTCACCTCCTTCTTTTAGCAGCTCCACTGTTATGTCATCCTCCCTTAGCACTTTGTAGTTTTTCATGTCTGATAAGGCCTGTTTGACTTCACCCACGATAATATCAAGCATTCCTTCAGATCCGACATCTTTCCTGTGTTGTTTTATATTCTGGACTTTCATTAAATTGAGAAGTATATATATCCTTATAAAATGTTTCTGTGATTGTGATTATTTCATGTGTCCCTTTTGTTTCTATCCTTTCCTTATCCCTTAGACTGATGATTTGTTTTCTTCCTTCTCCTTTTTTAGATTTTAGGTTCATGTTTTGTTCTATTGTTCTTTGTACCTCAGTATCGTAGTATTTCTGCGTATCTCTTCTGATCAGCCTCCTTATTTCCTTAGCGACTTTCCTGAAATTATTTTCTCTAGATAACTCATTCCTCTGATTTAACATTTCTCTTGTTTCTACACTTAGTCCTGTTTGGTTTTTTTTTGGCTGTATTTTTGGCTGCTTCTCTTACCAACGTTATTAAGTTGTCTGTTTATATTTCTAGCCAAATATTTCTCTTTCTGTTTTGAATGCTGTCTTAGTTTTACTTTCATTCTATTCTTTATACTTTGCCATTTTTACTTAATTTCAATTTCAATTCTTAATTTTAGTTCTTGTTAGTCTACGGTCATTTGATATTTTGAATGAGTCGAGTATACTGATATATTGAATGATGTCTTATTGTAGCAATGTTATAGTCGATCCCATTCTTTGTATTCCCATGAGGGCTAACCCAGGTCCACTTTTTTAGTTCGTTTTTTTTAGAATGAGTTCACGGTGAATAAGTGATTCTTCAAAAGAAAGTCAAGAAGCATATATCCTTGTTCGTTTTTTTCATGGAAGCTGAAATCTCCTAAATTTTCTTCAGTGTCGTCTTGTTTACTTCCCAATTTGGCGTTGGAGTCACCGATAATTATTGTGAACGTGTTTTTATTTTTTTGTGATAATTCACGATAATTCGTCATAAAATATTTCTATTTCTTCTTCAAGGTGGGATGATGTTGGAGCATAACACTGAATACATTCTATAATCTGCTTGGTGGATATTTTTATTGTCATATCTATATTCTATTTGATGTGCTTTCAAATTTTGTGATTTGTGAGAAAAATATTTATTACTTGTCGGCTTTCATTTTCTGATCATCTACAATATAAGATATGACATGATGGTAGCGGTTTTCCTTTCTTTTCCAAGTTTTATATAGAGCGACTATATCCCAACGAATTTTCTTTAGTTATTCTTCCAATTGCATTTTGAAGCAGCATTAACCGTTTCGATTGACAATTTCGTCAACCTGCGACAGCCTTTATTTACCCAGGGATTCTTCACATCCCTGGTCTGTATGCTGTTCCAACCGCTGTCTTGGTTAGGGATTTGCAGACCGCCGGGAACTCGGGGCCATTTCTCCTCTTCTATAGACATGAGAGTTTAACTATTATCTTTTACGCTGGCTTATGATGGTTGGAAGATGGCTTGAGAGGGGTAGGGATATTGTGGCTTGTGATGAGAATATAAGTTATGGACTTGAGTTTCCTCAGGTGAAGGGATGACTTTCCCCAAGTAAGGAATTAAGGCGACTCACGTAGGCAGGAGCGCATCCCTGAAACAGATCTAACTCTTGCGGGGATCGCAAAAGTGTATCTACCAGCTATCTAGATTTAGATTATTACTAAAAATAAATCGATGCAATTTTTCCTATATTAATCATTGCTTTTGTGCTGAGATAAAAATTAGTAGAAAATTTTTCTTGGTCAATGTCAATGTGGTACCATGTTTGGTTGACGGACCAACTCAGCATAAACGCTCTTACCATTGTTTATTAAGGAATGACTGACAATGTTACATGTTTTCAAAATAACTAACTTCTGAATGTTTTTGTGTACCATATGTTTGTGTTGAGTCCTAATTGTACAAACTGTGATGTGAATGTTGTTGGTGTAAAGCCTGTGGCTGATATGACGAGGGGGACAATGATGACTTATTCTTGTTTCCATCTCATTTTTATTTCTGTTACAAGGTCTGTGTATTTGGAAATTTTTTGTGTGTATTTCGTTTGGATGTTTGTGTCATTGGGGACAGCTATGTCAATTAGATACGAGATTATTATTATTATTATCATTAGTGTGACAAAAAAATCTAAAGAATGATTATTGTATTTACTATTAACTGTACTTATTCCTATGTTTTGTTTTATTGGTATATGTTATTTTGTTGATAAAGTATTATATTTTTAAAATAAATAGAAAGGTAATAATAAATATATATAATGACTATATATATTTATTATTATTATATATATATATATATATATATATATATATATATATATATATATATATATATATATATATATATATATATTATTTACAATAAACTGTGTGCTAACCATGAAGCTTGTTATTAACTACCTAATTGCAATTGTTATTATGAAGACGCTATATAAGTTTTGTTGCCCCATAGGCAGAAGCTTCAGCATTCTAGAACGTGAACAACTTTCGAACTTCTGTATTTACTATCAAAACTTATAATAGTATCTAAGTGCAAACTGAGAGTCTCCCAATTGATGGACTTAGTTTCAACCAATAATTTATAGTTCGATAATATACATAAATACGTAACATGAGAACCTAAGCACGTACAAGGTATTATCTTAGGTCTTCCTTGCAGAAATATATAAGAGAATTGCAATACTTCCAATTCTTTATTTAATAATTGATTTTTATTTCAGTTTTTCCCTTCATCGAGGTCTTTAAAACTCCAAATAAAAATCCAAGTGTTAGTTTTCAAACGATCTCGTATAATTTAGCAAATTCTTGTGGCTATTAATGATTAAAAACTAATTTGTTCGTATCTTGGAAAACCTTAATTTTTCTGGAAAATATAGTGCGCATTTTTCTGCTATTGAACAGCAACCTTGGACCTGACATAATAGAACGTCTTGGAATAACACGAAAATGACGGACATGGTTGTTGAATGGTTTCAAATGGAATGTGAGGAAGTCTCTAGCTTTTCTTAGAAAAATTGGTAAATAAACTTTATTCATTCATAATAAATATAAACATTCGAGATGTTATACCGAGGAGAACAAACTTCTCTGTTCTTACTTTCGAGGAAATCATAATTTTAAAAGATATTAAGTAAAGTTTTTGGGTGTGAGGAATTAAAAATTATATTATTATTACCGTGTTCTTCCGCGATGATACGTGTGACATATTATAAATTACTGTGTTGAAAATTGATTTTTTTTTTTAATTTTAAATTTACCCACCGCAGATTTAGTAATTGGTGAGTTGTGTACGTCATCGATTTTATAATAAGAAGTGTCGAATTTATCAATATATTGTTTCCTATCTTAGCAGACATTATTTGTTTCTATTTCCAAAATAAATGAGTCAGTATCTGTGTATAGTAATTTTACCTTGTTTTGATATAGTGATTTTAAGAAATCATAAAAGAAACCATACATTATACTTTTAGATATGTCTAAAATAGAAAATCCAACATAAACTGGTTTGTCATATTTAAATATGTAGTCTATTTTGCATTTGAATATCATCTAAATGTTCATTAAAAATTACTGAGTTTGAAATGTGGTTTTGCAATTAGATTATTCCCTTCATCTCTTCTTTATTTTTTTCCATTGAAAGTAATCGAATATCTGAGTTTTTATGAACATTTTCTACAGTTATACCATATAGACTATTATTTGCTAGTTTATAATTATTTCTATCAAACTCATTTTTAGATCAATTTTTCAGTTTAGTTTTTAAATCCATATATTTCTTTAACCAAGGTGATTGAGTATACCCTAAGATTCTATCAATTTTATCTTCTTTTAGTCCATTCTTAATACCTTTCTTTAATAAAGTATAATTCTTTCTTTATTTAACAAATTTGGAATTAATTTTGCATATTTAGAAAAAGGTAGTTTAAAGTCTTCAGAACAAAAAGAGAAATCGTTGTGATATTTATGTAAATTAGTTGGATATCTTAAGTCTATATATATCAATCGGTTTTATAACGTCTTCCGTCTTCCGATGCCTAATTTCCACTCCTCCCGGTTTCTCCATCCCTCCTCCTCCAGATCTCTCTCTAGTATTTCCTTGTTGATTCCTGCTCTCCAGCTTTGGCGTGGTCTTCCTCGCTTTCTTTTTCCATGAGGGTTCCAATTTAAAATCTTTTTAGGCAGTCGGTCTTGTGACATTCTCTGTACATGTCCGTACCATACCAACTGTTGGGTTCTGATTTCGTCCACTATATCGTGCTTTATTTCTAAAGCTCGCCTTATCGTGTCATTTGGTATGCGGTCTTTTCTGGATTTTCTGGCTGCTCGTCTCCAGAAATCCATTTCTGTAGCTTTTAGTATTTTTTCTGTTCTTTCCTTTAATGGCCACACCTGGGAGCTGTAAGTTATTATACTTTTCACTATTGAGTTGTAAATTCTCTTCTTATTTTCAATGGTTATGTTTTTGTCCCATAGTATACTATTAAGCATTGCAATCGCTTTTCTTCCTTGGTTATTCTTCTCGAATATTGCTTCTTCCAGTGTTCCGTCCCTAGATATTCTCGTTCCCAAATACTTATAATTGGCACAGTGTTTGATGGTGTGTCCTGTGGCCAGTTTCAAGTCCTGCTGTTGTCCTCGGACGCACATGTACTCGGTCTTTTTAATATTGACTTCTAGGTCCCATTTTTCATATTCATCCATAAGTTTTCGTGTCATGTATTCCATATCATCGATGTCCTGAGCGACTACTACCTGGTCATCTGCGAATGATAGCGTGTACAATGTAGTATCGTCATCCAGTGGTAATCCCATACTGCTGCATTTCCTTTTTCAGTTCTTCAGTGCACTCTCCAAATAGATTTTAAATAGCGTTGGGGATATACAGCAGCCCTGTTTGAGACCCTTTGTGACCGGGAACCCTATTGTTATACCATATTTGGTTTTCACACTACTTCTTGCGTCTTGGTATAAGGATTTTACGGCTTTAATTATTTCGGTGCTTACATTACTCTGTTGTAGTGTTTCCCACAATCTCATTAGGGGCACGCTGTCGTAGGCCTTTTTTAAATCAACAAACAAGACATGGACTTCCTGATCAAATGCGGTTTTCTTTTTTGTAGGATTTGTGTCAGTGAGAAGAGATGGTCTATTGTGGATCTTCCTGCTCTAAAGCTTGCCTGTTCTTCAGCTTCTTCGTCCGCGTATTCCGTTTCTATTCTATTTTTAAGTATTTTTTTTTCCGTATATTCTGCTAATAGATCCTGTAACCGTTATTCTCCTATAGTTATCGCAATTATTTTTGTCTCATTTCTTATGAATTGTTGATATGTATGATATTTTCCATTCCTCGGGTACTTCTGATGTGTTAATGCATCTTTGGAATAAGTTCCTCAAAGCGCTAAATAGCTTTTCAGTTCCGTATTTTACTATCTCTCCTGGGATGTTTCCTGGTCCTGGAGCTCTACCATTTTTTAGCGTTTTACATACTTCTTTAACTTCTGATGTTGTTATCCTTATTGGGGATCCTCGTATAACTATATTTGGGTTTCCATGTTGGGTACTTTTGAACTCTGGTCTATCTTCTGTTAGCATATTTGTAAAATATTGGTTCCATTTTTCTGGTGTTATTGGTGAGAAGATTTCTCTTTTCCGTTCTGCTCTCATATGTGTAGATGAGTCATGAATAACTTTCAATAAAACTTATTATTTGCGATGGATTTGCTACTAACACAGGCGTTAGTAGAGCCCTTATGCTACTTTTAAAAAGATTAAGTCTAACTTCTAAAATATAACATTTTTCAGACGTGTCTGAAATATTTGTGGTAAAATATTGAGACATTGTGTAACTATATAAATTTGTTGCCTTTAAGTATAAAATATCTTTATTAGGTGTAGATGAGTCATGAGTAACTTTCAATAAACTTGTTATTTGCGATGGATTTGCTACTAACACAGGCGCTGCTACTTTTAAAAAGATGTAACATATTAGGATAACTTAGTACTTCTAAATCTGCTTCAGTGTACTTAAGGCACGCGTGGAAATTTTGATCCAGGAAAAGCATCATAATGTGCTTGATCTAGTTTATTGAAACAGGTATTTCTAAAATTTGCTAAAAGCAACATTTTAAATAAATATTCGAATATTTTCCTATTGATCTACAATCGAACCCATTCCACACATTTACAGTTCTTTTATATTCATTTATACTAATGTGATCATCGGTTATATCATTTTGAACTATTCTTTTTTTGCTAACTTGTCTTCATTTAACCTTGTGTTATTATCAATATATCTATATGGAAAGATGTCCTGGTTTCGAATCAAATTAAACTTTTCCTTTTAATGAAAAGATTTTAATACTTCTTGACATTGTTTACCTTTTAAAGTTTCAGATAATATGGATAAAGAATGTAAAAATTGCAGTGAGTCTACAACTTGAATACAAAGCTGTTTTTGTTTTATCTTGTTGCTTTTTATTTATTAATCAATATATGAACCTACATTGATTTGTTTTTGAAATAAAATATATTTTTCTTTATTTTATGCAAATACATTCAATTGTTTATTAGGTTGACATAAATTTCTTATAAATAAATGTATATCATAATTTTTTAAGTTGTGTAAAATAAATAGAATAAAATTTCGAATTTCATTTAGAGTGAGCTGGTCCTCTATAAAGTCTTGTCAAGTGACAATGGTCAGCAACTTTATTACTTTCAGATTTTATAATTTTGTCACAAATATGACATTCGTTTGTATAATTATGGAATAATCTTTCGATTGCACTTAACTTATTCACAGGTTTAATTATTTTTTTAATGCTCATTGTAGATGTTATATACATCTCCTTCTAATAATTGAATTAAAACTTGGTCACAGTTAAATCATATTTAGAAAGATTACCATAAAAAGAACATTTTATATAATATGCAAATTAATATTGTTTAAAAGTGTAAAAACTATTAGCAACAAGATTTTTATTTAGTGGTTTAAAAATACATTTTAAGTCTGCATAAATGACAAAAGGAATTTTCATTAACTTTTGTATATTGGTTAATTTTAAAATATTCCCAAGCACCAAATTTGTCAACTTTAGGTTTTTTTGATGGTAAATTACTTCTGAGACGAACATAACCATATGTGTTGTCTCATTAAATCATTATTGTTTGGGAAATATTGTAAACATTCGTTCCAAAGAAATTCCTTTTCATAATGTTTAAAAAATTGACTAGAGACTAATCTATATAAATTAGAAATACAATGATGAAAATTTCCATTATCATCACTAATTAATACTAAATTAACATGATGATTTGGTTGATTTTTGTACAATATAATGGGCATATAACTTCATATATAGTACTTCAATACCTGAAATATAATATTGTAGCAAAATATGGGTAAGATGATACTTCAAATTCCTGTTGGTAGGTGTAAAGTTGCGACGACCGAACAGAAGAAGCAGTAATCATCACTGTTACGAATGTTGACACAACATGTTTCCTTTCAATTTTATTGGGTGGGTAGGGGAATATAAGACAAAGTTCTTTGCAGATTGTATTTGTTAATATTGACTTCGAAACGTAGTAATCTTACCAAAGCCCAGTTGGCAACAAAAGATAATTATTAAATCAGATGTAGAATTAAAAATTTTAAATTTGGAAAAAACTGAGAATAAATTTAAGCTATTGACACATATTCAAACAATATGGGAGATATCTACAAGAATAAATTTTGTAACCTGTAGAAGTTTGAAAAATAAACTTCAATTGCCTGAATCATGTTCAGCTTTACTGTCAAATATTCTATTCATTTCCTCAATTGTGTTAAGAATAACTGAATATTTGCAAAGTATTTTAAATTGTGTACTGAAAGACTGCACAGTGTGTATTTCATCATTCAAATTAGTTTTCATACTTGAATTTCTTCTTCTAATAAGTTACTTTTTACCTGAAGTGTCTAAGACAATAACGATAATAATAATCCTTACAATATGCAGTAGGCTAGAAGGAAAGGAAGAAGAAAGAGAAGAGAAAGAGAAAAGACATGGAGGAAGAAGAACGGGAGAGAAAGAAAAGTAGTAGAAAAATGAAAAGAGAAAGAGAAGAAAGAAGAGAAGGGAAATAGAAGAGAAGAGAAAGAGAAAAGAAGAAAAGACGAAAAAAAGGCTTTTACTGCTCTAGTAATGTAGGTATTTTATTGTGCTGCTTTTCCTTGCTAAAGGGAAGTATTTTATTCGTGACAGAGTTATCCTCCGCGATTTTTGTTTTTCTGTGCGTTTTAGTGTTCTTAGATTACGAAAAATATATTTCGCATTTCCATCGGTCCGTCTATCCGACTGTCAGTCTGTCGGTCTGTTGGGACCATAATTCTTGAACGAAAATTATTATTCTTGAAGTAGTGATGAAGCCTATAGTTTTTCAAAGATATAAGGGAGGAAGATGAAAGGTCGATATATTGTATGATTTTAATTGTATTATGGAAACACATAAACGAACAAAACTCTTAGAAAATCCATCAAAGAAGATAAAAGAAAACAACTAGAAGAACAAATCGAACTAGTAATAGACCAAAATAAAAAACATGAAAGCTATAAAGAGGCAAAATAACAACTTTTAACCTAAATAACAATGAAGGACAAAAAGCAAGCGACTTGAAAGAAATGGCAAAAATTGTGGAAAACTACTATTCAAAACTCTACGAACAGAAAAACCAACCGCCAGACATCATTAAAGAAGAAGTACAAAGAACCGTAATAAATGTTAATTCAGAAGAAATGCCAGAAACAATTGAAGATGAAATAAAACAACAATAAAGCACCAGGACCTGATGGAGTACTGCGAGTACTGCTCGAGCTTATTAAAGAGGGAGACGTGAAAGTCGTACAAGTATTAAAAATTTTATTCAATAAATGTCTGGAAAAGGGGAAGATTTCAGAAGAATGGAACAAGTCCAATACGATCCTACTTTTTAAAAAAGGGGATAAATGTGAATTGGACAATTACAGACCAATATCCCTATTGTTACAAATGTACAAAATATTCTCCAGAATAATCATTAGCAGATCAAATAATAAACTAGAACTAAACCAACCTATAGAACAAGACGGCCTTCGAAAGGATTTCAGTACTTGCAATCACCTGCCTACCATCAAAATCTTGATAGAAAAAATCACAGAATACAACCTACCTTTGTACATAATATTCATAGAATGAATGCATTTGACAGCATAGAAACTTGGGCGGTAGTGAGGGCATTAATAATAGCAGAGTCGATTCCAGATACACCCTATTATTAAAGAAATTTTTGATACAGCGGAAATGGCCATTGAAATACATAACAAAGTCATAACTATACCAATAAACAGAGGAGTAAGATAAGGAGACCCAATGAGCCCAAAACTATTCAGTGCTGCTCTGGAAGAAATCTTGAAAGAACTGCGATGGGAAAGCAAATATATAAACATAAATGGAGAAAGATTGAATCATTTAAGATATGCTGATGACGTGGTTATAATCTCGGACAACACAGACGACGTACAGGAAATGTTGAATGAATTAAGGACGATGTCAGAGAAAGTCGCACTGCCACTCAATGTAAACAAAACATGCCATGACAAATTTAGAAGAGCCACAAAACATACGGATAGATAACAGAACACTAGAATATGTAGATGAATATATATATTTGGGACAACTGGTAAAATGCAGCAAATCAAACTACACGCAGAAATAGAAAGAAGAGTTAGATTATCTTGGGCGGCTTTGGCAGACAGAGAAAAATATTGACAAACAAAAGAATCCCTCTTAAACTAGGCATAAGAGTTTACGATCAATGTGTCTTGCCTGTTTTGATTTATGCATTATAAACGTGGACACTTACGAGGCTGGTTTGAAAAGTCCGTGCAAAAATAAAAACTACTTATGTGTTTAGGGTAAACCTTTTTTATTTTTCGACATAGTCTCCTTTTAGGCTTATACACTTCGTCCAACGATGTTCTAGTTTGTTGATCCCTTCCGAAAAATAGGATTTGTCTGCAAAATATCCATTACTGTCTGCAATCGCCTCCTCGTTTGAATAAAATCTTTGTCCCGCCAGCCATTTCTTCAAATTGGGGAACAAATAGTAGTCCGAGGGAGCCAAGTCTGGAGAATAGGGGGGATGTGAAACAAGTTGGAATCCTATTTCCATTAATTTTGCGACCACAACTGCTGAGGTGTGTGCTGGTGTGTTGTCGTGATGGAAAAGGACTTTCTTGTGGGCCAATCGCGGGCGTTTTTCTTGCAGCTCGGTTTTCAAACGGTCCAATAACGATGAATAATATTCACCTGTAATAGTTTTACTCTTTACCAGATAGTCGATGTGGATTATCCCTTGCGAATCCCAAAAGACAGTCGCCATAACCTTTCCGGCCGAAGGAACGGTCTTCGCCTTTTTTGGTGCAGATTTCCCCTTGGTAACCCATTGTTTAGACTGTTGTTTGGTCTCAGGAGTATAGTAATGTATCCATGTTTCATCCACAGTGGCGAAACGACGCTTAAAGTCCTCCGGATTTTTCTGGAACAGCTGCAAACCATCCTTGCAACACTTCACACGATTCCGTTTTTGGACAAGCGTGAGCAATCGCGGCACCCATCTTGCGGATAGCTATCTCATGTCCAAATGTTAATGCAAAATATTATGTACCCGTTAAGTCGAGATGCCCACAGCACTAGCAATCTCACGCACCTTAACTCTTCTGTCATCCATCACCATATCATGGATTTGATCAATGATTTCTGGAGTCGTAACCTCCACAGGCCGTCCAGAACGTTCAGCGTCGCTTGTGCCCATATGGCCAGTCGGAAAATTTTGAAACCACTTATAAACTGTTCTAATCGAAGGTGCAGAGTCACCATAATGTTTATCAAGCTGCTCTTTAGTCTCCTGAGGCGTTTTGCCTTTCATAAAGTAATGTTTAATCACCACACGAAATTCTTTTTCGTCCATTTCTTGAAAATCACTCGACTTCCTTGATTCCCACGAATGCCAAACACAAAGAAATAGACCAATATGGCTGAAACTTGGTGTGCGTTCATTCAAGAGATGCTACTAACTAAACATTACCTCGATACGCGCCGGTGGTGCCTTCTCTCGGACTTTGCACGGACTTTTCAAACCAGCCTCGTACAAGGGCTATAATGGAGAGATTAAGCATAACACAAAGAGAAATGGAACGACAAATGCTACACATAAATGGATGCATAAGACAACAAACAAAGGTTACAGACGTGAAAGAGCGTGTGGCGACCTAGAAGTGGAAGTGGTCAGGACACACTATGAGACAACCCAATAATAAATGGAAGAAAAAGATCCAAGAATGGAGACCATGAACAGGAAAACGAGTGCGAGGAAGACCGTAAACAAGATGGAAAGATGATTTAAAGAGATGCGCAGGGCTATTATAGATCAGAAAAACTTAAAACCGTCAAAAATGGAGGGAGGAAGAGGAGCCCTATGTCCGCCAATGGAAGAGTGATGGCTGAGATGATGGAAAATTACTTTTTTCTTACTTGAGAAAGTCAAATTCAGTATAAATTTTAATGTTTACAAGGAAATTACTGAATAAATTATTTTACCACTGTTTTTTTATTTTAAAATACTGTGTTTTAAAATTAAATTGTTTTATTGTAATCATTTCACAAAATACAACCAAAAGTTTGAAAATATATATTATCTCATATTTTTGTTTTAATGTAAATTTTCATTAATGTGATGAAAGTTTAGTAAAACATGTGACAAAATATCCTGTAATTTAGTTTAAAACATTTGTTATAATTAATTTAAACAAAACCCGCAAGGCATGAAGTATCTCTGTTTAAATACTAAAACCACAATTTCATAAATAAAATTGAAATTATTTTATACGCGAACGTTGTTTTTAACATATAGCAATCACATTTACATTACTCTCGAATTTTTTATTTCCATACAAAATATTGTACATTCATGAATACCAATTTTAGAGGATTGACAGATTTATTAAATTCGAGTCAAAGTCCAATTTGGGGTGGGGTAAGGAATAAATTCCAAACCTGTCGAGGTCTCTAAAAATTTGGTTTTAGTACAATTAAATTTGATCTTGTCAGTAATATCATTATATCAAAACTTTCTTCCTAAAAACCCAACAGTTTAATTTAAAAAAAAATTTGGAAGCTATTGTGAAAATAAGTGGATTATATTGTAAAGTCAATTGAGAAACATATTATAGAGATAGTGTTTAATGAAACCAGACGTAATTTATGACCAAAATTTCTTGTTCTTGTATTTTCTACTAGTAAAGACTTAAAGTTTCTAAGATATTTGCTTTACAACGTCAATGTAAGTATATAATATTACTAATACTATTTAGGGTATTTTTTAATGATTTTTTCTTACCTTATACCTATTTTTTTTTCTCTTTTCTTGTCTGACACAATTTTTAAATTGAAATTGATATAAGTATCTAGGAACGAAAATTTTCACAACTGTTTAAGATCAACATTTATGTTTATTATGAGTCTTCTTCTGGAGCAAGATGTTAATTAACTAACAAGTATGTTACAGAATATATAATTTACCTAGTTACAAGTACTAAATTAATTAACAATATTTAACTTAATACCTAAAACAAGTTCAATAAAGGAGACCCACTCCCATCTAATTGATCGTTAAGTAATAAACCTGAGGATTTTTTCTGGTTAATTTCTACCTGTTCTAAACAATTCAGTAATTTCCCTTCATTGAAAGTATAATTTTCATCTGTTAAATGTTTAGCCTAGTGAGATATGTTATTTTGTTCCTTTATTCTTTTATAAAATGATTTGCCTGTTTGTCCTATATAGGTTTTATTGCAAGTGTCACAGCATAATTCGTAAACTCCTGTTTTATTTTCTTTTTAGTGTTCCGTACGGAACACTTATAAGATCACTTCGGTGTCTGTCTGTCTGTCTGTCACACCCGATTTTCTCCGGAACTATTTGACACAGAAAGATGAAATTTGGTAATAATATAGGAATTGATGGCCTCTTCAGAGCCATGTAGTTTTGAGAATTAAACTTTGACTTAAGGGGTTAGTTTTGGGGGTGAAGTCGGAAGTGAAAAGAAAATTTTTTTACTAGGTCATCGAGTGTGGTGTCAAATGAAAGCTTGTGAAAACACGAGTAAAAAATATATATATAATATTATACTTGCGCGCACTTTTCTTTGTATTATTTTTAAAAATTCGCGAAAAATCGCTGTCCCGGGCCTTATCTCGAAAAGTACTTATTAAAAAATTTCGAAAAAATTCTGGAATATTCTCCACGGGGTGTAGATTGAACGAAAATTATCACGAGTGCATTACCTTTAATAATTTATATGGTATATAAAAAAAACAAAAATTTCAAAGTCATTAGATTTCGGTAAAGATTGGAAACAAACTTTGTTGAAAACTCATTTGGGGTGTGTTTTGTGAAGTCACTGATCATTTTACACCACCGTAACATAAATTTTGACTTAAGGGTTAGGTTTTGAGGGGTGAAATTGGAAGTGAAAAAAATTTTTTTTTTTTACTAGGTCATCGAGTGTTGTGTCAAATGAAAGCTTGTGAAAACACGAGTAAAAAATATATATATAATGTAATACTTGCGCACACTTCTCTTCGTATTACTTTTAAAAAAATCGCTGTAGGTAGGGGACCTTATCTCGAAAAGTACTGATCAAAAAATTTTGAAAAAATTCTGGAATATTCTCCACGGGGTATAGATTGAAAGAAAATTATCAGAGTGCATTACCTTTAATAATTTATTTGGTATATTAAAAAAAAAACAAATTTCAAGGTCACCAGTTTTCAGTAAAGGCTGGAAACAAACTTTGTTGAAAACTCATTTGGGGTGTGTTTTGTGAAGTCACTGATCATTTTATACCACCCTAACAAAAATTTTTATTTTAAAAACAATCAACGTACGGAACACTAATTGTGCAAGTTCAACTTGCACTTGACCGGTTTTTTTGTTTTACTTTTATTATTTTTAATATGTCGAGCTAATGTGTTATTGGTACGGAAAGCAATGTTTACATGATTTTTGTGGAAAAAATGTTGAATTTTATTGTCAATTTACCGGTATAAGTGAATGTACGAAACTTATCTTTGTTTAGTTGTTTATGACGGTGCACAAGTCCTATTGCTTTTTAAATTGGATTTTTAATAAAATCTTATCTACAAAGTCTCCATTACCCATTGTTTATACTAATTTATTTTATAATATTTAATTCTTTCCGAAAATTTTCATCTGTTAATGGTGTATTTATTAGTCTATGGATGAAACTATTATAAGCCGAGATTTTATGTATGAACGGATGGTTAGAATTAGCATGTAAACTTATATCTGAGTATCTTGATTTATGGAAGATTTCAATCATGTTGATTCATTTTGTTTGATATTTTTAAATCTAAGAAATTAATCGATTTATTTTTTCTATTTCTGTTGTAAAAGTAATGTTATTACACAGTTGGTTAATATAATCTAGGAATAGTTTTAATTGTCGATCTGTACCGGTAAAGCATGCCAATATGTCATCTATATATCGGTACCAATAAAAGAAATTTTTAAAAAGATGTAAATTAGTGATTTGTTCTTTTAAATGACCCATGAAAATTTCAGATAAAATTGGACTAAGAGGGTTTCCCGTTATTAAACCTTTCCTTCTTATATAAATATTATCGTTAAATTCGAAATAATTCTGGTCCAAACACAATGTTAAGATGTTTAATATTTCTTGTTTAATTATTAGGTTAACACTATTTTCATTCAGTAATCTTTGAACCAAAATTATGGCGTCTAATGGTGGTCTACTAGGAAAAACATTTTGTACGTCAAACGATATAAATTTGGATTTAATGGACATAGTTAACGGATGAATTTTTGCTATCAATTCATTACTATTTTTAATACTATATTTAGGGGTGAATTTACAATATTTTTTCAAAACCTCAATCAATTTATTTGATAAAGAAAAAGCTGGAGCTGTTATGTATGAAACTACTGGATGAATTGGTGAGTTATTTTTATGTAATTTAATAAAAGAATATAGTTTTGGAACTTGAGGGTTCATCGAGACGAGTCTGAATTTTTCATTATTTGTGAATATGCTTATGTCTTTTAGCATATCTTTAATTAATTTTTGGAAAGTTATTTTTGGATAGAAGTTGATGGATCTGAATACATCTGGTTTCAGAAAATCTATTGTTTTTTTTTAATGTGGGTTTCTTTTTTATTGTTTTTACGGTTTTGCCTTTATCTGCTCTCGTAAAAATTATGATATCTTAATTGCTTTTGCTTTTTATTTGGTTAACAATCTTGTGTTCATTACAGAATTTACCTGGCAAATATTCAAATTTTTCTATGCGTAACATTTTAGTAATCATATGTTTGTTCGTAATATCTAGTGAATTACTACACGCTATTTCACATTCTGCTTCTAAATATTTTCTAGTTTTAGTACAATCCTTAACTGGTTAATTATACTGGAAACCTTTTTCTAATAATTGAATTTCTTGATCTTTAAAGTTAACATCTGTTAGATTGATAAACTTGTTGTAGAAAACATGATCTGAGTACCTTATGTTATTTTTCGTATGTAATCTGTTATTGGCGTTATATTTATTAAGTAACCTCTTTGGAAAGTTGCTTGATAAATCTATTGTGCACTATTTCATTTATTTTAAGATATAAGTATATTTCACCAAAATTGGAGATGGAAAGGTAAAATACTTTGTTATCCACACGAAAAAAAATTAGCAAAGATTATTTTAAAAAATATCCTTTGCTCGAATAAACTTTCGTTGTACAATGATCTAGTAAAATATAAATAAAAAAAAAAATTGATTTGTTCTCAAAACCACGATTTGTCGCTTACATTCCAGGCAGTTGAAGAAAAATTTGACTACTTTTTATTAGTTCATGTAGCTAAATTTCCGCTTTAGATTTTATTTCGTAAAGTGTTGATTAAGAAATTCTATAACTTTTCATTAACTTTAAACTGTGTATTACACCAACAATGAAAAATCTTTACATTACTTAAATATTTCTCCAGAGAAAGCGAAACTAACCGTGATTAAATCACGTAATTTTCTATTTTTTACTCTGAAATTATATACATGAAACAATCAACTTTCCTACATAGAAAAGGTTCTCTTGGAAAGTATCGTTAATATTATTTGTTTTAATTTAAACTGTCTGCTTTTTGCTCGACCTATTTTACTGATATCAAATTTCAAATAAGTTATGCAAGATTTAAAAAATTTAAATTTAACAAAACCGAAATTTGCCAAATTTTAAATTTTGGATATGAAAAAATCTGTGTCGTAACTGCATATGTGTGACAGGAATGAATTTTCAAAATTGTTACTACTTTTTTTATGTAATGTAAATCAATGGGTATTTCTTCATAAGATTCAGGATTTCTTTGTTAAGTGTTTTGACTTTTCCCGGTTTACTACTAGAAAATGTGAACATTTTCATGATAGATGCAACGATAACCCGAAATCACAAATTTCATAGTTACGGCACTTTATCTCTGAGGTACAGTAATATTTTCTCTATCTGAAAAATCCTTAATAATCTTTCGGCTATAATTATTATATAAAATATAATTAGAAGAAAACTTAATAACTTATTTAAAATTTAATGCAATAAGGTTAGGTTGAGTAATATACCTTCAGAATCAAAAATTTTTTGAATTGTTAATAAATTGTTAAAAATTTAAACTTGTTCATTATTTAAATAATGCCATTATTTAATGATTTCTTTAAGTTATTTTGCTTCAATCTCTTTACAAGTAATTTCCCAGAGTTAAACTTTTAAAATTATAATTCAAAGAACTTTGTTTATTTACAAATAACAAAATCTATCTTTGTTGTTTTAAAATCTTTTGGGTGTTTCTTAGTTAGCATTCATAGCTAAATAATATGCAGTTTTCGCTCCAAATATTAATTTAATTGACTTGTTGTAAGGTCATCTTCCTGTATATTAACAATAAAGAAATATGTGCCAATAACACTTTTTAATGGTCATTTGGTTGTCATTTTCTTACGTTGTTGGGTGTTTTCTTTATGATTTGTTCGTTAACGTTAATTGAGAGTATTTAATTTATAGATGGAAAGCTAATTTTGTTTGGAGCTCTTTTTGACCTAGACGCCACTATTAATGAATGTTTAATGTGGACTGTGTAAGGAACTACTTGTTTAGCCAATGTGTGACCGCAGATTGTGCCAGTTTACCTTCACAGAATTTATAGAAAGCCAGCTAAGCCATGTTAAAATGTAAAATTTAACTTTAGATCGATTTTTCTGGTGTGTAAAAAATTATTTTTATTATTTAACAAATCTTAGTCTTCGATAATATATGTAGAGTTCGTTTCTTTTATATTCTTTGTCAATTTTTTTTAATATTGGTAATATCGTCTTTACATCTTTATTTTCAATTTTAGTAAAATATATTTCAATTAAGAAGTTGACTGGACCATTATGCCAGACAAAAAAAAATTGGAGTAAAAATAAGGATGCAGATCTTTTACAAACGCTTAAGTTTTTACTTACAACAAATATTTAATTTCTCTTAATTTGAGTTTAAAACGGCTTCTAGCTTTAAAAATTACAGTTTATTATGTTATTGTTTTAGGTTTTCAACATAATCTTTTTTTCTTTAATTTTAAGCGGTTTGAAAGTAGTTTTTTGACGAAGTAATAGTTTTGATGAAAAAAAAAACAATTTAAGATTTTTGGGTACTTTCGATAGACTTGACAGGGTAGCAATTCGTCTCTCTGAAAGTTTGACCTTGGCTACGAATATATAAAAAAATAGATTTTACTTTTGATATACTTAAAAAGAACAAGGGATATGTTTCTAGTGGCATATTTCAACTTATCTTGTTTTCAACCTTTGCATTGTCTTCATCTTTCGAAAATTGCAAACAGTAAACCAATCGTGGTAATTAAAAGTATGTGGAAAAAAATAGCTTTCTTTAAAATCAGTTCAATTTGTGTCCATAAGATTACAGATGAATTGATTAGTTTAATTCTCTTCTATAAAATTTTATCTTACTTCTTTTCCTTACCTGTGATAACATAATACATTTTACAGTTAATGTCGGTACCAAAAATAACGTTAAACTTAGGCTGTAAAGCATGACGGGCTTTATATAGGTTATTTTTGATTCTAGAATCAATAAACTGCTCTTTCCGATATTGAGTTAGCTAGTAAATTTGATAATGTCGAAATTTAGTCTATTTTCCTTTAATAAAAAAATTCACTTATAAACTGTTGGTATATTTTTTCAAGCTATGGTCGCAAGTGTCGCAAAATGTATATGGTGTATAATATTATAGATTAAATTTTCTAGTAACATTATTAGTGTAAATAATGATTTAAAATGTATCCCGTTATTTCTAATATCATATTTTAATCTTTCCAATTTCGAAATGTAGATCTTGTCTGACTTTTCCCTTATATTGATGCACGAGATGCTTATGGATAGTTTTGCATCTTTGCAAACACTGTGTACATAGAATATATATATATATATATATATATATATATATATATATATATATATATATATATATATATATATATATATTACACAGGGTTATCTTCCCTCATCTCTCAGATATAAGGACGCCTTAGGTCCTTAAATCGCTATTAATTTAAGTGCCTTTACTCACGGACACCACTAGGGATATTCAATATATATCGATGTTTCGAAACCATTCGATATTTGCCATTCAATACATTGAAACGATCCGATGTTTTTCAAAGCACATGAAATATTCGATGCATCGATGTATTTTCATCCGTTATATTGATATCGAATGAATAACCTAGTCGTATTATTATGGCCAAAGCGCCTTTACCTTAGCTTTAAATTTAAAAAAAAAAAGAACATTGTCTATGCCATGGCAGGGGCGGGCGTCGGCGTTAGTGATGGGCAAGTGACAAAAGTATATCGATAAATCTCGTATCGATATTTACAAACAGTATCGACATTTATTGAGAAAAAATATCGAAATTTCGATATATAGATATTTTTGCCGAAAGCCAGTAGTTATCTAAAAGTATTCCCAAAAAATATATCAAAATATTCATGTAAAATTTGGAAAATTAAAGACACATGTGGAAGTTATGGATAGTTTTATTAATTTATTTATTTTAACGATCAATCAAACCAGTATTTGTCTGATCTGATCAGAAGAATTCTCTATTTTATATGTTCCCCGTTAATCTACTCCTGTTGTCCGGTACCACCAAGTTAACTGCAGAAGCCACTCTTTCAGACGATACAGAAGAGGCTTGTATAAAATAATTATAAGAACTTTAATAAAAATTTTCATGAATAATAGTTTGTTTAAATTGAATTTAAGTTTGGTGCCTTAACAATTTCTTCGTGTAAAGTCGGGTATTTGAAGGTATTAAAACGGGTTTTGAAAAACAAATGATTGGTAACACTGAATTGGATACTGAGCTGCGTTCAAACAAAAAATATCGAATTTGATACTTAAATTGATATTCGCAAAAAAAAAATTATTTTTGATATATCGAGAATAAAAATATCCACGATAAATATCGATTATTTTATGAAAAAATGTCAATATTTTGATATATCGATATATTTTAACCTAGCCTAGTCGGAGTCACCAACCAATGTTTACTTTCGTTCGAGTTTCCTTACCAAATCAGTGTTTTTTTATTTGTTGAATTTTCAAGATTGGATTATTATCAGTATCACTTATTATTTAGTTATTGTATTCGGGAAGAGATCGCATCGTTTTATCACAGTTACTTCAGGCATGTAATGTAATAACCTCAAAATATTTTTATTCAAGACGTCTGGCGTTTCATTATTAATTATCTAACAAACAATTATAATGAGTTTTGATCTATTCATACCCTACATAACACTCATTTATGAAATAAATAGTATTACAAACTAAATTACAATATAAAGGTTTTTTTTTCATGCTTTGATTGGCAACTTTTAAATCGTAAATAGTGATGTGACGATATCGATTGTCTCATTTTTTAGTGTTCCGTACGGAACACTTATAAGATCACTTCGGTGTCTGTCTGTCTGTCATACCCGATTTTCTCCGAAACTATTTGACATAGAAAGGTGAAATTTCGTAATAATATAGGAATTGATGGCCTCATCAGAGCCATGTAGTTTTGAGAATTAAATTTTGAGGGTTAGTTTTGGGGGGTGAAGTCGAAAGTGAAAAAAAATTTTTTTTACTAGGTCATCGAGTGTGGTGTCAAATGAAAGTTTGTGAAAACACGATAAAAAATATATATGTAATATTATACTTGCGCGCACTTTTCTTTGTATTATTTTTAAAAATTCGCGAAAAATCGCTGTCCCGGGCCTTATCTCGAAAAGTACTGATCAAAAAATTTCGAAAAAATTCTGGAATATTCTCCACGGGGTGTAGATTGAACGAAAATTATCACAAGTGCATTACTTTTAATAATTTATATGGTATATAAAAAAAACCTAAAATTTCAAGGTCATCAGATTTCAGTAAAGATTGGAAACAAACTTTGTTGAAAACTCATTTGGGGTGTATTTTGTGAAGTCACTGATCATTTTATAAATCTGTAACAATTTTTTTTTATTTTAAAAGCAATCAACGTACGGAACACTAATAGCGCAAGTTCAACTTGCACTTGACCGGTTATTTATACTTATTTTATACTTTTCCCAAGAACTTCATGTATTCGGGTAATTTATTAGTTAATTGTCTTTGTTTCAGGTTAATTTATTTATAATGCCACCACCAAAGAAACGTTGTGTGGAAATTTTTCGAAAAAATTAACGGAACCAGTAATGTCTCAAAATGTAAACTTTGTCAAAAAACAATCAAATCTGGTGGCAATACAACAAACTTGATTTCTCATGTAAAAAATGTACAGTTCGCTTTTTTAAAATTCAAAAATGAGCCTAATACTAAAGCAGTTGCGAAAAAAACAGCGTCACAAATATCCCTCAAAGTGTCTAAGCAACTCCCTTCAACAAGTTTTGGATCTGGTTCTGACTGCACAAATGGATTTTTGTAACATACGAGGTTTAAATTCGAACATAAATTCAGTGCACCAACACCTGCAATCAAATAAACCTCATGTACTCGCTCTCTGTGAAACTAAGGTCAGTTCATCGACCAGCACAGTAAACTATCTTTATCCTGGGTACGATTTCTATTCCCGATTTAGGCGTAACTTTGGAATCTGTCTTTATGTCAGAAGCGACCTCTCTTGCCAACGAGAAGTGGCTCTGGAGCCCCCAAACTTTGATGTTATGTGGTTAAAAATAACGACTCAACCAACCACAAGGTTCGTCTGTATCCTCTATCGACCACCAAGTGATACAAACTTTAGAACACTTTTCGCTTCTCTTGCAGACACCATAGATCATTTACAAATTAACTATCCAAATGCCGAAATTGCCATCCTGGGCGACTTTAATGTCCACAACATCAACTGGCTTAAATATTCAAATACTACCGACGAACAAGGTCGTGAAGCCGAATCATTTTCAATCAGTTGTGGCTTGACTCAGCTTATTGATGAACCAACACGGATCCCTGATCGAGACGGAGAGTTCGCCAGTCTTCTTGATCTGTTTTTAACCACCAATCCGGAGATTTACACGGTCAGCGTAAATCCACCGTTAGGTTCTTCCGACCATAAACTACTTTCGACATCGAGTATTCTACCAATCAGTGACGGAGAGGCGCCCAAACCGCGCAAGATTTGGCACTACAAATCTGCTAAATGGGAAGATCTCATGGAATATTTTCGAACTTTCCCTTGGTTGGACGTTTGTTTTCGATCCGACGACCCATCTGACTGCGCCAGGGAGGTTTCCGATGTTATTTTGGCCGGTATGGAGGCTTACATCCCTTTTTCGAAGAAATGCCGTTCCAACGGCAAGCCTTGGTTTGACCTAAAATGCAAAGAAGCTGTTGCTTCTAAACATCTTGCATACCGACAGTGGCGTGAAGATCCTAACACCATAAATCGTAACATCTTTGTTCGTGCCAGGAACAGATGCAAAGAAATTATCGACGAAACCAAGGAGGTACACAATCAACGGATTAGAAACAAACTTCTCGCTTGTCCCGGCAATTCCAGGTCCTTTTGGTCAGTCGCTAAGGCACTTAGTCAAAATTTCACCAAATCCACCATACCACCACTCACACGGCCAGATAATTCTATTGCAACGACACCTGTTGAGAAAGCGAACTTGTTGGCTGAACTCTTTGCTTCACATTCTACTGTCGATTTCCAAGGAAAAACACCACCTACTATTCCCATAGTGCAGTCAAGGATGCCCGATATTGTCTTCAGACAGCGTATCATAAAACGTATTTTGATGAAGCTAGACACCAAAAAGGCTTCAGGCGCTGACGGAATACCTGCCATAGTTCTCAAGAACTGTGCGAGGGAACTAACACCAGTTTTCTGTAGACTTTTCAACCTATCCTACAGAAAGGGAATATTTCCTTCCTGCTGGAAATGTGCCACAGTTCAGCCGATACCTAAAAAAGGCAAGAAGACCTTGCCAAATAACTACCGACCAATCGCACTACTCTCAATAATATCGAAAGTCATGGAAAAGGCTATCAATCAGCATCTTCTAAAATATCTTGAAGGATTCAACATTATTAGTGATCACCAATATGGCTTTCGTAACAATAGATCAACAGGAGATCTTCTGACTTATGTAACACATGTTTGGAACAACGCAATTGAACACTTTGGAGAATCTCGAGCGGTTGCTCTTGACATATCCAAGGCATTTGACCGTGTTTGGCACGATGGGCTGTTGGCTAAGCTACGTTCTTATGGTATGTCTGAAAAGTTCTGTTTGTGGCTCTCATGTTTCCTCAGAGAGCGTTCTTTACGAGTGGCAGTTGACGGATTTCTTTCTAACACCTTCACTATCAACGCCGGTGTGCCCCAAGGTTCCATACTGTCTCCTACTCTCTTCCTCATTTATATTAACGATCTGCTGGAAAAGACCGAGAATCCAATCTACAGCTTTGCAGATGACAGTACACTTATCTCTTCATTCACTTTGAACGCTCGGACATCGACTACTCAGACGAATATCCGCAGACAGCAGGAAGTCATTCAACTTAACAAAGACCTGGAAGAAATTCTATCTTGGGGTGACAGTAACCAAGTGGAATTTAACGCTACAAAAACCCAGGCGGCAGTTTTTTCTAAAAAAGTTAACGTTGCAGAACCCGACATAGTTATGTCGGGGCGCTCCATCTCTCTAACATCGTCACTCAATCTGTTAGGCGTTAATTTGGGAGCAAATATGTCCTGGCATGAACATGTTGCAGGCATAGCAAGAAGAGCTTCTCAAAAGTTGGGAATATTGTTTCGAACCAGAAAGCTTTACACTCCACAACAACTGTTAATTCTTTACAAAGCTCAAATTCGACCAACTATGGAATACTGCTCCCATGTTTGGAGCTCCGCTCCCAAACATACACTGCATTTGTTGGATTCTATCCAGAGAAGAGCTGTTCGTCTGATTGGACACCCGGAACTGACCGACGGCCTTGATTCGCTGGAACATCGAAGAACGGTTGGCGACTTGAGCCTATTCTACAAGTACTTTCATGGAAAGTGTTCGAAGGATGTGGCCCGTTTAATTCCTCCCAGAGCGGTGCATATTAGAGGTACGCGTCGCGCTAATGCTTCACATCCGTATGAGGTTCAGCTTGTTACTCCTCGTACAACGCTTTTCAAGCAGTCTTTTATATGGAGAACATCATACCTTTGGAATGGTTTACCCAGGACTGTGTTTCCCATCGAGTACAATCTACAGCGATTCAAGAACAACGTGAATCGCTTTCTCCGCACACGTGTCGCTCCTGTAGCGCTTTAGGGACTTCCCTGTAGCACGTGTGCTAGACCCATAAAAAAAAAAAAAAAAAAAAAAAAAAAATCTGGATTTGGTTATAGCTCAGTTGATATAATAATGAACACTGATGATAATTCTGGAACATTAAAAATATTTACATAAGTTAAAAACTCAAGTATAACCCCTTCTTCTCCTCCTATAAAGCGACAAAAAAACTTCCAGTTTCGAAGAAATCTACGCATTTTTCCAACTGGTGACAAAACTCCCAAAAATAAATAATGCTTTAATTTATATGATCTGCAAAGATAATCAACCTTTCTCCATTGTCGAAAATGAAGAATTTCGCAATTTGATTAAAGTTATTGCTCCTCATTATAAACTGCCGATGCTGATGATAAAGACGACACAAAATCTACACTTTTTAAAGAAAAGTTGGCAAATATAGAAAACCTCACTTTGACTACTGACATGTGGTCAGAAAGTATGATCATCAGAAGATTTTTAGGGGTTTATTCAATTACTGTTCGAGTGTACCAGTCTGATGAACGCCATACATCAGCACACATCGCGGACATGCTCCTTAATGCCTGTGCTGAATGGGATATTGACAAAAACAAACTGTCGGGTGTAGTGACAGACAACGCGACCAATATGGTAAAAGCCGCCGAGTTGGCTGTTGGTAAAAAAACACATTCCATGTTTTGCACACAAGCTGAATATGGTTGCACAAAATGCAATGCAACAATGTACGGAGTTGCGAAATTTAATAACAAAAGTCAAAGACATTGTGACTGGTTTAAACAGAGAAATATAGCTAGCAATAAATTACGACGAGCAACCGAGAAAGAAACAAAACTGATACAAGAGGTGGCGACCAGATGGAATAACACCTATTACATAATTGAGAGATTTCTGGAGCTACGCACCATCATCAGTGATATTATTTTTCGACATAAAAATGCACTACCTATGCTGAATGCGTGAGAATTGTCTGCTCTGTCCTCTGTTTTACAAGTTTTGTGGCCAATAGAAGCTGCAACGAGAGAAATCTCGGGCGACAAGTACTGCACTAGCAGCTAAATTTTAAGAACATGTTACAACACTGATTTTCTATCAATAATTCATGTAATACTTGCTAATTTCAGTTAGGCAGTGATTTCAATTTTTGAGTAGTGTAACTTAAAACAGTGATTTAAATTTTTGAACAGTGTAACTCAACCGTGTATAACGTGTTGCTGACTTAACGTATTTCGTTTGCATTGAATGCGACTGATTTGTTAAAAAATTTGCGTTCCGGAAGTGAATAGGAAGGGACAAAGATATATAAACAGCCATTTCGAATTTTTAAAGGCTTTTTCCTCCAGCATGCCGTAGTGGCTTATTCCTTCGTCAAGCCGTAGTGGCTTTTTCTTCCGTTATGCCGTAGTGCAGTAACGGCTTTTTTTTTTTTTACCAAGGGGGTGTAGTTTCTAGATCTCAAGTTTGATGCCTTTTTCCGATCTTAACATATTCTGCTCATCTTAAGGCATTTCGGGTCAAAAAGTGATTAGCTACCCAAATGAAACTAGGAGAATGGTAGCTCAGACAATATTTTGATGAGAATCTCACCAGGAGAGGCCAAGCAGTTTATGGAAAACCCACGAGGAGAAGCCAAGCAGTAAGTCATAAGCACATCAGTTAAAATTTTTCACTTCCTGTCTACAACATGTGTTTCCAACGAATACTCAATACGTGTAATCCGCGAAGTCGATTTTACAAATCTTTATATCGTGTGTTTTAAAGCCATTTGCTAAGGACTTAATAATTCCAACTTAGAGACTCTATAAAATATTGTGCATTCTCTTAGTACAAAAAGTGATTTATTAAGTCTATGTAATTTTAAGAGTGTAATAAGAGGAATAATTTTTATTTTGTTAATATACCCTTCTTTACTAAGTTGGGAATGTGGAATCTTTGGCACACTGATACTACTCAGTATATATCACCACTACACCAAACACTTTATTTTTGCACTCGACGCGCGTTTCGCTAACCATGTTAGCTTCATCAGGAGCGATGATTGACTAAAGCTAAACTACAAATCTACCCTATTTATACTTAGCCTAACCCTTGAATTACTCAAGCGGAACTAATGACATAGGCAAGGCCATCAGTTCCGGTCAAGTAACCAGTAGAGGGGATTATAAGGAATAGGCCCTCTGTCTTTATTTAAACTACTTTTACATTTTATGATTTCCATACTTTCGTATGCGTTTAACAATCTCCTATCAGATACGTTTTTTATCAATCTTAGATTATCTAATGTTACAGTATCATCAGCTTCAAGGGCATGTTCGGCAATGCTAGACTTTTCTGTTCTATTGTATTTTAAGTGTGCTAAGTGTTCTTTAAATCTTGTTTTAATTGACCTTTTAGTTTGCCCAACATACTTTTTGTCACAATCATTACAACTAATTTCATAAATTCCACTTTTCTCACAATTAGGAATCTTATCTTTGGGATTTCCTAAGATATTCCTCAGATTGTCTGATGACATATAGACTAAGGTGAGGCCTACCTTATTAAATACCTTATTGAGTCCCTTGCTATATTTCGGATTATATGGTATGGAGACATACTTGGTGTTATTTTCTTCGCGTGTAAAAAAGGTGGAATTCTGAATATTAAACCTAAACTTATGTCTATTTATTAGCTTATTTACTAAGTCATCGTCATCACCATTAACATATTATATTATGTTATATTTCTAATACGATTCCTTTCTTTATTAAAGTTTACTTTATTCAGAGGGAAAGTGACCAAACGATGAACTAAAAAATGTAATGAGGCTAATTTTATGTTGTTTGCAATGAAATGAATCATTAGGAATACATCTATCTGTTACTGTGTCCTTCCTATAGATATCAAATTCTAATCTATTGTTATTTTTAATAATTAAAATATCTAGAAAAGGCAATTGTCCTTTGTTCTCAACTTTGTAAGTGAATTTAATGGAATCAAACCGGCTATTTAATCTAGAAACAAAATCATCAATATTTGCTTTCTTTGCATCAAAAATCGCGAAAATATCATCCACATACCTATACCATACCCTTGGGAAATATTCGAATTCTTGATAGGCTTCAATTTCAAACTTACTCATGAATAAATTGGCTATGAAAGGTGATAAGCAATTACCCATAGCTGTTCCTTCTTTCTGAACATAAAATTGATTGTTATATTGGAAATAATTTTGTTCCATACAAAGTTTAGATAATGTTAAGTATTCAGGAATAATTTCGTCTTCAAAGTCATTCATTCTAAGTAATTCTTCGAGATATTGTAAAGTTTGTGGAATTGGCACACTTGGGAACAAAGAACTAACATCAAAAGAAATTAAGACTTCACCTTCATTAAGAACTAGATTTTTTGTTTTATTAATAAATTCTAACGAATTCTTCACTGTGAAAGTATTTAACGGTAACTTCTCAAGTTCTTTTGATAACCATTTGGATATTAAATATGTGGGTGATCCTACCGATGAAACAATGGGTCGCATTGCTTTTCCAGGTTTGTGAATTTTTGGGTAAGCAATACAATTTTGGTATGGTCGGATTACTCACATTTAATTTAAATTTTAGCGAATCGGAAACAAGGTTCTTACATTTTTTTAAAGAATTTTTAACCTCTGATATCATTCTCGGTAATGGATTTCTTATTACCTTTTCATAAGGGCCAGATTCGATAAGATTATCTACGCGTTCAAAGTAATCTTTCTGATCCAATATAACAACCTTACTTTCTTTATCCGCTTTTAAGTAGAAGACATCTTTCTTTTTCAATCCTTTAACTACTTTTATGTCTTTTCGTGAATTAGAATTTGTGTTATTAACCATGTTTTTCGATATTTGATTGCGACATGCTTCCCTAACAAATGATTTACTTTGGAACTTTGGAACTTTCAATCTGAGCAACTATTTCTGACAAATTATCTCTAGGAGGGGGTACTACAAAGTTAAGACCTTTGTTTAAGATGTGAATTTCATTTTGTGTAAAGGATTGAGATGAATGATTTTCTACAATATTTACGAGTTCCTGAGGACTATTTTTACTCGGTAAGAGCTTTTTTAATTTTTTACTTAGAATAGAGAATTTCTTTTTATATTGAATATCAATAACTAAAAACAGTTTCCTCTGGAACTCGCTCCATACTTCATATTCAATATTGTTTAATCCTGAAGTAAGTTTTTTGAATATACTGTATGATTCTACTTCTAACATACTACGTTTTGTGTACAAATTCTTGATTTCTAAGTCAAGCTATTTTTGTTTAGCAAAGAATGAAACTTTTTCTGAAATGTTTGATTTTGGTAAATTAACCTTAATAAAATTAGGAAAAACTTTAAATTTCTTGCAAGACTTTAAAAACCAAATATCTGCACCTACTAATCTAATCTTACTACTGTACTTACGATAAAGGTTTAATTCCGTTGACCGTGAAGCCATCTCAACTAAGTTGGGAATGTGGAATCTTTGGCACAATGATACTACTCAGTATATATCACCACTACACCAAACACTTTATTTTTGCACTCGACGCGCGTTTCGCTAACCTTTAACCCGTAAACTTTAATAAAGAAAGGAATCGTATTAGAAATATAACTAGAGTTAATGGTTATGACGATGACTTAGTAAATAAGCTAATAAATAGACAAAAGTTTAGGTTTAATATTCAGAATTCCACCTTTTTTACACGCGAAGAAAATAACACCAAGTATGTCTCCATACCATATAATCCGAAATATAGCAAGGGACTCAATAAGGTATTTAATAAGGTAGGCCTCACCTTAGTCTATAAGTCATCAGACAATCTGAGGAATATCTTAGGAAATCCCAAAGATAAGATTCCTAATTGTGAGAAAAGTGGAATTTATGAAATTAGTTGTAATGATTGTGACAAAAAGTATGTTGGGCCAACTAAAAGGTCAATTAAAACAAGATTTAAAGAACACTTAGCACACTTATAATACAATAGAACAGAAAAGTCTAGCATTGCCGAACATGCCCTTGAAGCTGATCATACTGTAACATTAGATAATCTAAGATTGATAAAAAACGTATCTGATAGGAGATTGTTAAACGCATACGAAAGTATGGAAATCATGAAATGTAAAAGTAGTTTAAATAAAGACAGAGGGCCTATTCCTTATAGTCCCCTCTACTGGTTACTTGACCGGAACTGATGGCCTTGCCTATGTCATTAGTTCCGCTTGAGTAATTCAAGGGTTAGGCTAAGTATAAATAGGGTAGATTTGTAGTTTAGCTTTAGTCAATCATCGCTCCTGATGAAGCTAACATGGTTAGCGAAACGCGCGTCTAGTGCAAAAATAAAGTGTTTGGTGTAGTGGTGATATATACTGAGTAATACCCTTCTTTATTTAAATGTGGAGTGTCTCACTAAAGTCCTGCTCTTTCTTTCAGGATGCAACGGTTGTACGTAAATTTCAACAACTAAATAACTCTTCAGTATTTTTCATTTTTTGTGCTGAACTTAGATTCTTTTTTCTAAAATGAATGGTGCCCAAACAACTTTAAACAACTATAGAGACTATTTTCAAAAGACGTACAAAAATTATCTCTTATCCATATTCTCTACCAGTAAAAAAAAAAGCTAGCTTATATCTAATTTTTTTAGTTCTTTCAGTATTAATTTCCACTCGATCTATTCTCAGAAATTAAGATATACGAGTATATAAGGGGCAAATAACAGCTTCTATTTAATAAATAAAATATTTATTAAAAATAAAGAAAGTTGAGGCTACAAAATGAAGCCGCAACGAGACGTTATAAAAATAGCGCCGCAAAGGTGAGGCTACAAAATAGCACAGCAAAAAGAGGCTACAAGATATTGACAAAGGAATCGGCGTTTCGACTATAGAGAGATCGATGTCCTTAGCTATAGCTACGATACTGGACCCGAGATTCAAAAAAATGCATTTCACGGACCCACTTGCATGCTCAGCAGCTGTCTTGATGAAAAATAGCACACACAATAATGAAGCCGCGGAATCTGATTCAGATCATTGCGAAAAAGAAGACGACTCCTTTTCCATATGGAAATATGATCACAAATTAGTCCCTAAGAGCTGGAAAACCAGCAAATAGGACGAAACTATTTCGGATGAACTTTCTATTTACTTACGCAGTCCAGTGGGAAGACTGAACGAGAACCCACTGGAAGTTTGGAACGACTTAAAAATTCAGCTTCCAAAGTTTCACAAAATTGCGTTCAAATATTTGACCATGGTGGGATCTACCATTCGATCTGAACGGTTGTTTTCTAACACTGCTCAAGTAATTAATCAGCAAAGAAACCGATTGAAAGGGAAACGTTTGAACAAACTATTGTTTTTGCAGAGCTTGCCTAAAGGACATTGGTAATTGGTACTTTTTGCAAAACTCTGTAAAAACAAAAGTTTGTTCAATCGATAATTTGGTGTACTTACTGCTAAAATAAGAATAAAATTTTATTTCTTTAGTGTTATGGCTCTATTTTTCTTTTTTCAAAAAATCACTATTACATTACATATAATTCATAAGACTTCAGTATTCCGATTACATGACACATTTATCAATCCATAAAGTAGTACTAGTTAAAAGTATTTGATGTTGAGAAAACATCGATGTTTACGAATCGATATATTGAGAAACATCGAGGTATAGTTTTGATATATTACATCGGAAAAAAACATCGATGTTATTTCAAAATAGACATCCCTAGTTACTACACAGTCGGTCGCGCCATTAAGGTCAGCACGCTGTCGGTGACAGTCATCCACTTAGTGATGCAAAAAAGTGGCCCGTCTGTAAACAAAATTAAAACCAATATTTCCGAACGAAAACATTCAGTGGTTTGCAGCGACGGCGTGGCGACGACACCGAGCCCAATAAGACTTAAGATATAGTAAAAAAAATGTAATGTTTTGTAAATTCCACTTGGGCGGATTTGTATGTTTTCCTTGTAATTAATTAACTTAAAATATAACTACAGAAGATTTATAGAACCATAAACTAACCACAAGAAGATTGATTGCACGATTACGTGCTAGCTGATTTTTATAGGTGATGGAAAAATAAATTGCGCGGAAACAGTAACATGCAGAAGTTTTTCCGTTGGAAATATTATTTATAAATATTTACATTTAGCGCTCCAGCTAGGAAAAGTGTATATGTTCAAAATTATTAAAAATGATTTATATGTATATTTTGATATGCTATTTGACAAGCGGAAAAATTTTAAAAATATGAGTTATTTAAAAAAATTTAATCAATAAATTTCAAATTTAGTTACATAAATAAATTCAAATCTAATTCGTTTGGAAATATAATTTGTTAACGATTCTATCTACACTGCTATAAAATACCTACTTCTCTTGTACAATTCCACTTTTAAAACATGACACGTAAACGATTATATAATTTTTTATAACGCAAAATATGTAGATATTTTCTTTTCCGCCACATCAGCACTAATTTATTAACTTTCGATAAACAATATAATAAAACTGTATACACACCTACGTTTATTCCAAATACAAATTAAGTATGTTTATGTTCTCTTTTAAACTCTTCCTCAGATATTTGTAAGCTCACCATATTGTGTCTATGCTATTTTATTATACGAGGAAGTTCGCGGCCTCACCAAAAAATAATTATAATATTTTTATTATAGTACTCTCAATAAGTTCATTCTTTCTTTGGTTGTTACAGTGTAAAAATTTTTTGCTGTAGAATTTGTGGTGTTTAGGTTAGAACGAGTTTAGTGAGACCAAGGGCAGCCTTTTTGGAAAAATGGAAAAAATTAAACAACGTGCCGTCATCAAGTCCCTGTTTAAAAAAAGATTAACACCAAAGGAGATCCACGATGATATCAAAACAACATTAGGGGAATCTGCTTCGTCATCTACCACTGTGAAAAAATGGATTACAGAATTTCAACGTGGACGAGAGAGTATCGAAGATGATCCTCGCTCCGGCCGGCCCACGATGTCTACCACTGAAGAAAACATCGGCAAAGTGTGTGATTTCATATCGAAAGACCGTAAATTAACAATCAGCGAGATTGCAGACACTACAGGCATCTCGTATGAACGAACACAAAACATCATTGCCAACGAACTCGGATTTCCTAAGGTTTCCGCTAGGTGGGTCCCCAGATTGCTTTCAGTTGAACAAAAACGAGTTCGACTTACGATTTCTCGCGACTGTCTGGAGATGTTTGAGGCGGATCGGCAAGATTTTCTTAACAGGTTTGTGACCATGGATGAAATTTGGGTTCACCATGTTACTCCAGAGTTAAAACAACAATCCAAGCAATGGAAAAAATCTGGTGACAGACCCCAAAGAAAGCGAAGGCAATTCTGTCGGCTGGAAAAGCGATGGCGTCAGTTTTTTCGGATTCTAAAGGTACTATTATGGTAGACTACCTTCCGAAAGGCGAAACAATAAACTCGACTTACTATTGCACCCTTTTGCGTCGTTTACGACAAGAAATTAAAGAGAAACACCCAGGATTATTGAGAAAGAAAGTTTTGTTTCATCAGGACAACGCTCGCGTTCACACGTCTGTTGAGTCTGTGGCTTAAATTCGTGATTGTGGTTTCGAATTGCTGCCCCACCCGGCTTATTCTCCTGATTTGTCACCTTCGGGCTTTCATCTGTTTCCAAACTTAAAAAAAACACCTCGGTGGGCAGAAAATTTCAGTAAATGAAGAAGTCGAAGCTGCAGTTAACCAGTATTTGAAGACCTTGAGAAAACTTTTTTTCAAACAGGTGTGGAAGCTTTGGAAAGCAGGTGGAAGAAGTGCATAGAGCCAGGAGGAGATTACGTCGAATAATAAAAATATTTTTGTACGTATTTTATTTTGTTTTCTTGACTAGGATGCGAACTTTTCAATCCATCCTCGTATATCATCGGTCAACTACAAACTTAGGGTTCAAGTTTCTAAGAGTCTTCTTTCATTGTGCTATAAGAGTAGTTTAAGTTGATCTCAGAAAACACCAAACGGCAGGTATATTAATTTAAAATTATGCGATTAAAGTGGTAAGGGAGAGTTTTTTTTTTATGTATTAACGAGTCCCCATTCTACGTTTATACAATATTTACAACAGAAAACTGAAAAATTTTAGCTTTAGATTTTAATACTGTTACTACTTGAGAAACACTAAGATTTTTTTAAAATAGTTTCTTTAAATATATTTGATGACAACGAAGACTATTTTTTATTGTGAAAATAACAGTACAATTCCACTCCGTTCAATGAATCACTAAACATTTTTTTTTTTATATATTGCTTCTGTACTGCATTTTATGGGGTTAAAACTAACAACTCTAGAAATTACAAACTTCTTCTGCTGCCTTTTTCGGTTACCAAAAATTTGAAGCCAAAAGAAACTGACTCTTGTTATACCTTTAAGTGTCCCGGCAAATAATTAGTTACCACACATATTTCAGTGTATTTCTAAGAAACAAATAGTATTGACAGCTTAAATCAGTATTGTCATGGTTCAGTCAGAAATGTCATATCAAGTTATACAACAAAATTTAGAATTTTTCCCTTCTTGGTAAATAAAAAATTAATTTTAATATAGATACTTCAGAAATCAACTACACTACAAGTTTTATATTTTAATATTGTTATTACTTGAGAAACACTATAGAATTTCTTCAAAATGGTTTCTTTAAAGATATTTAATAACAATGAACATTGTTTTTTATTGTGAAAATGACAGTACAATTCCACTTCATTCAATGAATCACTAAACAACTTTTTTTTATATTTTACTTCGGCACTGCATCTTATGGGGTTAAAAATAACAACTCACAAACTTCATCTGCTGCCATTATCGGTTACCAAGTAAAACTAATTTTTGGGGACTTTGCACTTTTCTTTCAAATACCATCTAGCAATTTAAACATCTTTTTTTATAGTTTCCTTGGGCCGTGCGATGAAGAACCTTAGTTATTCAACTGATTTAAGCTAATTGTCTGTATATCGGCAGTGATCTCTTAAATATATATATATATATATATATATATATATATATATATATATATATATATATATATATATATATATATATATCGGAAACCGGTAAAAAAACTGCAAAACCCGACTGAAAAATATAACCACCAATTAAAAAGATAAACTTTTTTTTTATTGGATTGAGAAAATTTGTATTGATCTAAAACACTGCGCGACCTTCTAGTATCTTGTCTTTCTCTACTATATTTCTTCCTTCATAGACCTATGCTTGCGCAGAGCGTGAAGTGAACCAGATCAATCTAAATCAAATACGGTATTTTATCAGTTACTATTTCATTTTTATATCTGGAAGCATTTTTAGTGTTCCGTACGGAACACTTATCACTTTGGTGTCTGTCTGTCTATCTATCACACCAGATTTTCTCCGAAATTATTTGACATATAAAGTTGAAATTTAATAACCCAATCAGAGCCGTATAGTTTTGAAAGCTAAATTTTGACTTAAGTGGGGGTGATATCGGAAGTCAAAAAAAAAAAAAAATACAAGGTGATCGAGTGGGGTGTCAAATGAAAGCTTGTGAAAATATGAGTTCACGTGTATATGAGTCAAGTGACTTGCCACACATTTCTTTGTATTATGTGAAATAAATGATCAGAAATCGCTGTCCCTCCACTCTATCTCTAAGAGTACTGATCAAAAAATTTTGAAAAAATTTTGGAATATAATAATAATAGTAATAATAATAATAAAATGTTTTTATTGTAATTAAATGGTAAGATTACAATTGGTGGAGTTGAAGTTACACTTCCTATCTCAACCATGAAATGCGAATACATATTGTATACAGCAACATTTAGTAACTAGTATCGCATATAAAATACAAAATATAATAAACAATACACAATATACTATCATGATAGAAGTTAATATTAATACAGTGGGTGGCTAAGGGTATGGCTACTGCTATATATGTAAGATTAGAGAGGTCGGTTGCATATAAAATACAAATTATAGTATCAATTCACACCCCTCAGGGGATAGGGGAATCCCAGGATTCTCCTAGTACGGGCATTGACGATCTCGAGGTACCTGAGTCATGTTGTGCTGTCTTGTGTTGTCCAGATTATGTGTAACAAAAACGCAATCTTAAGGTGTTTACCGTGCCGAGAAGATGAATGGCTCAGCGTTTATGAGTCGCGAACGGTTCCCCCGGATACCGGGCGCCCTCCGGGAGTAACTAGCCTTGCTGTGGCATCCAGGCTCTGCCGCAGTCGACCCCTCTTTCCTAGGATACTCGTGGGAATACTATGTTAAAAAATAATAATTATAGTAATGATAATGGAAGGGTGCTGCGGAGGCGGACCCCGGTCGTAGAAACAGCTATAGCAACACCACAACAACAACAACCACAGACGACCCAAACAACCGCCTCAGCCAAAACTACTCCCGATAGTTTTGCCAGATCCGACATTGTAGGTGATGGAAATTGCCTTTTCCGTGCAGTTAGCTTACACTTGTATGGCCACCAAAACCATCATGAGAAACTCCGAGAGGTTGCTCTAAGATATTTACAACAAAACTGGTCGGAACTTCACACATTTTCATTAATTGAAGTCGACGATATAAAAGACTTCAATAACTACTATAATTATATGAGGAAAAATGGCAACTATGGAACGAGCCTAGAGATACTTGCCCTCTCGGAAACACAAAATAGCAACTTTCATATCTTCTCAAAACAACGAAGAACAAGACATACAAAAAGACAGGCCAACAATAATAAGCACGGGAAAATACAACAAAACTATTTACCTTCTACTAACAGGCAACCCAATGTCGGGACACTTTGAGCTTCTGACACCACAAAACATTGAGAACATTCCAGACAACAGCAGACCAATAAAAGAAGCATCGGGCGAGCGACGTAACGGTCGAGGACGTCGCGGGAAATGGCAGCTCGACCAAAACGATGAAGACCGGGCAACCGAAAATGGACCTGCCCAAAGTGTTGTGCGGGCGAGTAAGCCGACACCCACCAAGGCGGGAAAGCCACAGCAACGCATGAGTTGCACCACAGGAATCAATGAACACGTCATGCGTTGCTGTAATGAAATCACGCCTGACAAAGAAATCACTGACAAGAGAATCAGTCGAAGCTTGGACCCACCACCACCAATCCCAAGCGCAACAGACGTAGATGCGGGACAAATACAACCACCAAAGCCAGGCCAAACCGCGTATGTTTTGCAAGGACAACATGCAACTACCAAGACTGGCAAACCAAGACAGCGGTTAAAGTGGACAGATGAAATGAATAGAACAGTGATGCGCTGTTACTACACCGCCACCAAACTAGAAACAGTGACATCAGGCTACAGACTGGAACTACACAGACTTTTCTTGACCGAATATCCACATCTGCAATTACTTGTTACAGAACAGAGAGTAATAGACCAAAAAAGAGTTATTACCAAGAACAATCGCCTCACACCTTTCGAATTACAAACCATCAAAGATACAGTAGCTGCTGAACTGAACACAGACCAACCAAACAATAGAAACAGTAGAGCAGATACCGAACCCATCTCACATACACAACCACCCAGTCGAAAACAACAAGACCCACCACCCAGCAGGAGCATAACTCAAAATAATATTTCAAAGCAAATAGCAAGCACCACACGACACCATATCACAGACGACAAAAATGAATGACTCACCACCCTCAACAACATCTATACAACATCACCCCGAATCACCTCTCATACAAACACTCAAAGCAGAAATGCAGTCACATCTAGCTCGATGGTCAGGCACCGACCCTACAACAAGAAATTCCATCCCTCGTTTAATTTTCAAAAAGAGCACTCAAATAATCCTCAACACAATAAACAAGCACATAATACCACAGTACATAACAGACTTAAGCACGATCGAAGACATTCATACAATAATATATGCAGCAGCAATCACCACTATAACACAAAATAATCAAAAACTCCCGCAACGACAAAGAGACCCCAACAGCAGAAAACCTAAATTTAAATGGCAAATAAGAATAGAAAACAAAATCAACAACATCAGAAGAGATCTGGGACACCTTACCCAGTTTATGAACGGGAACGCATCCAAACGTGTCACACAGAGTGTAAACAAGATCAAATCTAAATCTCTCAACCGAACACTGCCAGAAATCGTTGATACTTTGAAACAAAAACTATCCGTATATGCTGCAAGACTCCGTAGATACAAAGAATCAAACGAGAGGAAAGACACCAACAACCTCTTCCGAAGAAGCGAAAAATAGTTCTACCGAAAAACTATGTACAACGAGCAGACAGTAGTAACTGAACCACCAAACAAACAAGAACTCGCAGATTATTGGAAAACTGTCTGGTCAGAACCCAAACTACATAATAATAACACCCCCTGGATCAAAGCCGAAGAAGATAAACACAAACGTGTGACAGAACAAGAAAATTCCACACTAACTACAGAAGAAATTACAGAAATAATCAAACACACACACAACTGGAAATGTCCTGGAATAGACAATATACAAAACTTCTGGTACAAACAGTTTACCACCACACACGAAGCACTCACACACCAAATCAACAAAGCCATTCTACAACCACACACATTTCCCACTTTCCTAACACAAGGAATAACATACGTTAAACCCAAAAGCTCAGACACCACAAACCCGTCAAACTACCGACCCATCACCTGTCTTCCAACCCTATACAAGATCATCACAGCCGCAATTTCCAAGAAAATAGAACAACACCTAACAGACAACAATATTATTACAGAAGAGCAGAAGGGATGCAGGAAAAATAGTCGAGGATGCAAAAAGCAGCTGATCATAGATAGCGTGATTATGGGACAAATCAGAAAAGAACACAGAAACCTTGACACCGGTTACATAGGCTATAAAAAAGCCTTCGACTCCATACCCCACAGCTGGTTAATCAGAGCCCTAGAAATCTATAAAATCAACCAACACCTCAGGCAATTTCTAGCGCAAATTATGAAAACATGAAAAAACAAAATACGCCTAGAAACACAAACCGAACTCATCCAAACAGAAGAGCTGTACATCAGACGGGGTATATTTCAGGGAGACTCGCTCAGCGCTCTATGGTTTTGCCTCTGTCTCAATCCACTCTCAAATATACTAAACAGAACAGAGCATGGCTTCAATATCAGACACCAAAAAGTGAATCAACATAAAATAAACCACCTCTTATATATGGATGACATAAAACTCTACGCTGCCACAAAAACACAGCTGAAAGAACTCCTCAAAATCACAGAAATATTCACCTTAGATGTCAATATGGAATTTGGTATAAGTAAATGCAAAGTGCTCCACATCAACAAAGGCCAATGGAAGTACCACCATGAGACAGAAATCATCAACAATGAAACACTCGATAACATGTTTGACAAAGAAAATATATAAATATCTAGGCTTCCAACAAAGCACCAAACTCAACCATACTCACATCAAAACAGAGCTCAGAACCGAATTCAAGAACAGACTGACGAAACTTTTACAAACAAAACTCAACTCCAAATATCTCACTAAAGCCATCAACACGTTCGCTATACCTATACTCACATATTCATTTGGTATCATCAAATGGTCACAAACAGACTTAGAAAATATTCACATCCTTATACGGTCTCAATTCACCAAATACAGGAAATTACACCCCAACGCATGCAAAGAAAGACTTACCATCGAGAGGAAGGCAGGAGGAAGAGGAATTATAGACATCAGATCATTACACACAAAACAAATACAAGCACTTAGGAAATTCTTTCACACCAAGCAAACCAGCCTCCACACAGCAATAGTCAAAGCAGACAAAAACTATACCCCACTCGATTTATCCCGGGTAGACCACCCAGCAGATACACACAGTCACATCCAATTACAACAGGAAAAGATGAAAACGTGGTCAGAAAAAACACTCCACGGAAAACACAGATACCACATAGAACAAGACCACGTAAATAAAAAACAATCATACACCTGGTTACGGGATGGGCAGCTATTCCCGGAAACAGAAGGCTTCTTACTTGCCATCCAGGATAAAGTCATATTAACCAGAAACTACCAAAAGCATATCATCAAAGACCCAACTATTACAGAGGACAGATGCAGAAAATGCCACCAGCAGAAAGAAACGATTGAACACATAACAAGCGGATGTAAAATATTAGCCGGTTCGGAATACACAGCCAGACATGACTCAGCGGCAAAAGTAGTTCACCAAGCACTAGCCACCACATACAAGCTCATAGAAAACACAGATCCCTACTACAAATACACACCAACATCCGTACTTGAAAATAAAGATTACAAACTCTACTGGGACATCAGTATCCATACAGATAAAACAGTCTCCGCCAATAGACCCGATATTACTTTTCAGTGCAAAAAAGAAAAAGTCACCTATCTAATTGACATAGCTGTCCCCAACGACACAAACATCCAAACGAAATACACAGAAAAAATTTCCAAATACACAGACCTTGCAACGGAAATAAAAAGACTATGGAAACAAGAAAAAGTTATCATTGTCCCCCTCATTATATCAGCCACAGGCCTTACACCAACAACATTCACACCACACTTAGTACAATTAGGACTCAACACAAACATACACAAAAACATTCAGAAGTCAGTGATTTTGAAAACATGTAACATTGTCAGGTCATTCCTTAATACACAATGGTAATGCGTTTGTGCTGACTTGGTTTGCGCCCGTCAGCCAAACATGGAACCACATTGACCAAATGTGAGAAAGAAGAACTTTTTTGTAAGAATAATAATAAAATGTTCTTATTGTAATTAAATGGTAAGATTACAATTGGTGGAGTTGAAGTTACACTTCCTATCTCAACCATGAAATGCGAATACATATTGTATACAGCAACATTTAGTAACTAGTATCGCATATAAAATACAAAATATAATAAACAATACACAATATACTATCATGATAGAAGTTAATATTAACACAGTGGGTGGCTAAGGGTATGGCTACTGCTATATATGTAAGATTAGAGAGGTCGGTTGCATATAAAATACAAATTATAGTATCAATTCACAATGTTCCACTATGATAGAAGTTAATATTAATACTGTGGGTGGCTAAAGGTATGGCTACTGTTATATATGTAACATTAGAGAGGTCGATTGAGGTGACCATTGTACGAGCTGCTGGAGGAAGGAATCAGCACAAGCTATGAACAATGGTTTTCACTGCTCTTTTAAACCTGTGACATGACGCATCCCTCAGATCAACAGGCACTTTATTGTACAATTTAGCTATTTGGTAACTGAAAGAACGTTCATACAATGAAGTCAAGTGCATGGGCGGAGTCAAGGCGCCTTAGATCCGGGTTATGTGCATCGTATCTAAATTTAATTTTGCTATATAAGTAGCCAGGACACTTATTACAAAAAATCCTATTGTATAGTACCAAACTGTGTAGCACCCGTCTTTCATTCATTCTGAACTACTTTATGTCACACAATTTTGCACTAACACCCCTCTCACGGCCTCGAATACCGCCAATAAAACGCACGCACGAATTCTGCATAAGTTGGATCCTCTTAGCGTCAGAGTCTAAAAGGCAGGGCCCGTACACATTACAGTAGTTAAAGTGCGATAGAACAATGGCGTCACAAAACATCTTTCTAAGATTCTCGGTAAGAAGAGCTCACTGATTGAAAATTAATTTAAGGTTAGCGAATGCTCTTTTAATAGATAAATTTATATATCCCGTGAATCTCAGATCGGAGTCCGTTACTAGGCCCAAGTTTTTGGCATCAGTACATGCACTTAGCACTACATTATTCAAGCTAATTTGTAGTAGATTCTGGTGCCGAATCCGAGACTGAGTCCGTCCAAATAACAGAATCCGTGATTTAGTTGGATTTATTTCCAAGCAGTGCGCACTCGAGGCCTTCATAAGGGCATATAGATCAAGCGTCAGTTTATCAACCTCAAAGTTTAGATTGAGCGAAAATTGTCACGAGTGCCTTACGTTGGATAATTTAACTGGTATCACCAAAACTGTTTGGCTTAACAATACGGTGGAGATTTTTTTCGTGGAAAGTTGTGAATTTAACCGGGACCAGGAGCTACAAAATATCAATACGTACTCGATTCAATTAGTATTATACTCATATACTTTTCTGTATATTACTGCCATAAGCATTTGGCGAATCGCAGATAAAATAAATTTCCATGCTAGTAACCAACAGATGGATACCGAGACAAAATAATTTTATTTTATTTGTTTATAATTAAACAAATATTTAGGCAGTAAATATTTGGTTTAATCTTTTACTACACAGATGTCTCGCTTTTTATACATTCTTGGTAATTAGTAGTAATACTTTAGCAATCACGGTACAGAACACTATTGGGTAAGTTCAACTTGCAATTGGCTGGTTTTTTAAGAAAGAGATAAGAAGAGAAAGTATGTTTGCATTGTCCCTTTGAATTAGCTATAAGTAAGCGTGATGTTAATGTTTGTTAAAATTTGAGGTTAGTTTTTGATAATTCCAGTAGTATTTTAAATATATTTTTTTGTAATTACTTGTAAAAAAATCTCAACTACTCTACCCTACCTTTCAACACTACTGTTACGTTTAGGGATGACACTCTAGAAAATATGCCGATCGAACTACATTTCTATGCCTTACCGAAAAACATATGAGTGTTAAAGTAAAAAATAAAGAATGTGTCAGCACAAAAGGAAGAATTGGATGAAAGAAATGCCTGGCCAAAAGTTTTACTGATGTATATGGTTAGTAAATTCGAGAAATCCGAATATTTAATTATTTCTTCATTACTTTTAATTTATACAAGGCAAAGGGGTGGAGGAACTAACCGATCAATATACTAATATTCCAGGGGCTTCTAAACTAAACATTATACTATTTTTCATTATTTTCAATACTAACATGGTAATAAGGTTAAAGGGATGGGGAGTCGTTAAATATTGTGTAGTTTCAATAATAATATCAGGAAATTTTCCGGTTTTTGGATGGGATAATTGATAAATTTGAAGTGTTAATGTATAATATAAAATAGTAAAAATATAAAGGGTTAAAAGGATGAGGGTAGATGTTAGAGAGTTGTTCTCCTATATATCGAGTCTTCTTAATGTTCTTGATGTTGAGGAATCTGAAAACAACAGGAAAGAGGACTGGGATCAAAGAGTTGATGGTCGTTATATATTGAATAATTTCAAACATGTTATGAGGATTTTTCCTGGTTTTTGGTTTAGATATTGGACAAAAATTTAGCATAATTATTGAGAGAAAAAATATATTTTAAGGGATGGAGATGGGGTTTAGATTTAGGTCTATGTGCGGGTTCCTAGAGTCAAGGATCCGAAAATTACAATATTTTTTATTATTTCCAACTTCATGAGAGGCTCTTTCTCTGGTTCACGTTATTAAGTTATAATAATACTCGTAAGTTATTATTTAGTGCGAAAAGGTCAAATTTAGTGTTTATCTTACAACTGGTTGTTTGCAAGGGAAGTACATGGTACTGCCAACTTTTTAATATACGCTATAGTATACAAAAAAAGTAAAGAAGTGTTTCTTAAATAAAAAGAACCCTTATTTTTACTATTATCAAAGAAATAACAGTTTTTACAAAAAATTGCCAAAACGATTCCATCGATTTTAGCATCTTTGCATTGTTGATTGGAATCAAATGAGGATTGCTTGCCGTGTGATTTTATTTAAGGTATATTTATGCCTTACACGTTCTTGACAGAAGCATTAATAATTTTATTTAGAAACATTCATCACAATAGCTTATTAAAAAATTGAATATTTTTATAGTCATTTAAAATTACTACCGAATGGTCAAAATATCGATTTGCAAAGAAAATTGTAACTTTATATGATCCTTAAGATGCCGTGATATTTCTTTAGTATTCAAATATTTTTAACATTTATTGAATGAAATCTTGTGTAACTGAAATTAGTCTCTTATTATTCTTCAGAGAAAGAAGGATTATTTTTATAGCGTGTGTTAAGAATTGGCCAAACGATTCACCGAAAGGAAAAAACTATAAAATAGAAAAGCCGTGACCTATATTTTGTAAGTAGATAATTTTTTAAAACTTTATTCTTGTTCGCTACTATTTTGAGTCATTCTTTTTTTATATTTCTCCAGAAAATAAACAAATAAATAATTATATCTTAAAGTGAAAATGAAAAAGACTTTCTTTTGACCCGCAAATTAAAACACAGTAATTTCTTCAAAATTTTCCGTTCTTTTATCGTTAGCTTTCGACGTAACAACATGTCAAATACTTAATTGAAAGTTATGCACACAAAAACGTTATTGGGTAATTCCCTAGGATCCCTAAAGGAAAATGTAATAAAAAAGTTTTGGCTAAAGCACCACTAGAATGAGTCTCACAAGATAGTTCAACAAACTATTACAAAACTTTGTTTGGTATATACAAAACTTATAAACAATATTAATAAATGCAAGTAGTATATATTTTTAATTAAAAATTACACAGCCCCACAAAAAAAAGTGGGGTATACTTTTGATGCGATATATCAGATCCGTAGTATTTTTGCCCGCTGATCACGAATCTGACGTCAGAATATCGCCATCACATCTTAATTTTTTTCTAACCTCAAAAAATAGGTAAAAATTAGTAAAAATTAAGAAAAATATACTCCTAAAAAATTGATTCAAGCTTTTTCATGAATCCAAAGATGTATTAATATGTATTCGGACACGCTAAGCTAATATTCATCGGTTGGATTAAGCCATACAGTTCTGTTTTCTTTCTAACCTCAATAAATCAGACAGATATAGTGCTTCTCGAATGCAAAAACGAATTCAAAGTAAAATTCAACCGATTCTTACCAAATTTGGTACACGGGGGTTTTTTGGGTTGCTGATCATGAATCTGAGGTCGGATTTGCAAAATTCAAAATGGCGGATCCAAGATGGCGGACAAAAGTTTTGAAAACCAACCGATTCCTACCAAATTTGGTATACAGTTGGGGAATCCTCAAACCTGATACTCTTAAACCCTAAACCCTGAAACCTTAGACTCCCACACCCTGTAACCTCAAAAAATAGACCTCAATAATCCTGTAACTTTAAAAATGAGACCCAATAAACTCAAAACCAGGACTTTTAAACCATATACTCTCAAACAGTAGACCCTTAAGCCCTACAATTGCAAAGGTTAGACCCGCGCCTAACTTTCCTTTTTTTGGCTGTATCTTGTTCTTTTTTCCGCGAATGACCTATTCAAAGGCTTTCTGCCCAAACGCTTTTGAGAACTTGTTTCTCTTTTTAGCGACCAGCAATAGTCCGCTAGCATATGGTCATCCCATCGTCCTTGATACCGATTTTCTATGATTTTCAGATCTTGGTGAAAACGTTCCCCTTGCTTCTCACTGTAGTCACCAAGATTATCTGGGAAATCATCGATGTGGGAGTCCAGGATATTTAATTTTAGATTCATTAAGCAACCTAATGTTTGAAAATGTTTTACCATTTTTTCTACTATTTCTTTGTACTTAGGACTTTTATTATTTCCCAAAAAGTTTGTTGCGACTTCTTTAAAACTAAGCCAAGCAGCTTTTTCAACTTTATTCATTTTAGTAACAAATAATGAATCTTGAAACAATTTTCTTATTTGTGGCCCGTCAAATACGCCCGCCTTAATTTTAGCTTCAGAAAATTTCGGAAATTTTTTATGCAAATATTTGAAACATGGGCCGTTTGTATCTAATGCTCTCGTGAATTGCTTCATAAGTCCAAGCTTAATGTGAAGCGGGGGAATAAGAACTTTTCCTGGATCTACCAATGGTGGAAACAATACATTATTTTCACCAGGAGTGAACGATTCTCTTGTTGGCCAAATTTTTTTCCTATAATGACGTTCTCTGTCTCTGCTATTCCACAGACATTTATAACAGAGATAAAGGGTAAACCCTGACTGTTGGCCAAGCAATATTGTTACAATTTTCAGATCTCCACAAATTTTCCAGTTATGATCAGCATATTTTATTTTTATCAAAAGCTGCTTCATTTTTTCATATTGCTCTTCCATAACTGTGGAATGAGCAATCGGAATGGGAGCATAAACGTTGGTATTATGCAGCAAAACTGCCTTAATGCTCCGTTTAGAAGAATCAATGAACAGTCTCCATGCTTCAGGATCGTATGAGTTATTTTGAAATTCATCCATTAGACCTTTTACATCGGTACAATATGAAAGTGACAATTCCTCGTCCATTGTGAAATATTTTCGAAGTATTGGTTCTGGTTTACGGTTGTATGGTAGAAATTCTTCATCTGTGTCACTAGTATATGATAGGTTGTCACTAGAACATTTATTAGTAACAGTGTTTGAATCTTTTTCGACAGTCTCAATGTTCTCGGCATGAACTGATTTGTTTCCATAACATCAGCATCAAGTGGTTCAGGAGGCGGAATTAGTTTAGTTGGTCTTGTTACTGTCGAAACATCGTTATAAGTAATAGTGCTTTTATTTTTTCGGTTATGCCTAGATACAACATTCATACAAAAGTAGCAATCATTTTCACTGTATGTTCTATTCCATATTGCTGGTCTGGAATATTTAATCGCCTTCTTATTGATGTACAACATTATTTTGCAAGAACTGCAAATGATGTGGGGAACCCAATCTGTATCCTGGTGCTGTATTTCAATGTTAAAAACAATCCTTATATAAGGTTTTAATCTTATCCGTTATCGGTGACCCCATTTTACTCAATACGTGTTGACAGCAAATATAACAAAATGAATTACTGTTTTTATCGCACTTATGAAAAGTCCTTGTACCGTGAGACCGTTTTCTTGTAGCATTATACTTTACATGAGCCAAGTCACCCACACATGAAGAGCTACGGTCGCTGGATGACGACGGCTGCGGGCCCGCTTTCCCACCCTGACCAACCGCCGATACTGGGTTTCCGAGTCCCTGCATCGTAATTCTCTTTCTTCTACCTGCCATGACGGCATCTAAGCCGTTATCCAGAGACTCTGCCGGCTAGTGGAGTAACACCGTTGCCCACCGTCACCACGTGGAGGTGCCCTGGATGCAGGTAGAAGAATAAAAATCGACCGATGAATTTTCTCGGCGTTCAAAATGGCGCGACAACATCTGCCATCTTGAATTTTGCAAATCCAACCTCAGATACGTGATCAGCGACCCAAAAAATCCCGTGTACCAAATTTGGTAAGGATCGGTTGACTTTTAATTTGAATTCATTTTTGCATTCGAGAAGCACTATATCTGTCTGATTTATTGAGGTTAGAAAAAAAAACAGAATTGTATGGCTCACTCCAACCGATGAATATTAGCTTAGTGTGTCCGAATACATATTAATACATCTTTGGATTCATGAAAAAGCTTGAATCAATTTTTTAGGAGTATATTTTTCTTAATTTTTACTAATTTTTACCTATTTTTTGAGGTTAGAAAAAAATTGAGATGTGATGGGCGATATTCTGACGTCAGATTCGTGATCAGCGGGCAAAAATATTATGGATCTGATATATCGCATCAAAAGTATACCCCACTTTTTTTTTGTGGGGCTGTGTTATTAGTTTGTGTTTTTCCTAACAAAACTTCAATTTTGAGGAATTCAGGGGATATAGAAGTGATTGCATATTGGTATAAAATAGTTCTCTGTATTACTTGTCAGTCTCTTAACATTAAAAAAAATTTAGTCAAATAGTTCTTTAAATTTTTGTTCGTAGTTATTATGGATCTCCATCAAGTATATAAAAAAAACATATCGTTTAAAAATATATTTAGCCTCAAAAGCTCTGTATTCCGTACATAATATTAAAAAATTAATATTAATGCTATTAAGTATGGGGAAAATGGTTACTAGTAGCTTCAAATAGAGATTTCCAAAAAATATCACAAAGATTTTAAGCTTGTTTATTGATGAAAACGAATAAAGAATTAAATTAATGTAATCTTTTTAACATAAATAGAATGATATAAACTCTAGCGAAAATTATAGTATTTATTCATATATTTAGATTCCCCAATCACAAGAAATAAAAATCTCCTAAATTAATTTATATTTTGACGAAAATCGAAATTTTACTTTGACTGGAACTACACATTTCTAATGTGGCCCAGATACTCTAACAGCCGAAGTCCTTAAAGCTATTGGGAAGTATTGTGTCAATTTACTACATGACATATGCAGTATGGTGTGGAATACCGGCGAATGACCTGGAGACTGGAGAGAGTCAATATTCATACCGATATACAAAAAGGGCTCTCCCACAAAATGATCTCACGCTAGCAAGTTTTTCTAACCACACTGAATGTCTTATCTTTTGCCACAACTATCCGAAGAACAAAGAGGATTTATACTAGGAAAGGGAACACAGGAGCAAATTTTGAATGTGCATCAACTGATAGAGAAAGGAAAAGAATATAACATTAAAATTTATCTCTGCTTGATTGACTATCAGAAAGCGTTTGACAAGGTGAGATGGCTGAAACTACGGTCAATTTTGAAAGAAATGGGAACTCCGCCATAGTTATTAAAGCTAATACAAACGCTTTACGAATTCAGCATAGCCAAAGTGCGTATTAATAACATGTACAGAGACAGTTTCACCACGAAAACTGGTGCCCGATAGGGATGAATTCTTTTGCCACTACAATTCAATATTTATACGAAGTACATAATGCGCAAAGTTTTCAATAACTGGAATGGTGGTATCGCCGTTGGAGGAAAATGCATATAGAGCCTGCGCTATGCAGATGACACCTTGATTATAGCCGCAAATGAAAGTGAATTAGAGGTAATTATGCAAAGATTGACAAGGATCAATAAAAGCTACGGATTGAAAGTAAACAACAACAAAAAACAGTAGTGATCATTAGTAGAATGAATGACACTCCACCTCAACATCTACTAGGGTATGAAATCGTAGATCCCTATCAGTACCTTGGGTCCCTAATTATCAATACCGGCCAGTGTCACTCAGAAATACGTAGGGGACTCTCAAATGCTCGCGTTGCAACCACAAAATTAGTCAAAATATGGAAAGACTCCAGCGTCTCACGATCGACAAAGTTAAGGAGCGCAAAACACTTAAATTTGCAATTGCAACATATGCATCGGAAGCCTGGACGATAAGAAAGCTGATAGAAATAAAATTGTTGCATATGAGATGTGGGTGTATCGTCGAATTCTCAGGATAACGTGAGTGGAACATCGAACTAACCAGTCTATTTTACAAGAATTAGAAAATTACTAAGATTGAACTCGCTTATAAACCAGACATATTTGAGATATTTCAGTCACCTCAGCAGAAGGTATGAGCTGGAATCACTAGTCATACAGGGAAAGGTTGAAGGTAAGCGCTGCAGCGATAGATGACATTCACGTTGGTGGATCAGATGAAAAAGTTAACCCGGAAGCCATTGCATAAAGCTTCAAAGCATACACAGAACAGTGGCAGATGATTGTTCAATCCATTTATTAAGCACAGAGGCACCATTCCCTCTCGAGGGTGAAAGGAGGAGGAGGAATGGTTATTTTTAACTGACTATTTTATGATAATTTGTAAAATGACAATAGAAAATAATATCTTATTCGATGAATTATTGTAAAAGCTGCCATCATATTAATTCTTAGATATTTAATCAAAACCTTACAAAACCTTGAGTGGAAAAAATCGAAACTGTAATAATTTTAAAAATAAACTGAAAATATTTATAAATAATATAATAACTTTATTTAGTACGCATGCGACGAGAAATGCAATCGTTGTATGATATCATGGAAGAATCCTTCTGGAATTATTACGTGAATAATAGGAATAATTTAATTAAAGCAATTAAAAAGAACAACAAATTTATGCTAAGAATAATTTAAGTTATAATCACCACAAATTATTCTTAAATTATTTTAAAAAATTTAGCGTTAATTTAAAAGAGAAATAATTTAAATCTTTCAGTGAATTGAACATCATTTAAATAATTTTTGCTAGACTCTGCAAAAAGTGTTTTTTTTTAAGTTAAATTCTATTCCAATAATAAATATCCTTATATCAATGATGAAGCGTTTCTAAATTTAAATTCGGTATTCTTAATGTTCTATCTAAAAACAGATTTCTGTGGAACCGATGGTATAACTATAGGAAACATAATATTAATCAATTTTAAGTAAGTTCTTTTCAAATATTTGGCGAACAAGTATTGTTATACTGATTTCAAAAGTTTATAATGTTAGAAATATAAGTGATTTACAGACTATTATTAGAAAGATTTTTCAACGCTTATTTTGGTAGGCCACAGTCTTTATCTTAATTTGAAGCACGCGCCCACCATTTGGAGCTTGCGCAATAGTAAAGGGAAGAAATTAAATATAAGGACTCAGCTGTATTGTTATTTGAAGCTTGCGCAGTCTTGAAACAAAACAAGAGAACCTTTTATTAAGGATAACGATTTCCCTTATTTAGGAACTTATAAGAGAGGTTAGTTATTCTTATCGCTATTATGGTAGTGCCTGTTTTTTTCCTACTAGGTATACAAACCACTAAGAAAATACAGTAAAACTGAAACGATAATCTTTTATTGCAAAGAACACTGACAACAGTTAATTAGTGTTCAGATGATGTTGGGACATAATTTTAATTTAGAAACTTGTGTTGACTCATCAAATACTAATAACCGGTATGCTTAACCACGAATTGAATGAAAAAAAAATGTCCTAAGTTTATAGAAGATGAATATTAACCTAACCTTGCAATTCCTTCGCATTAATACTGCGCATGCTTGAGATAACGATAAGGACAAAGGCATCAGAAAAAATAAGCGTTGCAAAATCTCTCTAATATCTTTACTTACTCTAAATTTCCGAGAGAGCAGTATTTAATTCAGTAATGGGATATATTAACAAACGCAAGAATTTTAGTTAGTAATCAAACAGGTTTTTAGGACAAAGTTTAGCATAGAAACTTTACTTTGCAAACTTAAAGATAATATAATAGATAATTGAGATTCAGATTTTACCTCTAATATAATTTTCCCTGATCTAGCTTTTGATTCTTTAAATCACTATTTGTTATTTGCTAAACTTAAATATGGCTTTAGTTTAAAGATTTTTCACTGGTTTGCAAATTATCTATTAAACTGAAAGCAGATTATAGTAATTTCGAAAGACCATGTAGTCAAATTGTTCAGTAGTTATTTAAGGTACTTTTGATTTTCATCTCGCAATTTAACATGGAAATATTTTAACTTTGGCTTATGGTACACAAATTTACCATCCAGTCAACTACAATGAATTAAAATGATGTGAATCACTACTTAAAGACGATTTTTAAAATATTTTACAATATACATTATAGTTTTAAAAAAATGACTCAAGATCTTGCAGAATGGAGACGGATTGTAAACGCAGGTAAGACCCACCTAGTATTGTAATGTTACCAGATTGATTGATTTGATGATGGATTAAAACTCACTGTAACATAAACTAATTTGCTTTAAGGTAGTTCACTCTCAAATCCACTTTTCTTCAGAATTTGATGAAATTGAAATATGATGTTAATCTAAATCTTTTTATTTAATTAAAAAAAAAAAAAATGACCGATTGTGAACCGAGGTATTCATAATTAAAGTGCACATAATTAACATGCAATAGGCCAATGAAGTATATAAAAAGGCATAGTTTCTTAAGAACTAGTCTCGAATTTTTTAAAAACTAATATTTAGTAAAAAGAAATTAGAAAAATTTTTAAATAAAAATAATTTTTTTAATCGATTTGTTAAAAAGATATAAATATTTAAAGTTGATATTTATTTTAAAAGAATAACTGTGTAGTGAGGGATAGACATCACAATTTGACAACGCTGTATATCGTCATACTTTACGCGCCAACATTCAAACAGCATTGAAAGTAGTTAACTTTTAAAGAGAAATTCATTTGTAAGTTAAATAATTTATTGAATAGACACAATATATTTATCATTTTTAACTTTAATTATCAAATAAAAATATTAAATGTATTAATTAAAAATTTGACTTTGTTTCGTGATATTCAATATTTTTTCTCTAGTATTTAAAAGATTTATATCTAAACAAAAATATGTTTGTAGTTTCAATAATTTTTTGATGATATTTTAATTTAATATTATGTTTACTTATCAACATTGTTACATATCAATTTTTTTATGGGTCTAGCACACGTGCTGCAGGGAAGTCCCTAAAGCGCTACAGGAGCGACATGTGTGCGGAAAAACGCGATTCAAGTTGTTCTTGAATCGATGTAAATTGTACTCGGTAGGAAACACAGTCCTGGGCAAATTATTCCAAAGCGTTGATGTTCCCCATATAAAAGACTGCCTGAAAAGCGTTGTACGAGGAGTAGCAAGCTGAACCTCATACGGATGTGAAGTATTAGCGCGACGTGTATTTCTAACATGCACCGCTCTGGGAGGAATTAAGCGGGCTACATCCTTCGAACACTTTTCATGAAAATAGTTGTAGAATAGGCTCAAGTCGCCGACCGTTCTTCAATGTTTCAGCGAATCAAGGCCGCCGGTCAGTTTCGGGTCTCCAGTAAGACGAACAGCTCTTCTCTGAATAGAATCCAACAAATGCAGTGTATGTTTGAGAGCGGAGCTCCAAAGATGGGAGCAGTATTCCATAGTTGATCGAATTTGAGTTTTGTAGAGAATTGACAGTTGTTGTGGAGTGTAAAGCTTTCTGGTTCGAAATAATATTCCCCACTTTTGAGAAGCTCTTCTTGCTATGCCTGCAACATGTTCATGCCAGGATATATTTGCTCCCAAATTAACGCCCAACAAATTGAGTGACGATGTTAAAGGAATGGAGTGCCCCGACATAACTATGTCGGATTCAGCAACGTTAACTTTTTTTAGAAAAAACTGCCGCCTGGGTTTTGTAGCGTTAAATTCCACTTGGTTACTGTCACCCCAAGATAGAATTTCTTCCAGGTCTTTGTTAAGTTGAATGACTTCCTGCTGTCTGCGGATATTCGTCTGAGCAGCTATGTCCGAGGGTTCAAAGTGAATGAAGAGATAAGCGTACTATCATCTGCAAAGCTGTGGATTGGATTCCCGGTCTTTTCCAGCAGATTGCTAATGTAAGTGAGAAAGAGAGTAGGAGACAGTATGGAGCCTTGGGACACACCGGCATTGATAGTGAAGGTGTTAGAAAGAAATCCGTCGACTGCACTCGTAAAGAACGCTCTCCGAGGAAACATGAGAGCCACAAACAGAACTTTTCAGATATACCAGAAGAGCGTAGCTTAGCCAACAAGTCATCGTGCCAAATAGGGTCGAATGCCTTGGATATATCAAGAGCAGCCGCTCGAGATTCTTCAAAGTGTTCAATTGCGTTGTTCCAAACATGTGTTAACATAAGTCAGAAGATCTCCTGTTGATCTACGTTTACGAAAGCCATATTGGTGATCGCTAATAATGTTGAATCCTTTAAGATATTTTAGAAGATGCTTATTGATAGCTTTTTCCATGACTTTGTTGAAAGCAGTTTGATCGGTCGGTAGTTATTTGGCAAGGTCTTCTTGCCTATTTTAGGTATCGGCTGGACTGTGGCACATTTCCAGCAGGAAGGAAATATTCCCTTTCTATAGGATAGGTTGAAAAGCCTACAAAAAACTGGTGTTAGTTCCCTCGCACAGTTTTTGAGAACTATGGCAGGTATTCCGTCAGCGCCAGTAGCTTTTGATGTCTAGCTTCATTAAAATACGTTTTATGATACACTGTCTGAAGACAATATCGGGGATCCTTGACTGCACTATGGGAATAGTTGGTAGTGTTTTTCCTTGGAACTCGACAGTAGAATGTGAAGAAAAGAGTTCAGCAAACAAGTTCGCTTTCTCAACAGATGTTGTTGCAATAGAATTATCTGGCCGTGTGAGTGGTGGTATGGTGGGTTTGGTGATATTTTGACTAACTGCCTGTCGACTGACCAAAATTATTGGGACAAGCGAGAAGTCTGTTTCTAATTCGTTGATTGTGTGCCTCCTTGGTTTCGTCGATAATTTCTTTGCATCTGTTCCGGGCACGAACAAAGGTGTTACGATTTAGGGTGTTAGGATTTTCACGCTATTGATAACAATATTAAATATATATTGAAAAAAAAAACGGTTTTATAAATTTCCTCGTCAATACTAAATAAATAATTAATGAAACTAATGATAAATAAATAATTATAAACTATTTTTATAGAACACTGACAACAGAGTTCTTTACATTTTATTGTAAAATAGGTAGTTTTTGTTTTAAAATCACTTTTTTATTTATATTTAAGATAAAACTTTGAATAGAAATAAAGAGAATGAACCAGATCTTCTCTAGAACAAAAGCGAAAAAAATTGAATTTTTCGTAACCAAAAATTTACAAATAAGATATATTTTTTTATTTTTCCTTTTAACATCGTGAAGAGCATAAAATTTCGCATTTTTTTTTTAAAGCGTCTTCGACCTTTTGCTCACAAGGAAAATCCATAATAGGATTTGGACTAAAATGCGAATTTTGACCAATCCTCTTAATATTTTTTTATAAAGTTGTCACACTTTTTTGCTAATATGAAAGATACATTTTCCTTTAATTTAAAGCCGTAATAGGACCATTGGATGAGTAGGTAATGAAACCTACTATGAATCCGGTGGTCGGTGGTTCTGCTTGGGTGTTGTGATTGTCCTATTTATACATAAAATTATATATTTAAAAAATCAAGCTGGCTCTTTGGTAATCACCAGTGCCATTAAACACAAAAA